>OY293413.1:72464253-72951753 GCA_958502065.1 Chrysolina americana
AATGAAAAGTCTGGGTAAAAAGTCCGGTTTAAAAGTCTGGGTAAAAAGTGCGGAAAAAAGTCTTGGTGAGAAGCCCGGAGAAAAAGTCCGGGTAAAAAGGTCGTATAAAAAGTCTGGGTAAGAAGTCTAAGTAAAAAATTCGAGTAAAAAGTCCGGTCAAGAAGTCCGGGTAAAAGCACTTCTAAAAAGACCTGGTAAAAAGTAAAAAGTCCGGGTGAGAAGTCCGAATAAAAAGTTCGGGTAAAAAGTCCGGGTAAAAAGTCCGAGTAAGAAGTCCGGGTAAAAAGTCCGGGTAAGAAGTCCGGAGAAAATAAAAACAAAAATTTGAAGAAAAAAAATCAGAAAGAAATGTTTGGAAAAATTTTCGGGTATAAAGTTCATGCAAAAAGTCCGGGTGAGAAGTCCTGATGAAAAGTCTGGGTAAGAAGTTCGGGGAAAAAAGTCCGGGTAAAAAGTTCGGGTGAGAAGTCCGAATATAAAGCCCAGGTAAAAACTAAGAAGTCCAGTTAAAAAGTGCAATCGAAAAGTCCGGCTAAAAAGTCTGGGAAAAAAGTTCGGGTAAAAGGCCGGTTAAGAAGTTTGGGTAAAAAGACCGGTTGAAAAGTCCGGGTGGAAAGTCCGGTTGAGAAGTCCGGATAAAAAGTCCGGTTTAAAAGACCGGGAAGAAGTCCGAATAGAAATTCCGGTAAAAACTCGGGTTAAGAAGTCTGGAAAAAAAGTGCGGGTAAAGAGTCCGGATAAAAAGTGCGGGTAATGAGTCCGGGTAAAAAGTCCGATTCCGAATAAAAAGTCTGAGTAAAAAGTACGGGTAAAAAGTCTGGGTGAGAAGTCTGGTTGAAAAGTCCTGGTAAAAATTCCGGTTAAGATGTCCGGGTAAAAAGTCCGTCTGAGAAGTCCGGGTGAGAAGTCCGGGTGAGAAGTCCGGAGAAAAAGTTTGGAGAAAAAGTCTGGGTAAAAAATCCGGGTCAATAGTCCCGGTAAAAAGTCCGGGTAAAAAGTCTGGTTGAGAAGTCCTGGTAAAAAGTTCGCGTAAAACGTTCGGGTAAAGGGTCCGGATAAAAAGTCTGTGTAAGAGCGGATTAATGGCCGGGTAAAATTTTTGAGTGAGAAGTTCGTGTAAAAATTCTGTGTAAAAAGACCGAGCAAAAATTCTGGGTAGAAAGTCTGGGTAAGAATACCGAATAAAAAGTCCGGGTAAGAAGTTTGGGTAAGAAGTTTGGGTCCGGATAAGAATTTCAGGTAAGAAGTTCGGATTAAAAGTCCGGGTGAAAAGTTCGTGTAAGAAGAGAGGGATAGCGTCCGGGTAAACTGGACCTTGACATCGAACTTGACTTTTACTTCGAATTAAAAAATTTTTTTTGTGATAATTGTTTTTGTGGTCAACACATTACTTTTCAAAAAAATTTCATTTTTGTGTGAAAAATTTTGGTGAGGTATACCGAGATAATCATAATTTTACCTTAAATCAACCTTGACTTGACCTTGACTGAATTCGACCTTGACTCTTAATTTAACCTCAAATTTATATGATTTTTTTTTTAAGAAAGAATGTTAGTGAGAATTCTGTTTGTAGATAAATTTTTCAGGTTTTGTTTTAGTTTTAAGTATTTACTATTCATATAAAATGAAACATGTTGGTGAGATGGACCTATATCGGGATAATTGAAAATTGACCTTGAAATGACTACTTCAAATTTTTTTGAATTTTTCCTTTGGTTTTTGAGATATTCGAAAATTAACCTTGACTTGAACTTGACTTGACCTTGACTTTGATCTTGAGTCTCCGGTTGACTTATGTTTTTTTGATTTTTTCAGTGTGAAATAGTCACATACTCTTTCCTATGTAAATACTTGTGAAACGGGGCACTGTAGTGCTGATGCTCGATGGTGTATGAAATGATCAAAGAGTGGAGATGAGGTTGTGGTCGGAGTTCTAAATTGCATTAATCATGTTTTGTCGTGAGAAAAAATCTAGTGTATTGATGAACTGGTCACCAGGAACATTAGGAACATTATTAGAAATGCTTGAGCGTGGATCGACCAATTGTCATAGACTATACGTGATGGCAATGGCCTTGGTTTGAAGACTTGCCTTGTCTGTCTTGTTGAAGGATTTGAGGCAAGTAAAGTTGCGCACATTGAAATTAACGATTATTATTACTTCAGCAGTTGGACGGTTTTACTGAATGAAGTCGAATTGGACTGATATATTGTGTAGGTATTAAGTTAACGCAGCGAAGAAATTTGGCCTGTCTTGTATTAGGCAGCGTGAACAACATTACGTTAAAATCTTTTGACTCCAAACTCTGTTGGCGTTGGTATTGAAGGTTTGTCTTAGAATGAAGGCAGATACCTCCGTAGCATTGGAATCGGAAATGAAGTTCGTAACCAGGACACACAATGCTGACTTTGTTGCTGAACGAGTTAACTTGTGTTTCAGTCAGGACCAAAATATCAGAGTTTTCCGCTTAAAGGTGATGATGGACGTCACTGAGGTTTTTCTTGGGTTTGCAGATGGTCCGAAGATGCAAATTATTCGATAGTAATTCACCTCGAGTACTTCTCGTCCAGAAATCCGACTGAAGAGATATTTATGAAACTGTTAGAATTATATCTGAAAATGAAAAGGGAGTGAAAAAGTGCCCGGTAGTTACTGACCAAGCACTGAAATATAGAATAACCCATTTTACAGTAAATAGGTATAGTGAGTACATAAAGTTCGGAATAAATTCGCTTCAAATCTCTACAGGGCCAGAAGAGAAAAAATCGTTTGGAATTTCGATTTTCAAACGTGCACTTTCTGACATAATTTTTTCTAGTGACGTTTTTTGTGAATTAAGACGGAGTTTAATGAATATCTTTGGAAAAGATAAATTTCTTGGATAAAGGGCAATATTGACCTTGTTGTCTGTCATTTAGCCTTATAATTCAAGTAAATATTATTGATGAGGTCAAATTCCACTCGAACGTAAATCGTTAGGTGAAAGCTACCCAGATGGGAAGTACCGTATACAATTTCTATTTCCTTTCAAAACGATACATTATGTTTTAACGATTTTCCAGTTCAAGTCAAGTATTTCGTGTTTAACGATATTATGTATGCATGATGTAGGTGTGAAAGAACGCCTATTTTGAATAGTGACGAGACGTCAATATTTCTGTTCCATAACATTGTTAATCATATAGTTGTGCACCAAATATTAGATACGATCCAATAAAACAGTTAGTTCACAACATTCAAACCACATAATATCAGTCAATTTCAGTAATGGACTGAGGATTTTTTTATATATTTTCCACGCTTACTTCCATACTGAATTCCTTATTCGATAGATAGCATATGTTTTCATAAAGTACTTTTATTATCTTTAACTTGTAAGTACTGATCAGTTGGCTAACTTTGAAACTAAAGAAGCACAAAAGACAGGCGATTGTGATCTCTCATTGATCCATTTTAACAGGCAAAAAACTTTGGGGTGATAGTAAATAAGTAAATCCTGCGGACTCGTGGTATATTCTGGAAGCAATTCAGTTTCGTTCAGAAATAAATCGAAGACTTTGTTGGAGATCAGCGGTATCGTAGCTGAGTTGCTGTTGTTTCTGTATTATTGTATTTTTATTTGAGTTTAATTTTTTATTTCATGACCTGTTGTTAAAAACAAGACTGCTGACAATTTTGGAAATAACGTCATTGGAAGTAAACTCAAAAAGTTATAATACCGTGATTTTTTAATCTAATCTAATCTAAGGCACACTAGAGTTGTCTTTGGAGTATCTTCGAGCCCATTTTCATTAGCAGCTACCTTATCATTTGAGTCGATCACCTGAAAATTTGAAAGAAACTGCTTTGAAATTGATAGACTCCTTCTATGTTGACAATTGTGTCACTAGTGCGAATAATTCGGAGGAATCGAACAAATTCATCAATGAGTCGAGAATTTTAATGTCATCTGCAGAATTTGATTTGAGGGGATGGCTTTATAATGGTCCGAAAATATTTGAGGAAAGGGTAGAAGAATTACCAACAATTAAAAATATTACTTCAGTACTAGGATTACAAAGAAATACTCATCAGGATACATTGTGTTGCGATGTTCACGTTTTGAAAGAATTAGTAAAGATCCCAAATACAAAGAGGGGTTTGTTATCAGCAGCATAACGTATTTTTGATCCGATTAGTTTCACTTGCCCAGTAACTTTAATCCCGAAATTATTATTACAAGAAACATGGAAATTGAAAATAAACTGGGATACCAAGTTACCGGCAGAAATTATCGATAGTTTTGAAAAGTGGCTCAAACAAATTCATTTGTTACAATTCTGTAGTATATCTCGACCCTTATACAAAATCAATTAATCTCAGAGAAATGCTACCTTGCATGAATTTTGCGACGCAAGTAAGTTGGTGTACTCTTCTTGCATTTTTATAAGAATAGAAGGGAATGAATGCGTATTTAGTCATTTATTACAAGCAAAATCAATGATATGTCCAATGAAGGGTGTAACTTTGCCACGATTACAACTATTAGCGGCGGTGATTGGATGTAGACTTTATAAGTTCGTACTATAGGTTGATTTCTTTCAAACTTTGAAAACCTATTTTTGGAGTGATTCTAAGATTGTACTCAAAACCAAGTCAAATTGGACCACTTTCTTTATGAATCGAGTGAATGAAATTCGGAATATTACAAATATTGATGATTGGAATCATGTACCTGGTGATATGAATGCTGCCGACCTTCCATCTCGAGGATGCAGTTGTAAACGTTTGTTGGAATCAAAATGGTGGGAGGGTCCTGACTGGCTTAACAAAACTATTTATTATTGGCCTTCGTTATGTGAGGAGTTCTCAGAAAAGGAAGCATATGAGGAGTCTAGGAAAAATATTTTTTCGAATTTAGTAAAACAGAGGAATATGACTTCTGATAGATTTAATTTCTTCTCCAAATACTCAAAAATAGTCAGGATGATTGCGTGGATGATTCGTTTTTCTGAAAAGTGTCGTGGGAAGAAAACGAATGAGACCGAATTGATGTATGAAGAAGTTGGTAGGGCAGAAACTTGTCTGATAAAAATCATTCAGAATGAAACATATGGTGGAACGTCTTCAGGAAAATTTTCCACCATGAATGTTTTTAAGGATGAAAGTGGTTTGATTCGAGAAAAAACCAAGCTTGTTTTCACAGAAGATGCTCATTCTTTCAAGTTTTCGATCATTTTGCCCTATAACCATACCATAGTGAGAAAATTAGTCGAAGAACAACATGACATTGCATGTCATGCTGGAGTGCAAGTGCTTCTGGAAATACTTCGTGAGAGATTTTGGATTATTTAGGCCAGAAGAATGGTGAAAGAAATTATTTCAAAATATGTGGTATGCAAGAGGTTTAGAATAAAAGCATTAGAAACTTCGATAGCTCCACTTCCCTATGATAGATTGAGAAACTCAGCAACATTTGAAATAACTGGTACTGATTTTGCCGGTCCTTGTATTTGAAAAACAAGGAAAAGGCATGGATAGTTATTTTAACTTCTGCTGTTTATAGAGCTTGTCATTTCGAGTTGGTTCAATCACTTTCTACTGAAGCATTCCTTCAAGCACTTAGGAGATTTATTGCCAGAAGAGGAAGGGTGTCAGTCATATATTCCGATAACGGAACCAATTATGTAGGAGCAAGTAATCAACTAAAAGATTTGAATTGGAACGAAATCTTGAAATACTCTTCAGTCCACCGCATCACCTGTAAATTCAATGTCCCAGCAGCACCGTGGTGGGGAGGAAGGTGGTGGTAGGGTGGTCAGAATGGTCAAATAACTTTTGAGGCGAAATCTAGGAAAAAATACAGTTGATTACGAGGAACTAATGACCCTCTTATGTGACTGTGAGTTAATTATAAATTCAAGGCCGCTGACATATGTATCAGACGATTCGGGAGAATTAGTTCCCATGACATCATCATTTTTACAGAGCATCCAAAGTTTTGAAGTGCCAGATTTGGACGAAATGAGCAGAACGAATATTAAGAGAAGATTCAGATATTTACAGAAAATAAGAAAAAATCTTCGAAAAAGATTCAGGAATGAATACTTGGCAAATCTGGTTCAATTTGGACAAGGAAGAAGCGACAAACTAGATATAGATGATGTAGTTCTAGTTGGATCAGAAAACACGAAAAGAATAAGTTGGCCAATGGGTAGAATTATTCAGATTTACCCTGGAAAGGACAAAGTTGCAAGAGTAGCATGAATGAAACTAGAAACTGGTGAAATAGTACGTCCGTTTCAAAAAATATATCCACTTGAAATTCCAAAGTCGAATGATGAAGATTCAAATATTTTACAAGGCAAACTCGCAGGCGACAGATACATTTTAAACGATATCGAAATTTAAAGGCAAGACATCCTGGAGGAAGAAAAGCCGACAGCGGGAAATAGAGGAACGCAATCGTCCCAGAAAGGAGAAGAGAAAGAAGAGGAGAAAGAGAAAAGTATTCCAGTATCGACGAGGTCTGGAAGATTAATTAGGGCTCCTGATCGATATGGAATTTGAATGTTTTTTCAATTCCCTATTACAAAAGGTGGGAGAATGTTGGAGATCAGCGGTGCCGTAGCGGAGTTGCTGTTGTTTCTAGACACGCTGTATTTTTATTTGAATTCAATTTTTTATTTCATGATAAGTATGTTGTTAAAAAAAAGACTGTTGGCAATTTTGGAAATAACGTCATTGGAAGTAAACTCAAAAAGATATAATACCGTATTTTTCTTATCAATTCTCCATATTCTACAGACTTACTTATCGCGTAAATTCAATCACTTGTGGGGTATTATTACTGAAAATTCAATAAGTGTGGTGGAAAAGGAAGTTTTTTTTATTCCATAAATGGAAGTATGGCTGGAATAACCTGTTCACATGTTCTTTTACAGCAACAGTATTTTTCCGTTTTTTGTTCTAAAATAAGTGGACTTGTACTGTATGACTAACTGCCTTCATTACATCAGGCTAACAATCAACTGTACTCTACTTGGTAGTTCCCAAACACAATTAAGTACGTGACGTGACATCATTACCCCTCTGTCAAATCTCATTTCTTCTATAAAGATAAGAATTTTCATATTACAAAAGGAAGTATTCGATATCATGGACTAGAACAATAATCAGTGTTTCCATTTGGGCCGCAGTGGTCATGATGGTAGAGCGCTAGTCTATCAATCAGAGGGACGTGGGTTCGATTCCCAGCATGGTCACTGGTCTCGTGCTAGGAATCGCACGTTAAAAGGTATGACCTCGTTAATCCTTAGCTCGCACAAGTTTCGACTTCTGAGGGCTGTCGTTCGTAGGGGACGACAGTTGGTTAACGGAAAAAAACAATCAATAAACTTCGATGGAGTCCCTAAAAGGTTTAAAAGATATTTCACAATATCTCTATCGAACACCCAGTTGATGGGTAACGAATGGTTATAAAAGCTAATCCACACATTTATGTATGCATTACGAAATTATTGTATCATCCGACAAATCAATTAAGGATACAACAGCTGCCCTGAACAGTTCAAAGCTACTTGTTCATCTTTGAAACAAAACAGAAGAGTTTGTTTGATGTTTACTTGTTATAAATATATAAATAACGAGTCTGGTTACAAGTTGAAAAAACCCTATCCGTTTCAATTTCATGATGTGTTCTTTGTGATATTCCCGGAATAAAATGTTAATACTTCATGTGAATTAACAGGTCAATTTTATGAAGTTCAATATCATGTGCATATTGTTGTCATAAGGTTGATGTTTGGACACGTGTGAACTTAATGGGAAATTTGTATATCCAGTTAATTCGACTCCGTTATCAAAAATGTATTCAGTTGCAGTTGCTTGTTTCAAGATAAAATTATGAGCCAATCATACACTGTTTGGCCCAGAGGACTTAAACGAAAATGGGCGAGGATAAAAGAAAATATTGTCGCTCCAAATATGCTCCAAAATTCATAGCATCCATAAAAGTACCCGGGCCATTTTATTAAAGAAGATTTCAATTGCACCTCTTCACATTCTTTTTTGAAAGTTAACAAATTTCGAGAATAATTTTGGCGCTCTTGGTGATGTACGTGTCCGAGCAGCCAGTAAGCGGAAGCGGGTTGATTTTGACGTTAAACGGCATGTTGCTAAGTTTCCGAAACTATAAATGATTAGAACTAGAACATTATTAGCAATGTCAAGTGACGATGGAGGGTTTAAAATGTGTAAAACTTTCAATTTGTCAGGAAACAGTATATTGTCAATTTTACAGTTCACATAAACAAATAATAGGATGGTTTTGATACAATGAATTATTTTGATCCATCAAAACGATATTTGAGAAAAAGAAGTAGTAGTAGTGAGTACGTGGAGGCCGCTGTCCCTATGGACCCTTTTTACCATCCCCTTTTTTCCACATATCTACAATCTTTCTCCCATTTTTTATATTTGAACCTTCGTGACTTTCTGATGAAGGTCAGTATGTCCGTCCATCCCAAGTAAATAAGTTCCTCCTGTTCGAGTTTTTTAACTACAAGATTTCAAATCTCAACTTCCCATAGGCCTCGCACTCGTCAAGGAATTGAGATGAAGTTTCTTCGTTTTCCTCACATTTTCGGCAAATGGACTGTCTTTTATTCCTATTAATCACAGCTCTGCAATGAAAATTAAATAAATGAAATTATACAGTGCGTGTCATTTAACATGGAAACCCCTTCGTATCTTCCATGAAATTTCCGACGCCAGCAGCGATGAAACCACCCATTTATTTGGAAGGGGACGAAATTCTTTTGGATTCGTATTCAGGATCCCCAAATTACTACTTATACACCTTATACACCATTTGTTTCACTTCCCATTGAAACGCCCTCGTGTATATCACATATGATGACCGGCCCCTTTTTTGCAGTTAGTTCATTTTTATTGTATCTATCTATCCTGAAAATGTCATGGTTCTACGTCGAAAATTACGGAAGATACTGGGCTTCACGACAATAACATTTTTCAGGAGACTGGTGTATTAGTAGTAATTTGGGGATCCTAAACACGAATCCGAAGGAATTTCGGGCCAATTTTGCCCCCTAATATAATTTTCCAGAAAAATGGGTGGTACATCGCTGTTGGCGTGCAGTGTATATCACGTAGGTTGACATCTTTTGTACGGTGAGTTGATTTCTAGTGTATCTATTGATCCTGAAAATTTCATGGTTCTACGTTGAAAATTACAGAAGATACGGAGGTGTTTCCATGAGAAGTGAAACACACTGTATATGTATGCATAACATATTGAATAAGTTAATGTCAAGAATTAAATCAACACCCTGTTGTCAGCACTTTTTTAAGTGATTTGAATCATTTATCAATCGAAATGATTGTGAACGTACAGCTTGTACTGGTAGACTCATTCTGGAGAATTGATATACACTGCACGTCAGTAGCGATTGAACCATCGACATTTCCAGAAACTCATAGCAGGAGTCAAATTTTATAAAATTCCGAGTTTAATGTCGGAAAATGATAAAATTCCTAGTTTAAAGTCGAAATTTAACAAAAATTCAAAAATATTTTTTACCAATTTCCGACTTCGAAGTCGGAATTTAATTAGATTCCGAGTTTAAAGTCGGAAATTAGTGAAAAATATTTTCGAATTTTTGTTAAATTTCGACTTCAAACTTGAATTTTTTTGTTTATTCGGAATTTTATGGTTTTCCGACGTTAAACTTGGGATTTTTTAAAAATTATGTTGCCCTTCTAAGCTTTCGTAGAAATTGTTAAAAATTATTTAAAAAAAATTGTGGCCTTTCTACGCCTTCGTACAGAAGAAATGTATCATATTTCAAATAGTGGATTCTTTGAGGGGGAAACCGCTAGGGAATTTTGGTGGCCTTGGGTATTAGTGGCATTAGTTGGGTATTAGTAGGAAATTAGTGGTATTAGTTGAAAATTATTGGGTATTACTGGGCATTACTCGGGAATTGGAGGTATTACTCGGGTATTATATGGGAATTAGAGGAATTATTCGGGAATTAGAGGAAATTTTTAGAAATCATAATGATGAAAAAGTATAAGTTAGGACTCAATGAAGCTATAAATGTACGACTGGGAATAACTACGACAACGAAGTATTTTTTATATGTTGGGCCAACTAAATGATTTCGATCTTGAATTCAGCTGCTTTATGAAAATTGCATGACAAAGAGTATATTTTGAAGCTTTAGTAATTGTCAAAAACCTAAGATTAGAACAGGATTAGGAGTAGAAAGAGAATTGTAGTAAATTTGTCCATTATTTTTTTACGAATTCAGAAATAGGAGAACTTTTCTAAATCATTTATTTTCAACTGCTACAGTCACCAAGGTAACAACGTGTTTTGACTCAAATGCAGAGGAAACATATCAATGTGGAAAAATGTAAATGTGGGAAAATGTATATGTTTCTTGATCATTTCATTTTGGATTAATTCAGTTCCGGCTAAACTCAATTACTCGCCTCTCAACTCTCCTAATAAAAAGTTATTTTTAAAATTGTTTTTTCCGTTAACCAGCTGTCCTCCTCCTACGAACGGCAGCCCTTAGAATTCGAAACTTGTGCAAGCCAAGGATTAACGAGGTCTTTCCTTTTAACGTGCGATTCCTTATAACCAATAAAACACCTGTGATCATTTCTTAACCAATTACTTACGAAAATACCCTCACGTCCCGTAGTTTTTGACGAAGGATCATGAAAGTTACGGGATCGACAGATACACTAGAAATTAACTCACTGCACAAAAGGGGCCATATAAACTGCATGCCAGCAGCGATGGAAATATACATTTTTCCGGAAAGTTTTATGCTCGGTGAGTGAGTGCTCGGATCCACCTATAGCAAGAAAGTTGAGGTTGCCTAATGGTTGATATGCATATAGGAGTTGATCTGTCGGCATGTGTTTAAACTATAATTATTTTTACAATAACTTTTTGATAATACGACCTACTTGGATCCACCTATAGCTCGGAAGTTGAGGTGCCTCGAGGCCTAGTGGTTGATAGCCATAATTTTCATAATTTTCGTAATATTTCCCAAACTATCGGCATTAGAGAGAAAAGTCATTGAAATTTTTTGTAGAACGTTGAAAGGCGATCAAAAAAGGTAGTATGTAATATTTGAAAATCTGCATTGGTTTTGGAGATAACTATTTTTAATTTTTTTCGGATTTGAAAAAACAAAAACTCATTTCGGGTACATCTAAACGAGTACAATCCATTTGTTTCCATAAAATATTCGATATCTCTTTCAGTTTTCGGGTTTAGGTGCTTTTTTTTAGATCTCAGATTTTTTTGGTATTTAATTTTTTTCCCGCGCTGTTCAAGAAAATTTTTAAATTTCGAGATACGCTTTATTTTTGTTATTGGCATCATTAGAATTTCACATTTCAATCTCCAACGGTTCCGGAGATATAAGGCGGTTTCTGGGCACGACGGACAGACGTACAGACAGGCAGCGACAGACTTCTTTGAAAAATGCGTATTTTTTCCAGATCACGATTTCGTTCTCAGTAACTATGGGTCTAACTCCAAAATTAAAAAAGTTAGGCCCCCTCTGTGGTGTCGGTTGGAAGACCGTAGTCTCGGCCGTAGTATAATACTCTCTAAGGGTCGTATTATAAAAAAAAATGCATTACATGAACTACTTTGCGAATACAAAATATGAAATGGGTATTGTTTCGTTGTGAAAAAATAATAAATAAAAAATAAAAAATAAATAATAAATAAAAAAAAATAATGGTTTATGTAAAAATCCTCAGAAATATAGTGAATCTATATAAAACTTAGCAAGGAATTGGTAGGCATTAATAGGTATTAGTCAGGTATTAGTCGGTATTAGTCGGGAATTACAGGTATTACTGGTTAGAGGTATTACTCGGGTATTAGAGGAATTAGTTGGGCAGTAGTGGCATTACTTGGGCATTAGTGACATTAGTTGGGTATCACTAGGGAATTACTTGGGTATTAGAGGAATTAGTGTACACAATTTCCTCAGCGGTTTCCCTCTCTGGATTCTTTCAGTGAATTAAAGAGAGCCCACATGAAGCAATATAATGATTTTTCTTAATAATTTTCAAATTGAGAATGTTAAATACGATATGGTTTTGTAAGAACCTTTTACAAACTGTGCATCAATAGTGATTTGTCGAGGTAGATATTTATTACCAAGCAAATCAATGTAGATGATGGGTTCAAATCCACAGTTTCAATTTATTGTATTGTAGTAGTGTGATATTAGAATAAACGCTCAAAATACAGCTAACTTTGAAAATTCCTATAATTTTTTTGTTGAAGAATGCCATCCGTTAATTAATCAAATATCATATTCTATGTTGGAGGGTTGTAGACGTCCATCGTCTTAATGAGTTGAAATATGTCTGACTTCTTATACTTTTTCAATTTCTGCAATCGTCTTCAGCATTCAACCCATTAAGACGGACGTCCGAAACCTAAGTTATCATATTCTATGTTCATATCAAATCCATGATTCACATGAATGTTCAACTAACAGCTTGTTTCATTATTAATAATTCTTCAATTTGCTTTTGAATCAATAGCACCCGCAATACTGTTAGGAAATTCCACCCATCTGATAATTTTCAATATGCTAATGTTGGCTACTTTGGCGGTATAGCTTGATATCGAACTGAGCATATATGCATTCGGATTTGGTTCTATTATGGATATCTGTGGGTATTTTGAAACATAGGTTTAAAGAAACATCAATCGGAGAGTAAATTAATCCGAAAAATGTCTTCAGGTGTTGAAGCAGATACAGAAATGTACAGTTCATATTTTTGATTCTGCTGATATTCAGTCGAATTAAAACGTTTTTTGTGGATAAAAGTACGTTTATATTAACTTCATTTTCTGAAAACATGATTTCATGACAGTTTCTTCAAATGATTGAGTTCGTTCGGATGATATCAATATTCCCATCCTAGGATTGTGATTATAGATTGTTAGGTGGTCGTACAGGCTGTGCAGCCTCATAAGCACTTCGACCTATAAGTTCTTTTGTGCGTGACCCTTCGAGGCCCCGGTTTCCAAGACTTCTTGCGAAGGTTATCAGTTTCCTGGGAGCTAAGTTCCTGATGTCGGAGGGCGTTAAGAAGGCCCCTTCCAAGAACTCAAGCCTCTTGCAGAAAAGCGCTTGGCATTCGCACAGCAAATGTTCCGCAGTTTCGGCGAAGTTCTCGCAGTAGCGGCAACTATCACTCTCTGATTTTGCCATCTTTTTGAGGTGGTACCCCAGAGGGCAGTGTTCAGTGAGAAAGAAGTCCCGTTACCATCTTCAAATCTTTCTTGTTCAACTCGAGAAGCCGTTTAAATTCCTTTGGCGATAGATTCACTAGCTTTTTCGCTTGTCTTTGTCCTGGCACTTTATTCCAGTGAGATTTCATTTCGTCAGTTTCCATCGTCGGAACTCTTCTTTCAAGTGGGCTCTGGAGAGTCCAAAAAAGGGTTCTGTGCCAGGAAATTGTGTGTTTGCCCCTTCTTTGGCAAGGCAATCTGCTTCTTCGTTGCCTTTAATTCCTCTGTGACCTGGCAACCAGATTGATTGTTTACTGCTAGTTGTATTTGGGATTGTTTACAGTCCCAAGTCAACTTAGACTCACAGTGGTATGACCTCAGAGCTTTTATTGCTGCTTGGCTATCTGACAGTATTCAGATTTCTGTCCTTCGAGCGCCTCTTTCAAGGCAATCCTGGACACATAATTCTATAGCATGTACTTCTGCATGGAAGATGGTTGGGGTGTTACCAAGGGGTTTTGAGAGCCTGAAATTTGGTCCTTTAACGCTCACTCCAACTCTTTCGTCCATCTTAGACCCATCTGTGTACCACACTGATGCATCCCTTCCCAGTTGAGGTCCGTTCTCTGTGCAAGTTTGGTGGCTGTTTATGACCACTTCATAATGCGTTTCGAAGTCGTACCTAACTGGCATGAAATCTGTCGGTTTAGACATGGCTTCTAGGGAAATATGTTCCAAAATCTTCAAGTGTCCGATCAGATATCCTACTTTCAAGATTTTGTCTGACTCAGTCTGAAGGCACTGTTTTCTGCTTCTTTCATTACACATAGGTGCAATGACGGAAGGTTTAGCATTGCACTCTAAAGCTGTAGTAGGGCACGTAAATATTGCCCCTGTGACTAATTGTTATTTCCATTAACCAGCTGCACACCCTTGAGAGTACAACCCTCAAAAGTCTTCGAAAGACTTGTCCGAGCTAGGGAAGACGCAGCACTTACCTTTTAACGTGTGATGCCATGCACGAGACCGATGACCATGCTGGGAATCGAACCCATGACCCTTAGGTTAAGAGACAAGCGCTCTACCATCATGACCATAACGGCCCTAAATGCTGTAAGAGTTAAGTCGCTGTTCTGACTGAACTTGCCTACCTTCTCCAAGTTATGTAGGGTGTGTTAATTGCTGGTATGTGAGATATCAGGCTATTTGGACTCATTATTGTGTGTTTTATGTGATTAACGAAAATAGAAATTAGTAATCAAAACTTCTTGAAGCCATTCTGCTTTTATGGTTGATGTAGTTATGTGAAATTGTGATTTTTTCAAATGGAGTTTTCTATTTCAATTCAGGTACAATAACACATCGAAAGAAGAGAGTCAAAAATAGACTAATATTAAATTATGCACCGAGCGTTATGCAAACATCCTCTGCAATTACCAATCTGGACGAATGGCCCTCGCTAATTGACCGTGACGATGAAAACGGTCGGAAGTTGCTGCGACAGACTGTTTTTGTATATTCTGTTATTTTTCCATGAATTTAACTTTTGAATCAACGGACATGGTGAACAGATAGTTGGATGAAATTTAAATGCCAGCCAGGGCTTGGGATTGTTAATTGTTAATTTACTGGGAACTGGGAACACATATGCGTTGTACTGAAAATTAGTTTTCGCCTTTTCGTGATATGTCAGTGATTTTTTTGTTCAAACTGACGATACACCCCACTGGATACTCAGTATGTGATAAGTATGTGATATCGGGGCCATCTCATTAATTTACATTGAAACGAATAATTTCTTCTAACATTTCCTCAAAGTCGAAAGCATGAGGCAAATATCGGATAGGAAACAACCTTACGGACATTGAAATTCATTTGACATCTACTTGTGCATTGTATCTCGAGGAGGACACTATTGCTAGTACTAATAATAATTGTAATCGAGCATAAATATCATCCCCCTTCTGGTTGATAATGATCACCTTCATACATGACAGCTTTTATCAATGGCTTCCGAGTAGAAACATTTTAGCAGTACCGTGCCATATCGTAGACGTAATGTCTTCTTATTCACAGGGAGTTCTGTATAAAGGGTATTTATTTATTAAGTACTTGTACAAACTTCAAAGGGACAATCTTTGACTGATTTCGAGATGAAAAGTTCACATCAGTAAGTATCCGCAAATGTTTCGTTTCGGAGATACAGGGTGTTGAAGTTGAAATTTCGTTTTCAATCATTTTGAATAACTTTTGTGAAAAATAAATCCATCGCACTGAATTTGGTAAACGGTTTTTTTTTGAGGAGATAAATCAAAATTTACTGAGACTGAGAGGGCGCTGCTTACGCTAACATTATTTAATTTAGTTCGCCCTAACTTTTTTGACAGTACAGTTTTATGATTTCTTATATTCGAATCTTATTCCTACGCCTTTTCCCTGCAAAAATTGCATACTTAGTCATTAACGCTAGAGGAAAACGTTTTGAGAAATTTGCATAATTTCTATATCGATGCTGGTTATGGGGTAACTTAGGCGTCAGATGAATTTGCTCAGAATTTGACACAAAACTGAGTATGTTAAAGATTTCGCTAAAATGGATAACTTTTATTCCATCAAGGTGCATCGAAAAGTTATTCGTTTTCAGAATACAGAGTGTGAAATCATTAAAAAATATCACTTTTTCTTGTATCTTGAGAACGAATTATTTCTCGATACATCTTTGTAGAAAAAATTATTTTTATTTTAATGAGATCTATCACATACTCAGTTTTTGTCAAGTTCCGACCCCATGAACGGCATCGACGCAGAAATATGTAAATATCTCAAAAACCTTTGCCCTTAGAGTTGTTGAGCAGGTATAACTTTTTTGGCAATAAATGGAGTAGAAATAAGATTTAAAAATGAAAAATCCCAAAAGTTTACTGACAAACAAGTTGGGGGCTGTCGAAATAAATAATGATAGCGTTCGCAGCGCCCTCTAAGAGAGAATTGATACCAAATTCTGATTTTTCTCCTCAAAAAACCCCGTTCACCAAATTTTGTTTAGAAAATAAATTTTTTGCAACAGTTATATTTGAAAAAAAAATCAATTTCAACATCCTGTATCCTCGAAACGATACATTTGCGGGCACATATTCATATGAACTTTTCATCCTAAAATTAGTAAAAGATATAGGTACACTTTGAAGTTTGTACCAGTACTTTATAAACACCCTATATGTCTGATTTTTTCTGTTTACATAAGGTGTAACTTAGTCGATCCCGTGGAAAACTATCTAGATACTGGACGCTCAATTCGTCAAAACAGTAAGCATCATCAGGACTTGTAAACTTTCATATTCTTATGTAATTTTGGTGTTTGGGAATTTTTTTATAAGTATTTGAATTTGTATTCACACCAAAGGTTCCAAAAACTCATTTATGTGAGTAATCCTGATAAGTTATCGCTCAGCCTAAAATAGAACGAAGATGGGATTAAGTTATTTGCCCCGTATTTAGATTTGATTTTATTTCTTGTGATTTGAATATGCTTTGTGTGTTACTTTTCATGTAATTTTCGTTATTCGTTACGTAGAATTATGAAATTTGCAGAATAGAAAGATAAATTGAAAGTAAATAAAATAACTTAGAAGAGGTCAAATTAAAACTGTACGCAGGTAGCGATGAAACTATCGATATTTCTGAAAAACTGTTTAGTAGGGGCAGAAGTAGATCAAAAATATTTGCGAATTTACAATCAGAATAACAATTTCACTAAATGAAACTAATTATTTTGACTAAGTCGCTACACACATGTCCGAAAATTAGAAAATAAGAGGCAAGTATCTGTCAGAAAACAACTACCGTAAACGCGAGCTACCTATTGAGCCCAGATTTAGAAACTTTAAAAAAAAGGACACAGATTTTTCTTTGACATACTCACCTTATATTATCAAACCATAATTTGATATGAACAGTGTGAAGTATAATACGTGATATTTGTGACGTAGTAAACATTTTTCGTTACATCCTTCGGCTCAAGTTAACCTTAACCTTAAGGTTGGGTTATTTGGACCCAGACTGTAATTCCTATATACAGTGTCTTTCAAAAGTATCGGAACGGTCTCATATTTCAGAAACGGCCCTGAGAAAATTTATGAAAATTTTGACAGGGTGGTTTTTGATGATGCCCGATTCAATGGTGATATCGGCAGTGTTGCTAAATCAATAGTTTTTCAGACTTTGAGGGAAACTTCTATTTTTTCAAATTGAACACCATATTTATTTTCATGGCAATCAATTCAGCGCCCCATCATCACTTATGTCTCCAAATATCAGATTTTAAATTGATGTGGTTTTTGAAATACGACAACATGGCATTTTCGTTCAAAAGTCTGGGAACGGTCCAATATTTTCAATACGGTCAAGAAAAATTCGTGAAATTTTATACAAAATGGTTTCTTATGATGCCCGATTCAATGGTGATATTGGAAATGTTGCCAAATCAAAAGTTTTTCAGATATTGAGGGTAACTCAATTTTTCCAAATGGAAAACCCTATTTATTTTCATTGCAATCCATTCAGCCCCCCGTCGTTACTAATTTCTCCAAATACCAGATTGTGAAATAATGTGGATTTTGAAATATGAGAACATTGTTCGTTGAAATTTCTGCGAACGGTCCAATATTTTCAAAAGGGTTCAAGAAAATATCATGAAATTTCATACAGAATAGTTTTTGATAAAACAACTTCTTAAATTATTTTCCAATAGAGTTTTGAATCAAATAACAGAAACTGAGCACTTGGTCAGATAGCTGACCAAGTGCTCGAAATGTATAAACAATAGCCCAAGCGGTCATAAAATTCCCTCAAGGTAATAGTTAGCATTTGGGGCGTAATTAAAAGAGCTGCCCGATATATTTTATTTTTTAAGATTTGTTAATTTGCTGGTTGCTCAAACTACATCAATTTAAAATCTCATATTTTGATACATAAGTAATGAGGCGTCGCTGAATTGATTGCCATGAAAACAAATAGGATGTTCGATGTGAAAAAAGTGAGTTATCCTCAATATCTGAAAAACTGTTGATTTGGCAACATTGCAGATATTACCATTGAATCAGACATCATCAAAAACCAGCATGTATAAAATTTCACGAGTTTTGCTTGAATCGTATTGAAAATATTGGAACGTTCCCAGACTTTTCAACGAAAAATCCATGTTGACATATTTCAAAAACTGCATTAATTTAAAATCTGATATTTGGAGACGTAAGTACTGGGGCGTCGCTGAATTAATTGCAATGAAAACAAATAGGGTGTTCTATTTGAAAAAATTGAGTTACCCTCAATATCTGAAAAACTGTTGATTTGGCAACATTGCCGATATCACCAGTGAATCAGGCATCATCAAAAACCGTCTTGTATAAAATTTCACGAATTTTTTTTGAACCGTATTGAAAATATTGGAACGTTCCCAGACTTTTGAACGAAAAAGCCATGTTGTCAAATTCCAAAAACTACATTATTTTTAAAATCTGATATTTGGAGACATAAGTGATGAGACGTCGCTAAATCGATTGCAATTTAAATAAATAGGGTGTACCATTTGAAAAAATTAAGCAATATCTGAAAAACTGAACTATTTCTGCGATTTATATTTTCGGTAACTGAAACAGTACTTATATGGTAGTTTTTCGTGCTCCGACTAATTTTATGAAATTCAAAAATATTGAGACAGCTATTATTGTCATGAGCATAAAATTTAAAAATACCACCCAATTACGGTAATGTTGTCGACTATAAATGTAATCCAAACGTTATTGCGGATTGCATGGTCGACAACAAATCAGCTCCGGCAATAATGAACCGCTATTGTACTTTCCGGTTGCGCCGGAAACGTTCTCGCTTCCTGAATCAAAGAGAAGCGAACACTTGGCATACGTACTATTTGATATTCTATGAAGGACAACCATTCAACGTATATTAGTTGACTGAATGATCGTTTATGGCTGCTGTTATACCTTACACTCCCGATATGTAGTTTGTTAACAGAACAATTGTTATGACTGCCCGGCCGGATATATTTGTTGTTGAAAATTTGAAAATTTTGTTAACTGTCTTCTTTTTACTACTCATATGAGTTGTACTGCATATGTTTTTGATAGTGAAAAATGGTAATAAGGATGCTCCATTTTGTTGCTGATAATTATCTATGAAATAATGTCGCTATGATTGTGCCTGGAAAACAACAACTCAGTTTAGCACGAGAGCGGCTGGCCCAACGAATGCATGTATTTCAATAGTCGTAATCATGTAGTTGTGCATATACAATTCCATATTTATTTCAACACCTAAAACTAAAAGGTTACACATTACCACATTCATTTAACCGTTCGTTTCAACAGACTATATTGAGAATTTTCCTACAACCGCTTATCCAAGTAGCCATTGGACGCATTCAGATCTCATCAAAGGTTCACTTTTTCCGATAAATGTCATTTTGTGATGGGTGTTTTTTACCAACTCCGCTAAAAAGATGACAACCTCCAAATCCTGCAGTTGTAGATGCTTTTTGGAATTAGGAATTTGCTTACTCCAGTGCTGAGATATGCATTTCAAATCAAAACAGAGAAAATGAGAACGATAGTTGTTCAT
This sequence comes from Chrysolina americana, assembly GCA_958502065.1. Taxonomy (NCBI): domain Eukaryota; kingdom Metazoa; phylum Arthropoda; class Insecta; order Coleoptera; family Chrysomelidae; genus Chrysolina; species Chrysolina americana. The sequence goes on from OY293413.1 coordinate 72,484,179, forward strand.
TATAACAAAGCCTTTATAACTAAGGAAATGAGTCATTACAATCAAGAGGGGGCTAATATCATGGGACATTATGATTATGGTTATTTCTTGTCTGCGTGCTTTTTCTTCTGACACCTAGTTCGTTTTAGTGGATTCTGTAGGCAGAAGAGTAGTTTTGTATTAATACTGATTGTCAGAAATCACTGTACTTCAAATTATGAATTACAATAATTTACTATTTCCAAATCACATGTCGTATAGCTGGTTTGCTTATTCGTCGAGTCGTAATCCAAATCGAGTTTTTGTTCTTGTTCTTTTTCCATTTCTACGGCTGCTTCCTCTCCTGTCATTAGATCATCTTCGTCTTCACATAAAGATCTACGGGAAGTTGAGAGTCAAGGAAGAGACTGTTGAAGTCTCGAACTCTGTAGAGTCCAACCTACGAAAGCGTAGAAGGGCCACAAATATTATTTTTTTCATTTCATAGCTTTTTCCGACTCGGAATTCCGACTTAGATCTCGGAATTCTGACCTGCATCTCGGAATTCCGACTTAGATATCGGAATTCTGACTTCTTGCAACTCGGAATTCCGACTAACATCTCGGAATTCCATCTAAAGGTACAAGTATAGACGAGCGACGCGGTAACCCAGATAGCATAAAAATATTCCTGGAATATGTCCAGAATATTCTCCAAGAAGATTGGATTATTCTATGTTTAATCCAATGATTATTCTAAGATTATTCAAATGTCCGCTCTGAGAAAGTCTCAGGAATATTCAAATGAATATTCTAGGAATATTCAGGATTATTATTAGAATAATCATTGGAAATTCTTCGAGATTATTCCTGGTCCACTCTGTTCGAATTTATGTTTTCATGCGACAGTTTCATAACTGTCACGTTACTATGTACCTGTTTTTGTCTCGTCGCCAGTCGCGTCGTTTGCCTTTTGCCGCGTCGCTTCTCTATGTTTGTACCTTAAGTCGGAATTCCGAGATGCAAGTCGGAATTCCGAGATGCAAGTCGGAATTCCGAGATCAAAGTCGGAATTCCGAATTCCGAGATCTGAGTCGGAAAAAGCTATGAAATAAAAAAATATATTTGTTACCCTTCTACGCTTTTGTACCAACCAGAAAAGCGGCTGACAATGCAAAGGAATATAAATCTGGCTATTTAGATCACAAGTTGCTGCCATTATGATTTGGGATATTCGACCTCCTGTCAACACCAGCGGGGGCAGTTACTATAGTCTCTCAAGGGCCCTAGGTTCTGCTATGGCACGCGCTCGCGTCCTGTACTGCAACGGTTAGGCAAGGAAGATAGCTGACTTTCCGTCCATTCTGTCCTGTCATATTCTGGTCCTTGTCGGACGATGACAAGTAAAGACATGTGAGAAATATGCTATATCAAATTAGTTATTTCTACTAACATTTAAAGTGATAAATACCAGAATGAGGCACTCAGTATTGATAAAAATAATTGTTTTCCCAACTATCCCGGACAGCACTAGATATTCCATGAATAATCCTAGAACATTCTTTTTGGAATAGTGAAATATGCTAGGAATATACTAGGATATTCTAGGATATTGGAGGAATATTCCCTGAACATGCTAATGGGAATCCCTCAGATAATCGTAGAATATTCCCAAGAGAATATTCTATGAATATCTAGAATATTTTTGGTATATTCCACGGATATTCCATACAAAATATTCCTATAATATTACCAATGAATATCCTCAGAATATTTGGATATTCCAAGATTATCGAAGGAATATAAATGAAGAATAATCATAGAATATTCTTATTGAATGTTCAATGAGTATTCTTTGAATATATGGTATGATCTAGGAATATTACTGTAATATTCCCACAGTTACCTTTTCGAATGATCGATTAGAAAAAATTCAATGGGTATAATCCTCAAATTATAGAGCAACTATAGACACATGTTCAAGACTGTGGGTCATCAGTACAGTGAAGCCAAGTGCGAAGATGTGCAACACTTCTGACTTCGTAAAAAGTGTTATACATCTTTGCACTTGGCTACACCGTACTCATGATGACCAACAGTCTGAAACACGTGTCTACAGTTGCTCTACAATTTGAGGGGTTATATATAATTCAAAAAGAGAAGTTCATCTCTACAAAGGTACAATTGCTTTATTTTTAAATTTCAACAGGGTGTGATATCTAATTTTAAAATAAGAAAAAAATCAAATCCTATTTACTCGTTCATTTCTGGGACATCCGTCAAGGCTGCTGAATTGAAAACCCTGAAAAAAAAAAATTATGGTGCGATTTGATATTTGGTATGTTTTTAAATAAAATATATGTGCATTTGTAAAATGAATGGGTGGTTGTTCATTCATAAAGGTTTTAAATTGACTCTTGAAATAGTTCTTCAGTAAAAATATTGTAACTGAAAAATATGAGGCAAATATATAGGTCTTCGAATTTTACTAGGAACCATAATCTATCAATAATGGAGAAATATACAAGTTTGTAACTTCTATACATACTTACTAATTTCTTTCAATCGGAGGATATTGCGAGGTAACAGAACCACCACTTCAATGTCCTTCAGATATGTTCTATTGTGGCAGCGTTGAATTCCATCTAGAAATGAAAAATTCATTGATAGTGTGTGATTCACTGAGACTAATATTTTCTTGATAATCTAATGACGAGCGCTGTGTGATTGGTCACTGTAATGGCGGGAAGTTTAAATAACAAGGCATCAGCTGCATGCAAACCGAGTTGAAATGCATAAGTCATTAGTCATTCTCTATCAAATGTGAATTTTGCTAAGTACTTATCAAAATAGAGATTATGCCATAGAGAAAAGAAAATCATTTATGAATCAAGCATCAGCGCACTAGTATAGAAACATTAATAATCTTTGGTCCAAATATGGAAAAGTCTTGTATAGAATAATCTACGAATATTCCATGCATAACATTCTCTGCATGTACTATAAAGAATGTACAATAAGTAATATTCCAGAAATATTCAACTAAGAATATTCACATTGAAATATTCCTGGTATATTCTTTCAAGAATGTTCTTGAAATATTCTACTTTGTGTGTTCCTTGAATGTGCTAGGGTATATAGATATTCTAGGAATATTCCATGATTATTCGGAATATATATATCCTATCTAAGACATCAGAGGAATATTCCAGGGATATACCATGCTGTCTGGGTTGGGTCGCGGTGGCCGTGATGGTAGAGCGTGGGTTCAAATCTCAGCGCGATCACCTGTCTCGTGCTTGGTATCAGACGTTAAAAGGTAAGGGCTACGTCTTCCCTAGTTCGCACGAGTCTCTCGCGGAAATAAAAATTGTAATAACGACAATTTTCAATAATATTCTGCTGTTCATCATAAAAAATATATACCAAGTAATGAAAATCAAGAATGCGAAAAATGGGACGAAAACATCCGCTTAGTTTTGAAGATTTCATAATTCAAGCTTTTGTTTGATACGAATATGTTCCTGTAACAATTGAACTATTTCGTTTTCGTCGATTCGTTGATAAATATACTGTACTATACAAGGCAAGCAGATTTTATAAAAATTCGAATATATATCTTCAAAATTCATGTAAATAAAGTTAGCAAGGCCACTTGCCGGAAAATCGATGAAACCAATTCCAGTAATTGTCGAATAATTGTCGAGAATTTGTCGTGAACGAAAAAAATTTGTCGCGCTCGAAGTCTATTTGAAGTAAAAATAATGCGAAAAATATTTTCTTTACAGCTTATATAGGTATGTATTTTTATTGGAATTCTTGATATTCGGGGAAACTTTGAGTAAGTGGCAACACCGCATGCCTATAAGGAGAATTTGAGCTTTTTTCATTAAGCTATTGTCAATATGAATTGATTAGGCATTCTTCTTGAAACGAGTGAAAAATTTATTGTGAAAAATAGGAAAACTCTGTGTTCAATGAAAAAACTGATCAAACCTGGTGCTTAGATAATATCGAGAGACCGGAAATAATTGAATTTTACCGATTACAGGTAGTTTTTCTGCTTCCGGAAATTTCAACGTTCCACGACTAAATTGATTCAGTTATTCGACAATTGATGAGTTAGTTTTCAGTCGCAGAAAAAATAATCCAATCAAATTATGTGTGTATATTACTAAGAAATGGGAATTTCTTCATTATTTAGCGTTTTAAAGTAATTTTCCGGCTTTTCAAGAATGAAAATTTCCACGACAAATATGTCTTCGTCGTTCAACAATTCTTCCATAAATTTCCGCCCAAAAAAATTATATTTAATCATCATTCAGTACGTTGGTAATACCGAAAGACTGGAAATAATTGAATATTACCAATTATAGGTAGTTTTTCCGCTTCAGGAAATTTCAACTTTCCACGACAAATTGGATTCGACAATTGATAAGTTGATTTTCAGTCACAGAAAAAATAATCCAACCAAATTATGAGTGTATATTACAAAGAAAAGGGAATTTCTCCATTATGTAGCGTTTAAAAGTGATTTTCCGGCTTTTAATATCTCCTTTTTCCACATTTTGTATTTAGTTTTTCAGTTATAAAAAAGTAGGAGTTTTCTCGGGCAATATGTTATAAATATTCGCCAATCGTTCACTGAATTTGTGAGCCTACAAAAAAATACTGAGTTTTCCTATTTTTCACAATAAATATTTTATTTGTTTCAAAATGAATGCATAATAAATACATATTTGACAATAGTTTAATGAAAAAGGCTCAAATTATCCTTATAGGTATGAGGTGTTGTCAACTACTCAAAATTTCTCCGTATATCAAGAATTCCAATAAAAAATACATATATAAGCTGTAAAGAAAAGATTTTACGCATTTTTTTTTACTTCAAATAGACTTCGACAATTACTCGATAATTGTTGGTTACCACAGTGATAAAATTTGATGTTTATTTGTCAAGTTATATCAGTGGCAGTGCTAACTTAATATAAAGTTAGCTCAGCCACCCCATGTAAAAAAAACTATAAGCGCGACAAATTTTTTTCGTTCACGACAAATTCTCGACAATTATTCGACATTTACTGGAATTAGTTTCATCGATTTACCGGCAAGTGGCTTTGCTAACTTTATATACATTCAAAATTCTGAGGACGAACTGAAGTTTCTGGCCAGTCGTATCGGCTTCAGCCAGGCAGATATCGAAATACCTATGCCATAAAAGCAAACAAAACAAAAGGAAAATATAAAAATATCGCCGACTCCCTTGCTAGGAACACTGAATTGAATAATTTACGTTTGAATGGGTTCAACTTTTATTGAGTACAGACAGATGTTTACTACGCGACCCTTGCCGGTGCATGTCCTTAATTTGTAGCGACATCTCCGGGTAGTGCTGAATCCAAATCACGTAACTCTTGGGTTTAACGAGTGCATGATGAAATGCAAATGGTCATCAGGGAGTTTAATCATTGTTTAAAGAGAAATAAAATAGTTGGTCAATGCCAGTGGAATAAGTATTGGAGCAAAACTAGTGCCATCTAGCGTGTTTAGTTGAAAATTGAGACGAACTACAGAAAACTCTGTAGGAGACCAAGTCTTGTCCCATCGGATCCAATGGATTTGCCATATGATTGTCTTACTATCTGATAACTCTTTATACAATGGTTTTATTTTAGAAATTTCTGAAAAAAAGGACGAAATCTTTTCATGAATTTTCTTATCTTAAGATGGACGTTTGAAGGTATTCATTTTTATTTCCGGTTTGATCGCGAATCACTTTAAGAAGGCGAATGCATCTAAAACATAGTGGAGTATTTGTTGAATTAAAAAAAAAATCGTAATTTTTCATTTCACAAATCTACAAATCGTCGAAATATACGATTATCTGTCATTTCAACAAGAAGACCTAATTACAATCGTTGAGAATCTAACATAATGCAAGTCCATACATTTCATTGTTGAGAAAAACAATTGGAAATAGAATTCAGCGGCAATGTATCAAAAATCCAATAAATGCATTAGATAAATTGTGAAAGGCTTTGGAGGCCATCGTTACTTACATGAAGACTTTTCGGGATGTAAGGCCGACGTTGATTGCGAGTTTGACTCGACGTTTCACCAACACGAGTAGTTGGCATTCTCAAGAGAGTTTTTTTGTATTTGACAGCTACTCAATTCACAGATAATTCCAACACAGTGAAATGAGTAGCTGTCAAATACAAAAAATCTCTCTTGAGAATGCCAACCACTCGTGTTGGCGAAACGTCGAGTCAAACTCGAAAAGTCTTTATGTCTTTATTGATCGAGTCAGTTTATCAATTTGCGAATGGATGGCGCCCCAGTGAAATTCATTCCTGACTACAAAAATACCATGTCAAAATGATGAAGTGAAAACAAATTAGTCGTGTGGTAGACCGCTCTCCTTACAAGCATAAGGTTGTGGGTTCAAAGCCCAGCACGGCCATCGATCCCGGATCTTTTCCTTGCTCGCACAAGCTCCTAGGAGCTTATGAGGGGTTTCTTTCTCTGGAAACCTGGAAGATTCGTTACAAAATTAAAAAAATACGTTTTCCTTGGGTGATATGTATAAACAATGGATGTTCATATGTCGAAGGGATGTATTCATATTCACTTTTGCCACGTCGCGTCGTAGTAGTGTATGTTTGCATTCGAGGACCAGCTCAACATATTTTTACATTACAAGCTTTTATTAAATATGCTATGTAACTAAGTTTGTTCTGGTGAAATCTTGCAAATCAATTTTGAAGCAGATATCTTCGACCAATTGAATTGAAATTTTGTATACACGTTTAGTTTGGATGACAAGGTTAGGTGTGTGACATCATCCTATATCTAACATGGCGGAACACCCAAGATGGCAGACTAGTTATCAATGCACTCCTACAATATGGGTATCAATTGAAAGAGCTTGCTGAGAATAACTCGAAAAATTAAGTGATATTTACCTGTGTACATGAACAAGTAAATGAATTGAGTAACTTGATCTGATTGATTTGAATATTTTAAATTTTGAAACTGAATAAATACGACTTCTTAAATGTTGCGTCAAGGTTTTATATTACATGAATTGTGAGATGACGTTATGAGTTGATAGTAAAAGTATTGAAGGAATACTTTATTTTATTATTTTCGGCACATTTAAATGAAAGCTTGTTTTTAAAAAGTTTGTTTGCATTTATTTTATTAATAATCAGGTTCTGAAATAAGGAGTCGTCACTTCAGTATCGAAGGGTTTTAGCGAGTGAACAAGATATTTACTAATATTTACTATATTACTGAAACATGTAGAAAACGTGTGTATGTGACAAAAACTCAATCTAGCTCATAAGTTTGAAAAAATCCAAAAGATTGGTCAATTTTCAACAGCTTGTATCTAGAAAAATTGTCATGGGATTAGAATGGGCCCATTGACACCTACAGTTACAGGTCGAGTACAACAACCGGTGCCACTTTACCTTAAAAAAGTGCGGAATGCAAGCATGCAACAATAAATTTGGCTTGTAGTTTGCAGTAAACTATATTGTTTGAATATAAATGCGGATTTTTTCGTGGGCGATATAGCGAAGTGAAGATAATTTTCTTCCGTTGTGATAATTTCTGTTCCTTATTTACATCTAACATTCATTAAATAATTTTAATTTTTCAGGTCCCTATACTGAACCCACGTGAAAGGGTAAGTCTTTCATCATCTTCGCTCGCACCATTTAGCATTTTTTAGGCTTTCTCTCTCCGGATAATTGTTTTTATTAATAATAAAGAGAACTAAAAAGTGAAAAAATGAAATATTGTTTAATAAAACTAACAAACACGCTTTTATTGGGAGTGGTCGGTGGTCTAACGCACAGGCCGTTCGAAACTCCAGCATAGCGATAGTCGGTTCGAGCCCGATGTAGGTACAAGAGAATTTTTCTTAACTACTTTATATCGGATCGATAGGCGACCGCATGCCTTGTTGAAAAGCAAGTGTATTGTGAGTTGTCTAGATGCCAATCTCGTCTAGTGCTAGCTTGGAGTGCACACCGACCACCCGAGGTGGTGCTGTAGGTTTTCCGGGTTTTCCTACAGCTGAAAAGTGAATACATCACCTAAAAACATCAGTAAGTCGCCCCGGAGCGCCACGGCAAATAATAATAATAGCCGTCCTCTACCCGCACAGGCTATACCTTTGGGTACACGAGTGTTTATGAGGGAGTATTATTTATTTATTTTATTTTTTTTAAATCCGTTAGGAATTACTCAGACAGGCCCTGTCTCCGGAGCCCCGACACTTCCGGAGGGCGCGCTGGTGTATCATTAACCCCAGTGAACACTCACGTCCGTGGGGTGAGTGATTACTGGGTCTGAGAGTCATGTGCCCTGAGAAAACGGAGTGAACCAAGAGTTACGGCCTTCTGCATTCTTCCGGCCAAGTTTTCTGCCGCATCATGGCAAGCCGATATGATTTTCAAGTTTGAGAGCAGTGTGTCCATCATTCCACCAAGGACCACCATCTTGGTTTGGATAAAGGCTGCGGAGTTCAAAGAGAAGATCTCGATATTTAGTCCGTTTTTCCTCCTCTTTTCTGACGATGTTCGTTTCGCCAGGAACTGAAAACTCAATGACGAAAATCGTCCTACTTTGATGGTCGAGAGGACTACATCGGGCTTATTGGCTTGTATTTGCCTGAGGGTGGGGAATGAATAGTTCCAATATATTCGGCACTTCTCATTCTCCACAACGGACTCAATATCCCCCGGAGCATAAGGCAACACCGGTGTCTCGTCTATACCGTACGAGTGTCGTAGATGGTAGTACAACACTCGTAAGGCTGCGTTATGCCTGTGGATATAGGCTGAGACCGCATAAGCTGAACAAGCTGACAGCAAATGCATTATGGTCTCAGCTGCCTCACGACACTCTCTGCATCTAGTGTCAGGGACCTCTATACCCATCACGCGACTGCGATGGCAGGCCATTATTAATCCCTCGGTTTCTGACTTCAGCCCACTTGACCTGAGAAAAGCGAAGGTCAGGTTTCTGGATAAGCCAAGGTCATCAATGTTCTTGAAGAAGACCCCATGCATTGGCTTATCCCTATGTAGCTGTAGGAGTTTGGATTCGTCCGTTCAGTGTCGAATACGAGACCGAGTTCATCGGCTGCACGGGTTGCTGCCTTGAAAAGAAATGCTCCAATCCCTGCTTTTTCGTGAATGCATACTAAGCAGAGAAGGGGATCTGAACTCCTGATAACTTTACAGGCTCCATGCAGTACTATTCTGTTGTGTAGACACTCCAAACTCAAAAGTCTACGTCCTCCCCGTTGTCTGGGGAAGTATAACCGTGGAACAGACGATTTAGGATGCAAGCTCCTATAAAGATGCATCATTTTGCGAGTTTTTACGTCGAGTTGTCGCAGCTCTTCCTGAGTCTATTTCATTACTCCAAAGGATTAAAGTAGAATCGGAACGGCAAGCATATTAGTTGCAGCAACTTTTTTCTTCCCCGACAGTTCTGAAGACCAGATCTGTCGGAGTTTGTGCTGATACGTCTCTCTGGGCATCCAGATGATATAGGATGCTTCCGTCTACGAGCTGAACGTTCTCTCCGTATTCCTCGCATCGTCCTCTTTTGAGATGAACCAGGGCACATTTGTCGATCCCAAACTCCATTCCTATAGCATGCGTGTACTCTTGCACCAACCTTAAAGACTGATGAAGGTCCTTTTCTCCAGAGGTCATCCATGTAAAACAAATGGGTGACCTTATGCCTCCGGTTGCTGAGGGTGCCGCAGTTGTATCCGCGGGTTTTTCGTAGTGCAACGGACAATGGTAGTAGTGAGATGCAGAAGAGAAGAGGACTGAGGGAGTCTCCCTGAAACACGCCCCTTCTAAAGATAACCTGCTCTGTTTGGACTCTGACTTGACCAGATGTTATGGTAAATCGAGTCCTCCAGAGCGGCATCAGCTGTTCAATGCATCTCACTATTTGATCGGGTACCGCAAGGCATCTGAGCAAATGCATGATGAGTTCATGCGATGTTGTATCAATTGCATTGTGATAGTCGATCCAGGCCATTGAAAGGTTACGCTTGTACTGCACGGAGTCCTGCGTGATGCATCTGTCGATCAGCAGGTTCTCCTTGCAGCCAGCGACCGACCCCCTTCTTTGACCCTCTGCGGAGAGTATTCGAATGTATAAAATGCGGGTAAACATCTTATAACATGCGTTCAAGCAAATATCCGTTTTTGGGGATTAGCACGGTTCGCCCCTCGACGAACCAATTCGGAATGTGTTGCTCCCCATCTAGCCATGAGTTGAAAACTCTTGCTAGATGGTGGTGGGTATTTTTTCCACCAATAGTTTTTAAGGCCATCAGGACCTGGAGCAGCAAAATTGTTCCTATCCAGTATTATTATTATATTATTATTATGACACATTGAACTAAAAAGTAAAAACTTATTGTTTATATAGACATAAAATAATAATAAATGAGAAATATTAGTATCACTGTAAAAAAAGCGTGTGGTGATCGATATTTTTCATTTATTATTATTTTCTGCCTATGGTAACAATTATTTTTCAATTTTCGGTTCAATGTGTTATAAAAGCATGTTTTTAAGGTTTTTTAAGTTATATTGTATTACTATCCATTGTCATATATGACGAGGTTCCTTATATAGAGGAATTTAACTTCTAGAACATCCAAGAAATTTCATCTTGCAATAAGAAAATTTGATATGAACGAATAGAACAAAAACATGCATTATTTAGGTGCTTCTGTCGACTTTTATAGGTTTCATTGAAATCCAGGTTCGTAATACTATCATGGATAGCTGGTATCCAGGCGAACCAATTGCTATGACGTGTTTTATACTTGGGGTATAGTATGTTGAATACTTTCGAAGAATATACCTATTGTTTAGATTAAAGCAGAGAATTTGATCATATAATCCATATAATCTATTCTTTATTATTGAAATAAATAATATTGAGGCTCTCTAGAGAATATTGTATCTGTGCGAGGTTTAGATGACTACAAATTCTGAAATTCAAATATTCTATTTTTTATGATTGAAATATGATAAAAATAAAGCATTATACTCAATAGTCGCTACCATCTTTTAAGGATCATTCAGTCGAAGTAATGGTATTATAGTGAACTTTGCTTCTACGTACATTTCGATCTAGGTCGTCTTGAGCATAGGGGCACAAAAATCACTTTTACATTCTTTAACAATTCGCTGTTGCAAATCACTTCTTCTGGCCTGGTGGATGGACTCATCATTTTTGTATTGCAGCTGTTGGAAGAATAATTTTCTGTTATTGCATTCACTTCGGGGGTTGAAACGCCGAACAACTCATTTGTGTCGCAGTAGGTGGCTCCTCGATTTCACCACTTCAGTCGATACAAATAATTTGTTTTTCTAGCATGGATAAAATTCCATTATGGTATCCATTCGAAAAATTATGGAGATATTTAAATGAACCGAAATCCTTTGGTAACGAACTTTGTCGCCATGTTGAGCAAATGGTGACATAGCTGTTAGAATATACAACATATGTTAAAACTCAAAAACAACGCAATACTTATACAAAAAGTTACTGCAAATACTTCGAATTTTGAAGCTTTCAATGTATGTGTGATACGCTATTGTATTAATAAGATAAAAAAGGAAGATGTAAAATATAAGTATGCAACAAGAGTCCAAAATCCAATCAGGAACTGTAATTTTTTCATGTAGATATAGTTTTAACCTTGAATATAGCAAGAAACATGTCAAGATTGTGTGAATTCGGTTTATTGTTTATTTCCCAGAAATTTGTCAGTTCTATTCAATAATTTATTTACTTTCAGCTTCCGTTATTAAGGAACTGAAAGATTATTCCAATGAAGGAAGTTACATTGAAATGCAGTTCAAGAGAATTGTTCGTATTATGAGAGAATTAATGAATGCAGTAGTAGGTATATGGAAATGAAGGGAAAAATTACGCTAAAAAATCGCTTAAGCAATCCCTTTTGTATATTTGACAAGAGAGACGACTCAACTCAATTTTCGTATCTATCAACTGTCCTAACATATTCAATTTCATTTTCATATTTTCATAATTCAACACGCAGTGGAATATTTTGATACGGGGTGATTCTTAATGAGGAATGATTGGACGTATTTCGAGAAATAATTCAAACTTGATTTGGAATGATAGTCCTACCTATAATATTCTAAACTCAACAACAAAAGCGAAAATACTAAACCTGAAACATTAACAAAAATAATCCCGATTATATTTCACTAGAACCCAGATTAAAACCAGAACAATAACCGAAGTGAACTACTCCCTTCCGCCATTTTGTTGTCAATATTCTTCACTTAGTTATTGTGAACTAATCTAGCTCATATGAGTTCGTAGAAATAGATAAGTATATACGAGACCTAAAATAAATTTAAACATATAAACTCACTAGAAAATACCTATTCAAGATTGTGTTCCTTTTTATTGGGAATAAAACCATTCTCAATAGGAGCTTGTTGATTATCATCAATGAAAAATGTGTATGGAACGATAATGAGAATCAAGGTAGCAACAGGGCACTTAGTGAACAATTCCTTTTGAACAAACTATTTTCGAAAATAAACCGAATAATTACAACACAATATAAACTGTTCATTATTGATTTAATTTTAGGGGTCAAACGTTACAAAATGAACAGAGCGTATGTGCTATTTTTCTAAATTCAAATTCGTTTATTAAAGTGTCCCTCATTACATAGAACTGCCATTTCACTATATGCAGTGCGGCTTTTAATAGTCCCCTCCGTTATCTTTGAACGGCATATGGAGATTATCACCGATTCTACTAGATGAAATAAAACACTTTGTGATTGCTCGATAGATGGCGCGGGGGGGATATCAACTAAAAAATTGGCATGGGGGTCATGTGTCACATCGTTGAAAAGATAATTCTCTTTTCAAACATCTAAAATTCGAATTGAGTGGCACGTGATAAAGTCAGCAATGCTCCTCAAGAAATATGTTATGCATTTAACGGATTTGTGAAGTTGAAAATATCCAATCCTATTATAAAACCGTCCTATTGTATACAACTATAAAATCCGTTATCCTGATATTTATATATTTATGCATACGCACAGGCACGGTTACACGTTCGAATATCGTCGTAATAAAAATGACTAAAAAAGCGTCGGATATATTAACCAGATATTAAAACAATCTGTTTGGAGGCATCATCATCTCCTAGGAAAACAAAATTTTACATCAAATTTGGATATTTATTTTGAAGTCAGGAGCGATGACATGATTAAAATATGTCTTTAAACGTTTTCTCATGCATTATTACGATCCTGAGAAGTGAAATTGAATCTTCATTCGGAATTTGAGAGTGCATTCCTTCCTATGCAGATACGAAGGATGGTTGAATCAAACATCTGCGATGAAAATATACTGGACCACGAAATTATTGTCCAGAGCGTTATTCAGTTTTTTTTTTGAGTTAGACTTTCGATATTCGGATCGAAGATATAGCTCCTTAGAACCCATATTTTCCATGAAAAACCAATTGAATATCACTTCCGGTTTTTCGGAAAGTAAACCTAGGTAAAGAATTTCAAATAGAACACTATAGCCATATTTACGTCATTCGATAAATCAAAAAATGCCTTTTTCAATGACATATTATTATCACAAGTGGGTATTTGTTTTCAAAATGGAGGCTCAGGATACTTTTTTACTGATATCAGTATGGCGGGTGACGTCATCAATCTAAATTTCCATCAAGCAACTTCATGAAATAACAAATGAATGAAACACTTTGATTAGTTTTTGATGAAACATGCAAAAATCATGATTTTTTTTAGTAATTTCTTTGAATAATATTCTTTTTCTTGAATTTTCTCGAATATTTGAAATAGGAAATGGTAATTTTTTAAAATTAACATTAAAGTATGAGTCAGCATCTACTGATAAATGCTTGAAGTACTACTCTTGTTTTTATTTTCAATGAAATAATCATCAAAATTCTTAATTAAAATTAAAAAAATATAATTTTTCTGGAAATTGAAACACCTATGATTTTATATTTTATGAACAAATTTTTCATTTCATTGCACCCAAATAAATAAGTTCATCTACGTAAACATTAGATTTTGTTAATGTCATTGTAAACATTTTTTCTATTTGAAACAATTCCGCACAAATGAAACAGGATGGTATACAGGGCAATTCAAATTCGAACCCCACCATTGGGATCTCCTAAACTACAGGAGATACGTCGAAGCTTAAATTGGGGCAAAGTTGCGTACTCTGGTGCTTAACAAAATACTGTTTTGAAACTTGGAAAATTCCGAGTATTTCCGGAAATATCGGGAAAAAACTGAAAATCGGAATTATTGTTTTTATTTTTTTCTATCGTTATTTGACAACATAGCTCAAAACCAAAAGTACATTTTCATTGATACTTTTTTTCACCTACACGTTTTCATGTTCAGATTTACTATCCAACGTTTCGTCTTCTGGCATTCATCATCAACTTTTTTTTCTGTTATGGGCGCTATATTGTTTTTTTATACAGAAAAATAGTGATTCTCATTCTGATTTCATTGATGTATAATTTGTTATGATTTGCACTTCTGAAAACACAGATATTTAAAAAAAACAACATCATCTGAGATGTTCATGACTCCATTGAAAAATTTTGTTTAATAAACACTAGTTGTCAGAACTTATTGAACATCATAAGTTTGCACAAATACTTCAGTCGAAATGTCCTCATTCTCAAATGAAGAAAAACGAGATATGTTGAAACTTTATTATAAATTTGATAGGAATAGTACGAAAACAACTCAAATCTATTTTGAATTATATCCGGAAAGACAACAGCCGGATAGAACATTATTCCGAATTTTGGACAAACACTTGGCTGAGTACGGTGCTTTTCAAAAACCAAGAATGAAATATGGAAGCAGAATGGAACAAAATATTAGACGTAACTTATTAGCCAAGGTAAAATAATTGTTCATTCCATATTCGAAGAAGTATAATTATTTTTGGTACTTTTTTAGATGAATGCAGATCCTTCCAAATCAACACATCAAGTCTCGGCAGAAATGGATGTGCCACAGACGAGTGTTTGGAGGGAATTAAAAAAAAGTGGTTTGAAATGTTATAAGATACATATTTCACAAAAATTACATCCAGGTGATCCTGAGAGAAGGATGGAATTTTGTAGCTGGCTCTTGAATAGGGAAGACCCTACAAACTTTGAATGTGTGGGCTGGAATTTATGACGACCGAATACTTGGACCTCATTTCTTCTCTAATACTTTGAACGGGGAAACCTATCTCCGGTTCTTAAGAAACGAATTCGAAGAATATATGGATACGTTTCCCCTTGTTAATTATAACAGCTGCTGGTTTCAGCATGACGGGGCTCCTCCACAAAATGAAAGAGCAGTTTGCGAATATTTACACCAAAGATTTCCTAATAGGTGGTTAGGAAATTCTGGACCAGTGAGGAGGCCGGCAAGGTCACCTGACCTTACAGTTTTGTATACTTTCTTGTGGGGCAGTTTAGAGAACAGAATCTATGGAGAGCAAGAATATGACACAGTATATGAAGTTAGAGGCAATATCATCACGCAATTCAGGTCTATCAGAAGAAGGGATATTGTTAGGGCTGTTCTCAATTTGAGATGACGAGCTCGGTTATATATTCAAGAGGAACACTTGTAATACTTTTTGTGCATATTTTACAAGCTCATGATTTAATTCTTGTTTTTTGAAACGCACCGTACTCAGCCAAGTGTTTGCCCAATATTCCGAATAATGTTCTATCCGGCTGTTGTCTTTCCGGATATAATTCAAAATAAATTTGTGTTGTTTTCGTACCATTCCTATCAAATTTATAATAAAGTTTCAACATATCTCGTTTTTCTTCATTTGAGAATGAGGACATTTCGACTGAAGTATTTGTGCAAACTTATGATGTTTAATGAGTTCTGACAACTAATGCTTATTAAACAAAATTTTTCGATGGAGTCATGACCATCTCAGATGAAGTTGTTATTTTTAATATCTGTGGTTTCAGAAATGCAAATCATATCAAATTATACATCAATGAAATCAGAATAAGAATCACTATTTTTCTGTATAAAAAAACAATATGGCGCCCATAACAGAAAAAAAGTTGATGATGAATGCCAGAAGACGAAACGTTGGATAGTAAATCTGAACATGAAAACGTGTAGCTGAAAAAAAGTATCAATGAAAATGTACTTTTGGCTTTGAACTATGTTGTCAAATAACGATAGAAAAAAAAAAAAAAACGAAAATTCCGATTTTCAGGTTTTTCCCGATATTTCTGGAAATACTCGGAATTTTCCAAGTTTCAAAACAGTATTTTGTTAAGCACCGGAGTACGCAACTTTGCCCCAATTTAAGCTTAGACGTATCTCCTGTAGTTTAGGAGATCCCATGGTGGGGGTCGGATTTGAATTGCCCTGTATAAATGAATACTCATTCAATTAAATGTTTTATCCGGTGACCGCCTTCTTGCTGGCACAATTGAAATCTACTGATAATTTCAGTAATTTTCTTAATATCCAAGAATCTCTAAAGTTGGTGAATGAGTTGCATACACTTTTTCTTTGAGAAGACCCCACATGAAAAGGTCCACTGGAGACAAGTCGGGCGATCTGGATGGATGGAGTTCGTTACAGCTCTTGTATTATGGACAGGAGCGCCATTCTGTTGAAAGTTGCATCTTGTTGCGTCCACACGAAATTTTGTTTTTGAATGATTCCTGACTTTCCTGATCAGCCATTTTGACAGAAAATGCCTACAAGTGATGTCAATGTCGCTTCATCGATTGGCTTGCAAATATTTATAGGGTAGGTACATTTTATATTTTTGATCTAGGTAAAACCGGAAGAAATAATAAATTTTTTTTGTGATGGAAAATATTGGTTCAAAGGAACAACTATATCTTCGATCCAAATGTCAAGAGTCTTATTTGGAAAACAACTGAATGCCGCTCTGGTCAATGATTTCGTTGCCTTCCGGTACACGAAAGAGAGAAAGATCAACAGCTTTTCTGCAGAAAATTTAATCGGCTCCATCTTCGAGGCTGAGATTTCTGATTTTAATGTTCGCGAAACAAATTTAAAGAAGAAAGTATAAATTGGAACGAAGAATAGCTGGTAAAAAAAGACTCAACAAAATTTTATTATTTTGAAGTAGGAATGGAAGTTTTATGTAAACAGAAACAAGGTTACAAATTTACGCCTCCATTTGATGCAGAACCGTATATCATCATTGATATTTGTGGATATCAAATAACAGCACGAAGAGGTGAACAACAAATCACCAAAATATCTTAATTTTTCAAAGAATTTGACAGAAATCAGGAATCTGAGGCTGAACTTATTTTGAAGTCAGAATATATGAATAATTCATGTGGAAAATACTCATGTTATATAAAGAATAAATATAAGAACAATAATTTTCATGAGAGGAGGAAGAAATAGGTATCAGAAGAAATTGAGAAGGACAATAAAACCAAAATTTGTGATGAACCAGTAGCCAATTATGACAAAGCGATACTCAAAAATTCATCTTCATCCAATACTCCAGCTGAAAATGATGTAGAAATGTTGTAAACTCCTTGTACATTTCTTCAGCTAAAGAGTCAGAAATGGAACCAAGATTTCCGATGAAATCCACAAGAAATGTTTTTCCTAAAAAGTTTGATGATTTTGCTATTTGAATTTTGGAAGTCACCATAGAAAAGTAATGTTCTTAGTTTATAACTATCTTCCTGTATGGTTGTTTTTGGAATAAGTCAGTGATTAAAAAATGGTCGAACATCATTACAAAGTCTATATGTGTATTTGTAGGAAATATCTACCCAACAAATAATCATATACAGAAAAACATATTCCGTTAATCATCCTTCACGTGTGAACAAACATTTATCCCAGACATAATTACGATATAATAACGATGTTAATACATGTTCGGTATGGTATATAGGATTTTATTGGGCCTTCATCATTTCATCATGAAAAATATTCAACTATTTTTTATTTGGAACTGTTCTTGCACCGCTTCTGAATTATGAGCACCCCCTCAAAGAATTTGAATGAGAAAGGGGGTCGTGTTGCACCTTTTTCAAAAGGGATTTCAATTCTCTGTTCAGCAATACTGAGTTTTTAAAATTTGGTGCAATTATAGCTGAGAAAATTTGTTTTTTTATGTTGTACGTAGAATAAAGGAAATATTTTTAAATGAAATGTTCAAAATTTTTCTTAGTTATGGTTGCACCAAATATGAGAAACTCAGTATTGCTGAACAGAATCATATATCCGTTGAAAAAACTTGAAACAGATCGATTTTTATTCTCAATTTGACAATTCACAGTAAGAAAATATTATTCCCTTCTTGCACCCTCAGTGAATTATAAGTATCCCCTCAAAAATTTTAAATGGGAAGGGGGTTGTGTGGCACCTTGTTCTAGAGGGATTTTCATTCTCTTTTCAGTAATACTAAGTTTTTCATATTTGGTGCAAACATACCTGAGAAAATTTGTTATTAAAACTTTGAAAATTTCATTTAATTGTAAAATAAATTGAAAAACACTTCCTAAAAAATTCATTCTACATACAGTATAAAAATTTTACATTTCAAAACAAATTTTCTCTGCTATAATTGCACCAAATTTTTATAAGGTGCAAAACCACCCCCTTTGACATTCAAATTTTTTGAGTGGGTGCTCATAATTCAGAAGGGGTGCAATAAATTGTCAAATTGAGAATAGAAATCGACCTGTTTCATGTTTTTTCATAATTTTAAGAAAAAAAATTCTCATTTATGGTTGCACCAAATATGAAAAACTTAGTATTTCTGAACAGACAATAAAAATCCCTTTCGAACAAGATGCCACACTACCCCACTTCTCATTAAAAATTTTTGATGAGGTGCTCATAATTCAAAGGTAGTACAAGTAGGGGGTAAAATGTTCATACTGTAAATTGACAATAAAAATTCAACCGTTTCAGGATTTTTTGATTAAATACATAATAACGCTAAAAATTAATTTATTCTATACCTACGGACCGCACTGTACATATACTTTGCAATACTTCCCTTGAAAACTATACCAAATGATAATCGAACAGGTGTGTCTACAGGCATACGAGTTTCACGGTTCAACCCGCTCATCAGTACATCCCAAGACTTTTAAATTATTGTTTAAATCTAATAAAATATAATGATATATTGCAGCACATATATTTTATCGAGTTCGAGAAATCTCGAAATACTTTCTCGATCTCGAAAAAGTGTTTTTCTCCATCTTGTTCTCGAAAAAAACCATTAGTCTCGTCTTGATTTCGTCTTGAAATCGAGACGACACGAGAAATCTCGATTATTGAGAGTCTCTTGAATGACTAGGCCCTACGACTACCCAAGTGATAATGTGAACATCAGAGCCATCTGTAGGACTACAGAAAGCACACCTTACAGATTTTTCTTCTGAAGCCAAAGAAACATCATTTCATCATGGAAAATATTCAAATATTTTTCATGTGGAACTGTGTATACTTAACGAAAGGCAATGAATTCACAAAATGAAGAATGTGTAAACATAATGAAGCCATTAGTTTATATCCTATACAATGGGGTGTCGGCAAACGTCGAACAGAACATAATTCAACAGCCTCATAAGACTCAACGCCTGGCACTAGACACACCTATTTTCGATTATCATTTGGTAGTTGTTGCGGGAAGTATTGCAAATTGCAAAGTATATTCGTGAAGACAAAATCTGCCAGGCGTTGGGCTGAAAGGATTTGGCGATGTTTACTGCACAAATCCAGCCGAGTAATTCTTAAAACGACTTCCGTCCCGTAGATGGTGTTGCATCCCGAACTGATATCGATCCTTCAAATTCATCCAGATTACTGTCACTGGAAAAGCAGAAGCGCTCTGCATCTGTAGACAGTTATCCCCAGAATCGTGCGACGTGATAATCCACCCCTAGTAGTTCCCACGGTTTGCCACGTGTCGCTATTGATCCCTCGGTCTAACCCGCCCCCGACAGAGGACGCCGCTACATGCTTATGCACGGATTACTGGGATTTCTGGAACATGAAAGTTGAGATAAAGCACAGTAGTTTTTTCATCGTATCTCGCATTTGGCTACTTTTGAAGTTATAATTATTGTCCTATTTCAAGTTTAATTTTCTTTCATGACACAAAAAATAATTTTTTTTTTAGAAACAAAAAATTCATGAAGTCTTTTTGAAACAATCATAAAGAAGAAGAATGCGAAACAATTGTTATATTTTTTTTTTGATTTGCAGACAATATTTCAGTACGATTGAAATTGTTTGGTCTTCAATTGCCTCAAAAGGAAAGAAAAATCAACTTTTTCTCAATGGCTCCAAGCCACGGCGTGTTTCTTTTCCTTTTATTTTTTAGGCAATGAAAGTCCAAACAATTTCAATCATATTGAAACCTTGTTTGCAAATCCAAAACAAAAACATCCGGTAAGCATGGACCCGGCTCAAGCTACGCACTTTCGGAGAATTAATTATGATTTCTCGAACATCTAAGATTTGTGTCATTACCACATCGGGGAATGAAGATGAATTTGAATAGATAACAGATTTAATTCAATATTCGTAAGGGAAAGTAGTTGTTGTTTGGGATATATTCGCCTCAATTTGTAGATATCCAACAATCGATATGTCGTGACTTGAACGATGGAGAGATGGTTTCTTTTTCTTTTCTTTTTCATGCAATTAAAGTCCAAACAATTTCAAACAAACTGAAACATTGTTTGTAAATCTGAAACAAAAACAACCGGTATAGACCCGGCTTGAAAGGCATTTTGAGAAAATTAACAACTATAAATTCTCGAACATCTAAGATTTGTCATTACCTCAGCGGGGACTGAAGAGGCATTTGAATAAGAAGATAACAGTTAATTCAATATTCCTAAGGAGAAGTAGGTGTCTGACAGGTATTTGCCTCCATTTTCGCTTGGTGGAAATCACTTGAAAACGATTGTAGATACCCAACAATCGAAACGTCGTGACTTGAAACCATGGAGATATTTCAATCAATCGTTTTTTTTGTCGTGGTCAATAAAAAATAAATCTATTACCTATCTCTAGCCACAAATATGAGTATAGTAAGCTCGGGTAAGTGTGAATTTGGGGCAAGTGTGAGTTTGCTCGCTATCTTCGCTAAACCGGGCGACAGCCCAATGCCGTCTATTGACGAATAGCCTACACTTATAATGAATCCATAACCATCATATAAAATACAAAAGAGATCTTGTGAAATCCAAATATTTTCCCCAATTTTCTAACCTACAATGTATCAACCCGAACGAGTATAACAAGTTTATTTCAAGCTTTGAGTGTATTGTTTAAATCTAAGGTAAGAATCCATCTTATACACTTTTCTTCTGCATAAACAATGAATCTGACTATAGATTGCCGTTTTTTCATGAAGTCGTTTTTTTTTTTTTTACATTTTTCCATTGCATGTCACACTTACCCCGAAATTAAATGTTATTGGGGATAGTGTGACCTATCTGTCGGGGTAAGTGTGAACCTGGTTCATTTGGCCAATCTAAACAGTAATATTTTCTCAGCTATAGTACGATATTATATACGGAAATCTCAGAGAGCCAAACAATATACCTGGCCAGATGTGGAAGACATTGATACACTTTCTGAGGATGAAATAACTGTGCTTCCATCACCACTCGTCAGAAGATGGATCAATGAAATTCTCATTCGATTTTTCAGATTTCTACCTGTAAATTTTTCTTTTAAACAAATGTTCACTTTCACGATTATTTTTTGTTTTTTTTTAATGGGGCATTTCAAATTCAATATTAAAAAGTTCCTAACTATGTTTTGAATAAAGATACTTCGAAACAAATAAATTGTGGTGAAAGTTCCTTTACTGTTCACTCACACCTGTCCCAAAGAGAGATTTACGTGCATTAATATCTTTAAATTTACGGGGAAGTGTGACCTATGGAGATGTATATCTGAATATATAAATAAAATTCATAGAATACGTAACAGTTTTCTGTGGCGTATTACAAAGACTGATCTTCGAAGTAAATACCTGCAAAATTTCATTGTTAATATTAGTTCAGGTTCGTCATATGGACTAAATGCAATGCGAACTAATGAAAATCACGGTCACACTTACCCGAGCTTACCTTAGCTTCTTTCTTTATGGATTTTTTTTGTTTTGTAAAAATAGTTCTCTTTTTCATCTTTTTTTTTTGAGTTCTTTTCATATTGCCCCCAGAATTGTTCTTTTTTTTGTGTTAACTGTTGGAGAGAACTTTACGAAAGTAAATAGATAAATGACTGAATCAAATGAAAATGATATAGTTGCTGATAATGACGAAAATACCATTCAAAATCTCTTAATTGCGCATTTTTATATAAGATCCTTGTTCAACAAATTCGATATCTTGAAGGACTGCTTGCTAACTAATAATTATGATATATTCACAATATCTGAAACTTGGATTTCAGATGGAATTCAAAATTCACAAATACAGATTCCGGGTTATACGCTTTACAGGCATGATAGATAAGGCAGAGGCGGAGGTATTGCAATTTATATAAGGAATTGTAGTTACATAAAACAAATCAAAATCACTTCAAAATGTTCAATATCTAATATTGACTACTTATGGATCTCAACAAAAATTAATGGAAAAATTAAGTATTGTATAATCGTCAACGAATTATGAATCGTTGCAGGCTCTAGAAGATATTATAGCTGATTGCATCATATCCTCAGATTTAGTTTTCTGCTTGGGTGACATGAATATAAATTATTTGAATACCTGTAGTAATGAGTATAATTTTTTGGACTCAATTTTCTCAAAACCCTTCAATATGACACAAGTTGTCGAAAAACCTACTAGAATAACTTCATATACTAGCATACTCTTGGATCACATATGGGTGAATCAACCAAGCTCAGTTCTAAATACAGGTGTTATAAACTCTCCAGAATTTCATAGTGATCATTCATTAGTTTACTGTTTTGTAGATTTGCCTATCAAAATGAAACGGGAAGAAAAATTTGTGTTTTCGCGTAATATAAAAGGTATAAATATGACTGAATTTGATAATCACGCTAGGCGCGCTGATTGGGCACATGTTTGTGATATTCGAAACCTTGATGAAAAGGTTCAATTCGTTGAAAACGCAATAATTCGTCTTTTTGACATACATGCCCCAATACGAAAAATTAGAATAACAAAGAAACGTGGTTCATGAATTACCACAAACATAAAACACATGATGCACATAAGAGATCGGGCCTTATCTGACTACCGAAGGTCATTAACAAATTTGAATATTACCGCAGAACAGTCTCAAACGAAATGGATTTTCTATAAAAACATGCGAAACCTGGTTACCTCAGCCATTCGGAGAGAAAAAAAGCATTTCTTGAAAATGAGTTAAATGCAAATCAAACAAATTCTAAACTTTTGTGGAAATCATCAAATGAGCTGAGTATTCATAAGAAAAATAGACCTTCAGATATCCCTGAAGAGTTAAAAGATCCCGATAAAATTAATAACTTTTTTGTTAATTTCATAAATGGTAAAAATGCAGATATAGAGACAATTTAATTTTTTTGATGTTAATCGCTGTGAGAAAGTTACTAAAAATTTTGAATTTGAGGAGGTTTCGAGTCACCAAGTGGCTGAAATTGTAGAAAGTATCCGAACCAATGCCATGGGTATTGATGGCATGAGTGTAGAAATGTTGAAAATGTGTCTTCCTTATTGCTGTAATGCCATCACAAATATGATAAATTGCTCATTGCAACTTGGTCAAGTGCCTTATGGCTGGAAACAAGCTATCGTGATTTCTATCCCTAAAAAAGACAAAATTGAGACCCATTAGTATATTGCCTGTTTTTTCAAAAATTCTGGAAAGGGTGGTTCATTTGCAACTCAAAAGACATGTGGACGATTTTGAAATCCAGCCTCCCAAACAGTCCGGTTTCAGACGAGGTTATAGTACCCCTACCGCATTATCAAATATGTTTGATGACATGCTGATTGATAAAGGTATGGTAACTGCTATGGTGATGTTAGACTACTCCAAAGCCTTTGATTCCTTAGATCACAAATTAATCCTAGCAAAATTGAACTTTTATGGTATCACAGGTACTGCCCTTGACTGGTTCAGCAGCAAGTAAAAATATCACTTGTAAATGATATGATATATTCAGACACTATTAATATCCCAAGCGGAGTACCGCAAGGGTCTATTCTAGGCCCATTACTTTTTGTTATTTATACAGCTGATGTCGCCTTGACTATAAACTCCCATTTTTATCAGTATGCAGATGATAGTCAGTTGTGCCATACATTTTTGCCAAGTGATCAAAAAAAGGCAATTGATCAAATAAATAATGACTTAGCTGTTCTGAAGGATTGGTCTGATAAAAATGCTCTAAACCTTAATCCACAAAAAACAATAACAATGTTAATCGGTACTGACAGACAGTGTGCGAAAGTAAATTTAGAAAATGAATTAAAATTGAATGATATTTCACTTAACATTTCAGAAACTAGTAAAAGTCTTAGATAGACAATTGATAAGAATCTTACCTTCAGATCCCATGTAGATAATTTGATAAAAGCTTTATGGACGACTAAGATCACTGTTTAAATTCAAATACGTTCTTTCCACTTCAATAAAATTAAAATTGATAGAGTCATTAATTTTTTCACTATTTGATTATTGTGATACTGTATATGGCCCATGTCTTTCAGCACAAGATGCTCACCATCTTCAGGTAGTACAGAATGTTTGTATGAGATTTACAACAAATTGTAAAAGACGAGATCATATCACACCTAGTTATATTGAACAAAAAATAAATAAACTACACGTAAGAAGAGACATTCATTATGCTTGCTTCGTTCATAAAATTATATTGTTCAGTGTCCCTTCTTACCTAAGAAACAAAATTATTTTCGCACAGGAAATTGAGTCACGGAACAGACGAAATCCATACTTATTACAAGTACCTGCACACTCCACTTCTGCCTTCAAGAGCTCCCTTTCGTATTGTGCATCCTCTATACAGTGCGGTCCAAAGGTATGGAATAAATTCATTTTTAGCGTTATTATGTATTTTATGAAAAAATCCTGAAACAGGTCAATTTTTATTGGCAATTTGACAATTTACAGTATGAAAATATTACCCCCTTCTTGCACCCCCTCTGAATTATGAGCACCCCCTCAAAAATTTTAAATGAGAAGGGGGTCGTGTGGCATCTTGTTCGAAAGGGATTTTCATTATCTGTTCAGCAATACTAAGTGTTTCATATTTGGTGCAACCATAACTGAGAATTTTTTTTATTAAAATTTAAAAATATTGACACTGTAAATTATGTATCCGTTGAAAAAACCAGAAACAGGTCGATTTCTATTCTCAATTTGACAATTTATACTTTCTTATCTGTCTTGCTAAAAAAGTCAGGAAAAAGTCGTTGAAGACACCAAAAAATTATTCACAAAACCCATAAATAATATAATGTCAATCTAGTAGACTACTGTTATTTTGATATTTGTGAGTTGCTGGCAGACGTCAGTGTATTGAAAAATATTTTTGTGTGTATTCGATTCATCTATGGCTCATTTATCCGAAACTCAAAGAATAGACATTTTAATTATGCTTGGATGCGGTAATAAAACACGAACTCAAACGGAAGTTTGTGAAATGTTCAATAATAAATACCCTGGTCAACACGTATCACAATCTACAGTTAGCAAAATAGAAACAAAATACCGTGAAACTGGACATGTAAAAACTCGTCAAAAACCAGGTCGAAATGCTGCATTGGATGAGGAGAAAAAGTTAGATGTACTGTTAGCGATTGAGGAAAATCCGCATATGACAAGTAGACAACTTGCCGCCGACAATGATGTAAGTAAATCATCGATATTGAGAGCTTTACATAAAGAAAAATACCATCCTTATAAAGTTCAGTTGGTTCAGGAGTTAAATGAGGATGACCCTGATAGAAGGCAACAATTCTGTGAACTGATGATGGATAGAATCGAAGCAGATTTGCAGTTCATAAACAAAATTGTGTTTTCTGATGAAGCTACTTTTTATTTAAATGGAACGGTTAATAGACAAAACTGTAGATATTGGAGCAGAGAAAATCCTCATTGGATGTGTGAGGCTCACACACAATATCCCAAAAAAAGTGAACGTTTGGGCTGGTATCATTAAAAACAAAATTATTGGCCCCTATTTTTTTGAAGGCACAATTAATGGTGAGGTTTATCTAGGTTTTTTGATGAACTTTTTAGTGCCTACATTAAAACGACTTTTTCCCGATGTTAATGATCCAAATGGAATAGATAGATCAATTTGGTATCAACAAGACGGAGCTCCACCGCATTACACACGTATTGTTCGAGATTATTTGACAGAAGTTTTTCCCAATAGGTGGATTGGCAGACGTGGACCGATTGAATGGCCGCCTAGATCCCCCGATTTGACTCCTCTCGATTACTTTTTATGGGGTTATTTAAAATCAAAAGTATATTTCAATAGACCAGACAATATTGCAGATTTAAAAACTAGGATATCGGAAGAAATTAACAACATAACCCCTGAGGTCCTACAAAATGTTCTACGAGAATTCCAAGATCGCCTTGCTTATTGTCAAGAAGTGAATGGTGGTCACTTTGAACATTTAATTTAACTGTAAAACAAATTGAAATATACTTCCTAAACATTATGTTACATTATTTCCTTCAGTCTGTCAACATTTGACATATTCAGAATAAATTTTCTCAGTATTGCTGAACAGAGAATGAAAATCCCTTTTGAAAAAGGTGCAACACAACCCCCTTTCTCATTCAAATTTTTTGAGGGGGTGCTCATAATTCAGAAGGGGTGCAAGAAGGGGGTGATATTTTCATACTGTAAATTGTCAAATTGAGAATAGAAATCGACCTGTTTTAGGTTGTTTCAACGGATACATCATTTACAGTGTCAATATTTTTAAATTTTGATAAAAAAATGTCTTCGTTATGGTTGCACCAAATATGAAACACTTAGTATTGCTGAACAGATAATGAAAATCCCTTTCGAACAAGATGCCACACGACCCCCCTTCTCATTTAAAATTTTTGAGGGGGTGCTCATAATTCAGAGGGGGTGCAAGAAGGGGGTAATATTCTCATACTCTAAATTGTCAAATTGCCAATAAAAATTGACCTGTTTCAGGATTTTTTCATAAAATACATAATAACGCTAAAAATGAATTTATTCCACACCTTTGGACCGCACTGTATATAATTCCGTGCCCAAAAATATCAAATCCATGACTACTCTGAGTACTTTCAAATCCAAATTAATCAGTCATTTTGTTAATTGAAAAACCCTTCAAAATATTTTTCAAATGAGTCAGCTTATATTCATTGAAAATTGATCGATTGAATATTATTAAATATTGTCAGGAAAATAATAGAAAGATATTAATTTGTGTCATATCTGATATAAGAAATGCACTTATTTTTTTTTTGTAATTTCGAATATAATTTCAGGTTGGGCCAGAGCAGTCTATGACTGAGCCCCGCCTTAATAAAGTCATTATTATTATTATTATATCAAGAAATGAAGATTGTTTCTTTTTAAATCCATCCAAAAATTCCTATGACAATTCAACTCATGTATAAGAAATGGCATAACCCGAGAAAATCTAGTGCATCAGCTCTTCTTTCTAGTATTTGAATTGGCCATGTGACTGCAAATAAATTATGCCTACCATATTAAATGAAGATATTTGCCCAATACCTAAGTTTATTGAAAAAGTTAATGGAAAACCGAGACATTTTTATTACATTGGACAGAGTATTTCTTACACCAAATTCTTTTTGGAAGCAGAAAAATTCTAAAGGTTGGTATTAGAATGTGCCGATTGGAATTAAAGACATTTCCTAATGGACTTAATGCTCAACACAACGCGTTGGTATGTCAATCGTATAAAAATTACACATCACTCAAAACGAGCGGCAGCAGTAAGCGAAATGAGTAAAAGCAGAACTGAAGAACAAGCTCTGATCAAAATAACAGGACACAGCAATTCATCATCAATAAAACCATACTCACAAGTTGACAAAGAATTCGAGTATTATTCAATCCATTCGTTTGAAGAAAGAAGGAACTTGAACATCTACTAGAGAAACGATTTAATGTGGCACCTGCAGCGACCTCACTGTTTCTAGTATGAATTTCAATAGCTGCGTTTTTAATAATTGTGTATTCAAAGAAAAGTGTTTATTTTTCATAAATGGAGTTTGCATTGATTTGTTTTTTAAATTTCTTATTAATTAAATTGTCCTGCCGAATTATTACTATTATATTTTTATGTTTGTATTGATATCAGGTGAATTTATGTTATTCAGATTCTAAACTGTTTCCTTTTCTGAGAAAACTGGCGCATTTTGAAAGGAATTACCGGGTATCATTATTCTAGGTAATTGAATGATCTTCAACACTATCAAAACAATTTCTTTATAAACTTCATTACTTCCAAGATGACAACAAAAAAAAGAATTTTATTTCAAATCAATTTTTTTTAGATTCCAGCCCAGGATTTTTGGTAAACAATTTTTTTTCTGGTTTGACATCGTTTCAACTACGAGCATGCCAAATTTGTTGGTGTTACAAACGATCCTCGTCTGAAAAACTAAGTCGGAGTCGGACAATTGATGCTTTGAAGCAACGAAAAAATTAACCCGTGCACTTTTTAAAAAATATGTTTTTTTATCAGAATTGTCGTTAATTTTCAAAGAACTTTATCCCCGATAGTCGATGATGAGCTGACTTCGACGAATACTAGGGAAACTTCGTCACATTACTGTACAGTGGTTCGTATGAAGAAGCACTTTATTCTATACTTATATTAAAATATTATTCAAAATCATTCTTGCATACAATAAAAAAAATATTGAAGAAACGAGAAAGAATAGAGATTATTATTTCAAATGAAACGGATTTCCGTCCCCGAAATGCGTTTAATAACAATGTGGGATAATTGCTGGTTCCCTTTGATGTTGATTTGCGATAGTAACCATCAATTTTGCTCAGATAACCGAATCAAATCAGGATTTGAAGCATCAGAAAGGAATTCATTAGTGGAGTGTTCGAAAACTCTGAATAGTATTCTCAAGTTAGATTGTTGGAGATTGAATAAAGATTCCATACATTTTGACTCCTATATTTAACGAACTGATTTTTGTTTTGAAGTTTATGCGAATCCCATTGCCAAATTTTCGGCGCTTTTGTTGGGCAACGTGTTCAAAATTCAATTGAATTTGTAATATTTGTGAAATTGACCAAAACCAATTGGTCAAATGATTCGCACAACTTATACTTCTAGCGTCAAAATCTTGGTTGGTTTTGGTTCCAGGTTTTGCTGTGGTTTATTTATACTGGAATAAATATTATCTCATTTCAATTACAATATTCTTGAACTGAGTAAAGGAAGCTTGCATGACTAAAATCTTTGGTAAATTTTAAATCAGCATTTTCTCATTTCTACATTATTATAATGTAAGGTTGAGAAATTGACTTTCTTGATGTTAATTGAATATTTTTATCCAACCACAAGAATAGTTATCTGAATGAAAACTTTACTTTCTATTGTGAAATCAATATGTTCTCATTCAGAGAAAATATTTTGTTATTTTATGAAATTTATTACTATAATTAGGGATTATGTTTTTTTCATTTTGAAAATACTAATTTTTTTCTTCTGATAATATCCCATGTCCATATATCAGGTGAAAGGATAAAATGTCTTCGGAAATACCTTCTGCCGGAAACTTTTGGAAAAGATGTCAACTTTATTTCTAAGGAACAAATCTTCAGATAGTAAACGACTACAACTTCCCTCTTCCTAGTTTAAAAGGTCCTTTTTGAGAATAAAATTGTCTGGTTTAAAAGAATTCTCCACCAAGTATTTCAGAAATATTCGAGGTATTTCGTTTTAAATGGTTCACTTCTTCGTTTTAAATGCTTTACTTCTGGTAGGTACACTTGTGATAACTAAAAATTCATGTAATCTACTTAACCAGGTTTATCCTGTGTTAGTTCACTAAGAAAAAAAAAATCTTCATTTCAAACATATATTTAATGTTCACAAACATTTGCATTGAATAAAAAATAAACTCAAACAATTCTTAATAAACTCAAATAAATGAATAATCTATTTACACTCACGAATTCACAACCACTTCTTCCACACGTTTACACTTAATGAGACAATATATTTAATGTTCACAAACATTTGCATTGAATAAAAAATAAACTCAAACAATTCTTAATAAACTCAAACAAATGAATAATCTATTTACACCCACGAATTCACAACCACTTCTTCCACATGTTTACACCTAATGAGACACACGCAATTTCGTATTAGCCGGCAACCGTTGTAGTGTCATATAATAAGGGAAGCAAGGTTACTTTGGCTGTGGTGGGGATTCTGAAGTAAAACGTGTAGAAATTTACTTGATTCGAGAATATTTTATTAAAATTTTATCAGATTAAGAAAACGTTTCTTGAATCAACGATTTCAATTATTCTTGATACAAATACGAATTTTTTTTCACATAAATATTTTATTACCTCAATAATGTTTTTTGGGGCCGAATGAATAAGATTGTGTATCCAAGAAATACAATATTCTCTTTCCGAAAACATTTCAAATTAAAGAATATTTATATTCGCTTCTAGTAATTTAACGTAAATAAATATTTTTTCTTGAATTAACAAATCCTTTTTATGTGTGTACTGATGAAAATAACATGGTTATCGATATGCGATCTTGGACTTGAATTACTTATGTGGTAAAGAGAAAAAACTATACTTCTTGTTCTTAGTGAGTGATACCACAGGCGTCCAATATCCCATTTCCGAGATATCAATGAATGAAATAGTCAGTAGTGAATTTGATCTGTATCTACTATTTTTTTGTTGAAGAAAGCATCTTCAAAAAGTAGATAAGTATATAATAATTCAAATACATATAGTCATTTCTATCGAGTCGGCGAATAGATTAATGTACAACCATGTTGTTCAGAAAATTGCTGCTGCCTGATTTGATTATCGAAAATCCTCCCTCATACACAAATTATTCGTAAATTGCAAAGTTGCTTATTTGGTGGTTGTTCTCAATCATTTTATAATCGACTGATACGTCGGCTATTTAATTAAGGTCTTCCACGCTGCAATGATTGATGTGGTGATGTTCTGTTGTTTCCGGAGGTTGCGTGGCCCTGGGTTGTTCGTTGTTTAGCATAATCACTGGATAATTTGTAGGGGTGAAAAACAATAGTCAAGACATGACAAAGCCCGTTATTGGAAATATGGTTAGATGTGTTGGGAATTTAAGGGATTTAAATTATATTGAAAGGAGTATTTCAGAAGAAAATTTCATTGACGTTTAACCACAGAGAAAAAAAAATCTCGAAATGAAGAATAATACTTCTGATTAAAGAAATTTCTGTCCCCTATATTCATAAGGAAATATCTTCACACACCGAGAAATATATTGCCTCAATTGCCCTTCCTTTAATGGGATCGAATATAATATAAAACTTCATGGGTGTCTTCGAAAGAAACACTTCTAGTTCTTCAGACAGAGATGCAGATATGGTTACTTGAAATTATGTTTTTTCTATTTTCAAAGAAAGTCATAATTTCGCGTAAATATTTCTAATCATTTGGGAATATAAAAAACACTCTTTGAAAAAAAAATTAATGATTTTTGTTGAATTAGACGCAAATGTTATTTGAATAGGACTTTAAATTCTATTTAAGGGCACTAGATGCTCTTGTTTGAAAACTTATATTCAATTGACTACTTCAATATCTTCCATTTAGATGACCAGTTCTCTTGCTTGAAGCTTTCGAATTATTCTACTAGTGATAAACTGAGACTCTTGTTTGAGAACCAACTCTCTCATATCAATGTTATTGATTTTCTCAGATGAAGAAGTACCATACAATTATAAGTTCTGATGAGATAAATCAGTTATCCTCAAAGTTTGGTCATTTAAAAACAACAAATACATTTATTTAGAAAACATGTTTATTGAAGTGTTCATTGTTGTAAAAATTAATACCGTTTATTATACCTGAACTCTTGGATTTGTAGCCACTAAAAACCTATGAAAAAGACATGGTGTAGTAACTTCTGATGTCCTCTCTACAAAATAGAGTAGAGCAGTATGTATTGCTTTTTATATGTTTTATATGTTCAAAATCAAATCAAATTTGTCGTCAAGTAATCAAGAGTGGTGGGAACTATCATGAACTTTCAAGAAACTCTTCTGTAAATATAGTTTCTGAAAGTTTGCTATGAACTAAATCAAACGAAATATTTTGATTGACATTATACTCGATCCTATAACCAATACAATAAATTCCTCCACAAATCAAACTTTCAATCATTATCTATAATAATATTTTTGCTAGTGAAAGGCCTATACGTGTAAGTAATAGAAATAACAAGTAATTGACAGAAGTGGCCAAAAATTTCCTATATCGCATATTACGAAAAAAAAAAAAAAAAAAATACTGCGTGTGAACTTAAGGAAAATATTAATATTATTAACATTATTGTCATCTCGAAATACTCTGCCATAAATCTTATAAGTATTTTATTATCCCCAATTCTCCAACATAAAACAAATACTGCCCCATAGGACTGTTGACGTATATCTGTTTGATCATTTCTGAAAGAACTACTTTGCAATGATCTTAAAGTATCATTGCTGAAATTATTTTTCGATTCAAATGAGAAACACCTAAGTACTGATTTTATGGTTCTTGCCTGTGGAGGAGACAGTTCAACCCAATTAAATCAAAAAATGCATTCAGATTTTGTGTGAAATGCCTGAGATAAATACTGAAGTAATATCGAGCGCCATCTCTAGGTAACATAATGCGTTTTCGTATTTTTTAATGAATAGTGGAACATCGGTTTTCTCATTCCCTAAAAAGTAGATGGATAGCTGTAGTTTGATTACTCTTGCATATTAACAGAATCAATTAGCAACGATGAAACGGAATTTTAATCTACTCCAAAAGTAGTGCACTGGATTTGATGATACTTTGTCATTTCGATTAGGAAAATATCAAAAATTAACTAAAAGTAAATGGTAAAACATTTCCTAACTGGTAATGAAAATTTGGACGTTATGAAATTCACGTCAGTTTTGAAAAGTGTCACTTTATATGTCAAAATTAGAAAATAGTTATTTATCTAATTCAGTTTCGAAAAGTCAGTTATTACATGACGTTTGTAAATTTTGAAACGTCAGTTTTTTCAAAACTGTCACTTGAGACAAGTGAATAAGAGTTGTGTAATATTCATTACGCAACTAGTTGTGTAATAATAGAACAAGAAACTACTTATTTTAATCTTTGAAAATATTGATTTTTGAGGTATCAAATCATTTAATGCTTTACAAGCCGATACCTCTATATCAGACACTATTTCTTCGTCGAAACAACTACTCATTTTTGAAATAAGTCTGATACGTTTGACATAAGTCTGACACGTTTGACATTGCTTATTAAATATTCATTCTGACAAGCGCCAACGCCAATGTCCCATATCACGAAAAAACCATTATATTATATTCATGAAATGATATCATTAGATAAAATTTTGTACGAAATACGTTAGGAAAAGACTTATTTGTTCGACTCTCGTAATTTGCAAAACCCGATTCGCTCGTTTTGGCAAATATTACACTCGTCGAACAATATCGGTCTTTTCATAACTGATTACGTAAAAGTATTTACATAACGCGCGTATAATCAGTCCGTATAGATTTGGTTCAATGGGCATACGTGAGCCTGTTCGTCGACGTTTTGGCACAAGTTATTGTGGTACTGTACTGATGGTCACTTGCCTACCATATCGCTTGTTGCCGGATTTTACCTTTATAATTGACAGCCAGTCCACGGCAACTATTCCATTACGTCGATACATCATGATGCAGCAGAAAGTGCTACGCTTCTTTATAAAAAAAAGAAATAATATTAACAATAATAGAAAGCACTAGAAAGCACTTGACAACATAGCAGTTACCGACTAACTCAATCCGGGTGCCATGGGTTCTATCAATAATTTATACCGCGCCAGTGATTGTAAAAGCCAGTCCAAGCACAGACTGCTCCAGATCTCTGATGGAGATTTCTAAATGGAATCTATAATATTGTCAATGAATAGCACTGGTGGGATGTGGTATGATGACCACACTTTGTTTACGTATTCAAGTATTAGGGGTTGGGATTGAAAATTAAATCCAAACGCTTAGTTTACAAACCTCTAATAATCTGCAAATGTGGTGAACATCAACAGTACAATAAATAGGTACCTTATATTCCAAAGAGTGAGTACCCTGTACAGCGTAGTCCAGTTGCCTACCGTTGTGATCACAAAGGGACTGACAATGAGGAAGTAACAGCCTGGAAATTACTAATTAGTTGGGACTAAAAGTCCAGTAGATTGAAAAGCAGATATTGAAATAAAGACAATGAAAATGAGGTATGTAAACTAAGTACTTAAATTAATTACAGAAATATTTTCCACCAGGAAAGTGGAACAACAATTATCACTTATATTATGTAATCAAAGTAATATTTGGCGAACTGGTTACCAATTGAATCTACACACGGATGGTGGGTAGCAAGTCAAGTAAGAATAATAAAATAAACCAAAATGAGGAAATACCTTCTTGAAGTAAATAATTCAAAGAAGAGGCAATCCTTTCACCAAAATTAATATACACACTGAAGGTGTGCAGCAAATACCACTAATAATATTAAAAATATCAGTTGAAAATTTTCCTGAAGTTCACCCACAAAGAATGAAACGTGGTGAATAATAACACACAAAATAGAATTTAATATTACAAAGGACATTAGTCCAAGTAAGGTTTCGTAAATTTGGAATATTTTATAAACATAAATATACAAAAATCACACCCAATATGATGAAATATTATATGAATAGATAATGTTTTAAAACTGAACTGAGGCCAAGAGAGATGATGTAAATTTGGAAAAGATGTTATGAGAAGTTGAACTGTCGAATATTTATAGTTACACCAGTCTATGCTGAGTCACTCAGTGCCGATGGCCTTGGTACAACTGGAAGGTCCAGCACTTTCATCCCATCCGAGGCTATACTAAAGTACTGATGTCTGGGCCTGCTTATTCCTCCAAGAACATCGTCCTGAGGTGAATGGAGACTAGACTGCTGACACTACAGATACTACAGTCTCAGGCAAATATCTTAGTACAACGGGAAGACCCAACACTTTTGTCTCGTCACTTCTAATTGATCGTAGAAATGGTTATCGGTGAAACGGGATGAAGTTGAACGGTCAAATAATTATAGTTACATCAGTCTATGCTGAGTCACTCAGAGTGCCGATGGCCTTGGTACAACTGGAAGGTCCAGCACTTTCGTCCCATCCGAGGCTATATTGGAATACTAATGCCTGGGCCTGCTTATGCCTCCAAGGACATCGTCCTGAGGTGAACGGAAACTAGGCTGCTGACACTACATGGTCTGGCAAATATCCTGGTACAACTTGAAGATCCAATACTTTTGCCTCAAGTCAGTTCTATTTGAATGTGAAACGGGATACTACTGGTTAACAGGTGGAAATGGTGAAACACTTCCAAAAAGGCAGCGACAAAATCAAAGGTGGTCTGGGTCAGGGCTTCAAAATGGCGGTGGGCGACATTAACTCAAAATCCCCATTACAGGTACTCTTGGTGATTTATCCAATACAAATACGACTACTAGAGTCCACAAATATGACTATTCAAGTCGACAAAAATCACCGAAGATTATTCATCCATGTAGAATCAATTGAATCCACTATTCGTGATACATTATCGAAAATTGATTACATGAGTATCGTCACACACCTGCCCTCAAGAACGCCACACACGGAAGAGACCCTTGAAGACGAAGCCGGAAACAACCACTAATAAAAAAAATCATCTTCCTTTCAACTTGCGGTAGTTCATTTTTGACAATGTCAAATGTCAATGGATAGAAAATATTTTCGAATACTTTTATTAAAATGGAAATTAATAAATAATGAGGATTATGCATTGTTGGCGAGAATCAGAGGTCGGTTGTAAATCAAATCAATCATATGACCCTCAGCATAAGGTGCGTTCATTTGCACGAAAGTGCGACAGTTTAAGACTAGTGCAGATTACACTACACGGCTCTGCATACACTTAATCTCGTAGAAAACGAAAGGACCTAAAGTGAAATTAATTAAACGTCAGATCTCAGATAACCTCCAAAAATTCTTCACAACAATCAACAATAACAAAGAATAATGAAATGACTGAAAGAATTATGAATCGAAATATAGGTAAGCTAATATTGAAAGGTAAATAAAATGAAAAACATTCAGAACAAATACATAAGCGAATATACCAATAACAAAAAGCACAATTCAAGACAATGGTCGATATTTCACACTACAAAAGGTAACAGATAGTCACATCTGCACATAGCTATTTAAATTTGATTTTGAACCGTTACAAAAGGGCAATAGCTACTTGTCAGTTGATGATCATAGGCATTGCATGCGAAAGGAGTACGTCGCGTATGGAATATCGACACGCGATCGCTTCGATTGCCCTCATGATACGCTCCATGTGAAACGGCACTAAGAGCGCTGCATTGCAGTGACTAAAACACACTACTAGTCGTCAATCGGGAATTGTTAATGGAATGTGCAATTTTGGTAGCCGACAGATTTCTCATTCATTTTCATTTCAGTCACAGTAAAATGTGAACTGAATGATATCAGATCACTTTATATCTCATTTAATGAGCATAAATAATAACTCCCCTGGCTAAGAAGTTCACAATAGTGTTGTAAT
Organism: Chrysolina americana; assembly: GCA_958502065.1. Lineage (NCBI taxonomy): Eukaryota > Metazoa > Arthropoda > Insecta > Coleoptera > Chrysomelidae > Chrysolina > Chrysolina americana. The sequence goes on from OY293413.1 coordinate 72,521,179, forward strand.
AAAAATGCACTTAAATGTAGTTTATTTATGTATATCCACACTAGTGTAGCTGTAGTGGTTGTGAAGGTAGAGCGCTTGCCTCTCAACCACAAGGGCGTGGGTTCAATTCCCAGCATGGTCACTGGTCTCGTGAATGGCATCACACGTTACAAGTTAAGGACTACGTCTTTTCTAGCTTGCACAATTCTTTCGAAGACTTCTGAGGGTTGTGCCGGTTGATGGAAATATTTTTTTTATCAATGATTACTTATATGCAACCGGCTACCTTCTGTACAATTTTAACTGACTACTAATCGAAAACTGAAGAAAACTTTTTCTTATTTTGAACTGTTCCAAACTCTGCTGGAGAATCCTGCATATATACCCGCAATGCTTTTGCTGGAACATGCCAGAATCGAAACGCTTTGTGACCAGAGCAGCGATGATGTCATGCATCGTAAACAAGCCGAGGTCTGCACCTAGTGGTGACTACTAGGTCATCGGCGTAACCTTGAGTTGTGAATCCAGATTCTTGTAACTTTACTAGCAGGTCGTCGACAACCAGTGACCACAGTAAAGGCGATACAACCACCCTTTGGGGGCAACCTTTTTCGCTGTTATCCCGACTGCCTCTCCTTCCAGGATCGCTACAATGGCCACGTTTATACCGTCTCTTGGTAAGGTGACTAATGACTCCATTTTAACCAAATACTCTTGGTTATCTTGGTATGTATACAGTAAGTATACTTGGCCAAGAAACCATCAGCTAGGTTTGGTACCGAAAGTTGTTGCGTACCATATCAAAATAGTTAGATGACCAAGATGGTATAAACATCTACTGCCTAATCTTTCCAGCAAGATGAAAAATTTGGTTTGAATCCCTGCTAAGCCCTACGTCTGAGTTCTAATATACAGCGTCCTTATATCCATTTTTCTAGCAACATAACCTCGAATGGATAATGTTTTTAATATACACTTGAATATTTAATTCGAATTGTTTTATGTCACGAAATATGGGATAGTAGGGTTGCAAACCTTTTCATAGTTCAGTGGTATAATGTCTAAAAGATTACCAAACATACTAAATAAGAATCAAACTGAATGTTGTGTAAAAAGGCAGTACCTTCTTCTCTTGGTCTGAATTTGGTATGGTCAACTCGTTATAAACGTGGCTAATGATTCTGCTTTTCAGCATTGCTTGTATCCATCTGATCAATGAGGCATTGATATTCCTTTCCTATAGTGATCTGGTTATGGAGGCATGTGAGGTGTTATCACAATTTTGAATAATTAGCATACTTTGAATTGATTGCCACTATTCTCCATGATGCAAGAATGGGTTCGATTTCAACCTAGGACCACAAAATACTCTCATCTTCATTCCTAATAATTTTTTGATTTCAATGTCGGTTTTCTCTAGGTAGGAATCTTGTAGTCTCTATCTGTTGATGATTTCCAAATTATTCAGTAACATCAGTAACGATTTGTTTCCATAAAGATGCTCAAAACTGATTAGCTTAGACAGCATACACTGAAAACTCTAGAACCAGTTCCTGAATTTACCAAACTCTCACTGCAGAATGCAATTATTGATCTGACATGTTTTGTCTCTACTGCGCTGTTGATTGTCAGTATGAAATGTCAGATAATCAGTATAACATTATTATTTTCACGAGTGGAATTATGGAAAAACGATTGAAAACTGTAATGAAAACACACATAGTTCACATCAATCAACCACGTGCGCCAGAAATTAATGAAATCCAAGAAAACCTTGCAGTGCTTTTTATCAGGAAAAATGTTCCTGAAATATTGTTGACACTTCTCAACGCCTATACTTTAATATGAAAGGTTTTTTCTTCACAGCATGTCACTGAATTCTTTTGTGAAATCATACTCACTTTGATAACGTTTATTATCTGGCTGACAGAACACATTTTGTTGGAGCTAATGCCGCCCATTCCAGAATTCCGGAGAATTTCATTATATTATGTCTGCTCGTATTTGGTCCAATAAAAAGACATAGGTTCGTCTCAGAACTTATTTGGCAAGGAGCCATTGTTGATGGATTTTCTATACTTTTGGATTGATGGAATTGTATGTGGATGTTCCTGCCATATACATTACTATTGTTCTGTATCAACTGGCATGTAATTTCGGTTTCAATGAAAATTATGTTGTTGCTGTTTTTCCTTAAATAGAGCAGTTTTTTTCCTCATTGTTAAAAAAAAAATATATTACAAAATACTTTGGAATCTTCTCCGTAACTAGTTATTTTTGTTTGCGGAAAAACACTCAATTACCTCTAGTTTTGCATTTTTTGTGTAAATGACCAAAATGAAGGTATTCATTCATTTATACATTACCGAGAGTCGAAAGGTGATTTGCTGTGAGAGTTAACGATTATGATCGCGGTACATATTTGAAATTTTTAAGGAATGACAAATTTAATTGTGAATTCGTGCACTGAGCACAATGCTCGGAATTCTTTTGGGAAATTGTTAAGTAACGGTAGTAGTTGCCGACTAATGACAACATCTTCACGTACCCTCATGACATCCAAAGTTGTAAAAATAATATTTTGAAAATTCTTTTTGAGTTTAGTTGCTACAAATATAGATCGAAAAAAAGTGTATTTTTCGAAAATTTTTATTCATCGTTTTATGTTAAAAAAGTTTATCCATTTTAGTGGACACTGGGTTTCTATTATTCATTTTTGTTTGTAAACTTTATAAAAACAGTTATACTGCCCTGTGATACTAGTCACATTTTTCACATAAAAATTTGTTTTTTTACTGCATTTTGGATTGGCGTATGTTGTAGAATGAAATCCGCAGCACATTTGATCTCGTCATTCACAACACATGCCCTCTGCGAACATCGATAGATTCCCGAGTACTTCTGATTTATATTTTCTTTTCTTTAAATTTGATATATAATTTTTTTAGTTATTCCTCTGTGCCTTCTGATTTTGGGATTTTTCGGTAAGTATTTCTTGTGATACTAACTATAGCTCTAGAGTTATATTGCTCTAACCTCTCAAATTTCATTTCAATTTCACAATGCTTTGGAACCACTCTACCCTCAACGACTGATGACTGCAATAATATCCTTCAACACTAAAGTGACTCCTATTTCAGAACCCGATATTATTAATTCAATGAATAGGAAAGTAATTTTGAGCTGTTCCTCACATTTCCTTGCACATACACGCCTATGATGTGACAAAATCTGAGAGTGAATGCGATTGAATCGTTTTGACAAATCAACATCTATTGCAAACGTGTTCTATTGTATTCTATGGTAGCTATCATGCTATGCTTGTTTATTGTTAACAAACACCCATTATGTTTCGATTCATTATTTTGACGTAGTATTTCTATTGTCATGAATGAATTTTACTGTGGTGCTACCTATTCGTAAATAGCTGATACTCGATTGTTAAATAGCGGCAATTTCTAATGAATTTGCCAGTTTTTAGTAATTAGTTGCCAAATTCTTAGTTCCAGTTGTTTTTCTCAACAACGATGCATATAGACTTGCTTCATGTTAGATTCTCAACGACTTCAATAGGTTTTTTTGTTGAAATAGCAGAGAAACGTTCATTTTATCGAATGGTTGATTTCACGAATTTTTTGAAGAAACTCATTCTCGATATATTTGCCAAGTATGCAAGTATGATTGGGACGCAAATTTCTGTTGAATTGAACATAATTATTTGAATTTTCTTTTTTTTTTGGAGTTCCTACGGAAAGTGCATCTCTCGTGGATAAGCTAATGCAGGCGCACTTCTTAATCTCTTCTTCAATCAATGACTGTTGGCAATCATTGCTCCTATCAAACTACGTTGTTTTAATCTAATTTGGTTTGAATTTATTTACACCATAATTGTGGATCTTATGATTTTTTTTCAAAATAAAATTAAAATTGTTTTTTTTATTCACACCATAATTGTGTATGTAAAGATTTTTATTCAATATGAAATGCATTATTTCCAAAATGAACAGGATTGCACCCACATGGGTGAAGGTGGGAGGTAGTCAATTATAATAAATAGTCTTTTGAAAATACCGATACAAATGGCATCCGTTTTTTGTTGACTTTTTTCGGGAGACTTCATGAATAAATTCGCTACCACTATAGTTCTCATACCGAACTTTCAACACATTCAACCCTTGTATAAGCAGAACGGGAGACAGGTTACCTAACATCATGAGTCAAGAGGCTGAAACCGAGTACACCCGTTAACATCAGCGAGATTGCCTCGTCTGTTCCCCCTTGGGGAGCTGAAGAGTTGCTACTGTCTGGATATTTCTAGATTCTTAAGAGAAGCCAGCGAGATTTCCCTCCACCATAGATTTCCCTCCACCATACTTCTTACATTCCATGGGATCCCTTTAGCACCATGAATGATATGATGAGATAGTTGATGCTAAAATGACATGCAAATTACTAAGATTTGATGATGATATTTTTGAGTTTGAGTTTGATACAAATAGAGAGCCTGTAGAATCCTCTTGACTCCCTGTATAGCAGACATTTCGCTATAATTGACAATTATTTTTATTCAGATTTCCATCTAGAAAGAACTGGAGCTATCAAACTTGGACGGAATAATGCCCATTCGGTAAACATTTTTCAATCCGAAAAGAGGTCAGTCAATCACATTCAAAAAACGATTTAAATTGGTCGATACTGCTGGCTTGTAGATGTTTCTATCACTAATCCCATAATTAGGAATCACAACGCATAAAATTAAGAGATAAACTCCCGATAATAGCGTAGCTCTTTGTTGGGGATTTTCCGTACAAATCGCCATAAAGGTATATGTGAAATGAATGTGATATCTTTACCTGTAATCTCCTTGAGTGCATTCGGCACGAAAATGTAAAATGCTCATTCTCCACACCTGTTTGACCCACTATATTCCCAGATATTCTCGTCCATTAGTCGTTTCTCGGGTTTTGTCAAATCGAATAAGCTGAAAATGTTTACAGGATTTAGGAAATCTGATGAAATGTTCATCGCTATGCCATTTTTTTAAATTGATATAACCGATACTTGATATGAATATATTAACATGTTTAACGCCCTGTTTCGTAAAAACTGCCTGTCCATTTGATCTCATTGTGCCGATAGAGACATTTGAACAGGACATAATAAACTACATTATACCAAATATTCAGCCAATTCGACCTGAACTCTTTTTCCTTAAGAACCGTGCATGATTCGAAACAATCTGAAACTGCTTTTTTATCACCAGTGGGACCTCTATAAATGCATAAAATATCGGGTTTATTCACTTCCTTGTAGACTATTGGGAACTTAAATAGTTTTTTGATCAGCATATGATTGAATTTTGAGGCATATTTCGCGAATTCATATAGAAACAAGGAAAAGAAACAGTTTTGTCATTTTACAAACAACCAGGCATGATATGAAAATCTTCAACATGCGGCAAGAATTCAAGAGGTTATTCCTTGACCTATTCCAAGAATACATGGTCCTATGATGATACTTGAAAAACCCCGTTGTTTCGAAGATACAGGGCGAAAAAAATTCACGACATTCACAATGTTTCATTATCGAAGAGTGCATGTAGAGTTGCTCAATCTACAATAAAGGTTCGAAATGACTTTCTCCAGCCTGGATACAAGCATTCAATCTTTTCGTCATGGACTGCCGAACGCTTTCAAATTCAAACACACCAGGGACGTTTCTAAAATAATCGAAATTCGCCAATGAAGTAGCGTAAACTAATGACTTCAGATATTCCCAGAAGAAATCATCCAGGTGGTTTTAAGTCCGGAGATCGAGCAGGCCATGCGTGTGGTCGACCTCAACCAATCCAGCGATCTCCGCATGTTCCTGTTAAAAAATCGATTTTTTTGTACTCGATAAACTCATGACATACACTGTACGTTTATTTACATTATTGATATCAACAAATATCGAATATGGTTGTTACAAATTTGGTTCACCCTGTATTTTTGAAACCAAGGGGTTTTTCAAATATCATCATGGGACAAAATTTCCTCAGAATAGGTCAAGGAATGACCCCTTAAATTTTTGTCGAATGTTCACTTAACACACTGTATATTGGTAATTGAGATATATCCAAAGTACCAATAATTAGAAAACGTTTTTTGGGCACAACATTCATGATTTGTAAATTGTACGCCTCTGGTTTACCTTCTTGTGTTCTGCGGTTAATAATGTGTGTCAGGAGTCAGGATATACCCTGGCGTTCGGTAATCACCGGTCGTTTACCGAGCCATATCATAGAAAAACATTGACACGTGATACTTATGGGAACTGTTTACATTTCATGCCAATGAATGTTAGCTCACACATTTTTTAACAAGTTTTATATTACGTTTTTCAAGGTGCGACTGGTTCGATTTCTCTGAAAAAGCGACAAAGAGGAAATGGGGTAGTTGATGGCCTGATGGGCTGATCAAATAACTCAATGGAAATGCCCTATGGTTGACAAGAACACCTCTAAATAATTATTGATTTAAGAGTGGACAAGGCCCTCGGAACTGTCGAAGAAATTGAAGGGAATGAACTGCAGGCGGTAAAAATAAATAATTGTTTAAAACGTAGCAGAAATAAAAAAAGAGGTGATGCACTATTGCGCTGTAAAACGAGGTGAATTTGAGTAATTTCCTTAATCTTTACATACAAACCACAGAATATTTTGAACAAGAGGTTTCAAATGTTGCTTGTCAATAAGTTTATTCACGATAATTTATTCTTGAGTGGTTAAAAAATACTGAAAACTTACTAAAAATTACCAATATAGAAACATTTTGTCTAATTTTTCTGACTTCTCATTTGAGAATTTCGATGTCTAAAAAACGTGATGAGCAAAGTTCAACCCTTGTCTTTAAGCTAATACTCTTTCCAGAAAATCGATAGCATATCTGGTGTCCATAAAGCTGCTGCAGTATGAAGTTATTCTTGCTCCTTGTCCACTCTTAACTTTGTCGTCATTTGTTCATCCACATCTTACATCGTATTTCCCATTTCTTAAACAATTCCAAAATAATGGAGTTTATTAGCTATTTTAAAAACCATCTGAAAAAATCGAATAATAACAAAACTTCAAAATGTGAATAGGCGATAACGGATAATCAGCCCTATGCTGTATCACTTCCGTTAAAAATAACGTCACCGTTATTCACCATTTCCTTTATTTTGCTATGATTGGTAATAGCAGATGGCAAGGCTCACATAAAATCTATTACCAAAATTATCCAAGAAAAAAAAATGAATCTTAAAATAAATCATGAAAGGAAAATTTATATATTGAATGATTTATTGTAAATCCAGGAAATAGAGCAAGTTTTAAAACAAGTTGATCGTTCTCTACGTTTTATTATTCGCTTATCCCCTCCACACTTTCTGCTAGATTTCGATTCGGATCATTTTATATCTTACACATTTCGGTTATATTTCGGAATATTTTGTTGTTTCAAGGATCGAAATTCAATATTGAATGAATACTTCGAAAATCGTTTTAAATGAATCACCTAAAAATTTTTGGAAGCTTATAAATCGAAAGGGATTTTGTGCATTTTCTTCTTACATTGCACATGGTTTAACATCACCATTGCACGTTGAAAGGTAAGACATCGTTAATCCTTAGCTCGCACAAGTTTTGACTTCTGAGGGCTGTCGTTTGTAGGGGGATGACAGCTGGTTAACGAAAAAAACAATTTTAACAATTTTTAACAATTAACAATTTTTTAACAATCCATCTCCAAAATCCATCTCTTTTGCGTTTTTTTCTACGAAATAACTACAATTGTTTTTAATTTATATTTTTTACATTGGGCACCAAAACACAAATTTTGTGAAAGTTTGCATTCTTTTGCAATTTTTTCCCCATTTTTGCCAAAATGATTGGCCTAATACAGCTTCATTCCCTGTTTCCATCTCTTGTCATTCACGGCATACTCACCCCTGCTTAGATTGAATTTGAATAGCCCACTATAAATCAAACATACACCATCAGGAAAGTATCGTCAGTTGTACGTGAAAGAATTTCGTCAAAATATATATTCTTCTTCCCGAATATGTGATTTATATCTCGTCAGATCGACAGAAATGATAGCTTGTCCGTTGAAATACATTAAAATATCAACCGTCTTTCATAGCGACTCCATGGAAAATGATTAATTGAAGTCAATTGTACGAACACATAAGTTGGTTAGTCAAATTGAAAAAATACACGCATTTTTTGAAAGGGTAGCTGACCTAGAGAGAGTGAGCGATGGAGCCATTGCAAAATCGATAAAACAGCTTGTAGTACCCATTTCCTGGACGGTTGACATGTTTTGAAGCAATTCTTTCTTGTGGATATTCTAGTGGAATTGGTCCATACTGATACTGATATTCTTCAAAAATAGTAGTCAATAAGAAATACAGGAGCACGTAAAGTTTGGCTCAAGTCTCAACAAGGCAAGCCTGTCTCGAACAAATCCTTTTCAATAAGCACCTCATAATTGACATTTCTTTCTTATTATCAAGAAAAAATTGTTTTGCATGTTTGTCAAAATTCGAACGAGTTCGAATATATTGTGCCAGAGAGGTATCAACAATGTGAAAGAATACGGGGTACTCTTCTCTCTAAGCGTTTCCACCAAGTGGAAAATAAAAGGCAAACATCTGTCAGAAAACAACTAGTTCCCTGGCTAATAGAATCCAAGAAGACCCAATTACATGTTTATTACCAATAATGACAATATTTTCGGAATTAGTTGATCCATGTATGTAGTTGATGACAGTGTCACATCTTTATGACAAAGTAATAAAACACTCATACAAAAGAACGATATTCTATTCATTTCTCACCGTGATATTATAAGCTTATATCTTCATAGTTACGCTATCAATAAAGAGGGTCATAACTCCCTCGAGACATTATAGATTCTATAATTCCCTCTACCTCTCACAAGTAAGTATAAGTGTATAAATTCATAAAATGAAAACTGAACCATATTTTATTTACTTACGTCAATATAAATAATAAATGTACAATTTTGAAATATATCCTGAAAATTACTTCTGCCACTAGAAACAATTTCTTTTTTTGTATGGCTGGACTGGCTGGAGCTTCTGTTGAGAAGAATATCGAGGTACCTGCCTCTTCTAATGGCAAAGTAGACAACATAGGCGCCATTTTATTTCTTAAATCGATGCTATCCACACCGTGGAACTTTTCCAACCTACGTCTCTTTTTAAGTTAGTTATAGTTGCTCCAGCATTAGCTAGAGCAGTAGCAGAAGTGCGACGAAGGCAATGTCCCGTATAGAAAGATGTGTTTGGCAATCCTTAATAATTTGCGATTTTGCTGGAGATTTTCCCAAACATGTTCTTTCCAATTGGCTGAGATGTACATTTATTTTGTAGGAAGCTCAAAAAAAAATCGTCAATACCTTCACGACGCAAAGACAGATAAAGTTTTAATAAAGGAAAAGCGGAAAACTTTTTTTCATCCACAACTGTAAATTTCTTCGATACCTACACCATTTTGACTTTCTGGTACGTTCACTGCTTTAACGGAATCCCGATCCTCTATATCCGATATCTTTATATTCAAAATTTTCTGAATCCCCAATCCATAATCAAAACAACCAACAACAAAAAAAGGAAATAAATAAACATTAAATAAAAAATTGAAAAAATTACCTTATGCAATAAATGATTTTCATTAGGAGGGTTCTTTAGAAATCTGATAAAACGGTAGACTTTTTCGGCTCATAACTCTTACTCTTCCGTTTAAGAAAAGCCTAGTTCATTGAACTTGGTGATATCTCGGTTCTCATGTATAGTCACCATCCATTTTAGCATTGACCAGTTATTCCATACCTTTAGGGAATTCTGACTGCAACGAATAAACACAATTACTAACAAATCTACCGAAAAACATAGAAAATACCTTACTAGTTCTTGAAAATATGCCAGAAATCCAGTTTCAGTGGCATCTTTTGGCATAACATTTTTCCGTGTCAGCCACTCCAGATATATCTTGTATTCTTTTTGGTATACAACTTCACATTTCGATGGAATTAATGATTTTCTTGGCTTTTCACCTTTTTTTCGAAATATCCTCCATTATATTTGAGATTGAGAACACGTTTTCAACGCAAGCATAGCTTGATGACAAAGTGTTCATAATCAAGTAAGCATAGCAACAACAAAACTCCTAAAATCAATGGTACCTCATTCAAATATAGCGGGAAGGTAATGAATGGTTAGATTTATTCCGTTTCAAAATGAACAAAATTTCATTGAAAGAGCCTTAATAACCTCATGCAAACTTTGCCATCGGTAACTAACGCCCTTATAATTCCCTTGATACATAAATTACTATTATACATCTGGAATAAGGAACAATTCGAAGGGGGGCTTAGAGGTAGTGGATTTTCTTAAGAGCTGTAACTCATACCGTCGCAGAGAACAAATTTACGTTTCGGCAGTCGTTTACTGAACGTAGGCTGTTATAGGCTATTAGAGTGAAGTAGTTGAGTCAATTTTTTCGGTTTCCATTTCAATAATTTTGTGAGTTATTCCCTGTGAGCGACGCACAGATATATTCAAGGTTATAGCTCTTAAGGAAGTCTACCTCTAACATTTGTACGAGCAGCAGAAAAGTTCTCATTTTTCAACTGTCAGTATCGTAAGAATAGGAGTGTCAAACGAGTTGTACCCATCATGTTTCTGACTATATTTTTACGGATATTTTAGATTTTATATTTGCAACTGTTTTCCTGTAGGAGAAGGGTTCAGCCTCTTGATCGACAGTTATTTTGGAGGTAATTTTAGCATAGGTACGTGTTTTTGAAGGTAATATAATTTTGCTTTGTTATCGAGTATTGGGGGATTGGACTAACGTTCATTTATAAAATTAGATCACATAGTCCCATATATCGACACGGTAAGTTAAATAAAAGATTTTGATAAATTAATAATAATGAAAACTCCAAAGAAGTAAATGAAATATTTTCCTAGCCTAGAAACGAAAGTTTTAAATGGAGCCTTCTAGTAGTATCATACCTCAACACTGATTGATTCAAATCATAAAGTCGTTCCAATTTATTCTTATGATAAAAATAGATGAGCAGAATACAATATTACAGAAAAATATAGTGCTTGGTCATATGTATTTCAAGTCCGCTAAATGTAAAAAAGAGACAATTTTCATGAACCAGTTTTGCCCTGAATGCACTCAGCATGATACTTACAATTTCAGCAAGAACTACTCCTCAACTGTGTCAGATAGCGTCTTCGAACTGACCCACTTATTATTATGGTAACTTTCATTCAAACTGAAAATAACTTGATAGCATCTGATATTCGAAATTAGGAAGGACATAATAACTGAAGGCATTAGATGTGGTTGCTATCTGGTAGCTTGAAGTCTATGGAAAATGCCATTGAACGAATAGCTCGAAACAATGAAGATTGATAAACCGGATAACATTTTGATTATAAAAATATAATCATAGATGAAACAATCAACTATTGAAGGTCGATCTTATGAGCAAAGTAAGTCCCTTTCTGTACATAAGAACGATTTGATGTTCACAAGCTTTGTTTAAATTCACACCATGTTTCGCTAAGACGGTTGCTTTTTCAAGTGAATGTCCGCTTTTGTTTTGTATTTGTGAAGCGTGCAGGTATTACTAATGTCTAATTCTAGGATTTACAGATTTTCTGTTTTGTAAATGCTATGTCATTTCATACTTATGCTTGATTGAATTCCTTCTAGAAACTGCCTTGAAAATCACCTGACACTGATATATTTATGATACAAATAATAAATACATCAGAAATAGTACTCTCTCACGAAAAATTTACATGTTGAACTCGGATTTCATGGAAACCGCATAAAGAGATATTCAATGACGCAAAATTTAAATGCCTGCACCTTGCATTATTCTCTATAAAGGCAATTAAAGCTGAATCATTCATTATATAAATGTAGCTCCATATAACCTTGGAAGGGACAATAACGCTCAACTTGGAATATCATGCAAAAAGTACGACCACATAGTATCGTAATAGACTGGTTGACTCAAATTGTATGATATAAATTCACCGAATGACATGGGCATGGAACATATCGTGACCATATGCGACACTTCTGGCTAATTTAATAAACATACATGACGGTTTTGTGTTTGGACTGCTGTATATTGACTATGTCACAGATTTACAGCCGTAACTTGTCATGAGTTTATTTTTTTTACGAGAATAATGGATAAACATGATGTACCGAGAAAACTGTGTGAGGGTTATCAACCTGTTTGAAAAATGTATCAAAACAAAGCGTTAGATAACGAGGGAAAAATATCTGAGTGGAATTTGAGCAACTTAGAATAGATATTTAATGGAATCAAAGATTGGAAGAACTGAAAAAGCAACCTCAAATGGTCAGTGTATTCAATATTTAATCAAAATGGAATTGCAAAATGAATTAACGACTCGAATCATTTTATATTAGGTGAATCACATAAAATATAACTAAATGTTGAAACTAAAAAAACATTCAGTGGTAAATTCAGGGTATACCTAGCAGGTGTTCAGAACAATTTGAATAATGCCATCTATCATTATTTTTTTTCTGGATTGTGCTGGTATAAACTCAATCGATAATATTTCCATCATCTTCTAATAGACCTTTCCAGAATAGCTGTGTAGGTGAAAGTTGCGCGCGTCACTTGTGGGTTAAGAATGAATTTCATTGGTTGACAAAATTCCCTGATTCTAATCATTGACAATATGACAATTCTTTTCCGCAGTGTACGTTAACGACACGTAGGATGCTGTTTTTATTTTTTTATTGAGTTTTCGATAATAAAATTCATAAGTATGCCTCAACAATGTTGTGTTTCCAATTGCCGGTCACGATATGATAAAACCAGTGGAATCTCATTTCATTGCTTTCTTAAACAAGAAACCATAATGCGGAAAAAAAACGGTTGATGGCGATTGGGCTTAAAACAAGGAACTGGGACTCAAAACCACGGGTAAATAAAAGTGTACATCCATCTATCCATCCATAATTAATCAACGAAACCACTTTTGTCATAGGTTTGTTCGCGCCACTTCACAAATGACGATTTTATTATAGGGGGAAATATCAGAAAATTGAAGAAATGTGCTATCCCGAATACTTCAAGATTAGAGCATTCTTGCAGCGACACGCAAGATTTGCCAACTGCATCATCTACGGTAATATTAGATCTTTGTTCTGGTTAAAATGATTACAATAAAATGATTTTGTCTTAGACTGCCATCAACACATACGATCAAATGGAACATGTTCCATATCAAGAGCAGTGGAAACTCTTTTTAGCAGCCCACTATTGCAAAGTCGACCTCATATAAAAATTTCTCAGAAATACGGGTAGGGGCAACATGGAATCAGATGCCTGCAAAAGGTCCTGTTCAAAAACTATAGATATATTGGGAAACAAAATTGCATACTTATCTCAATCAAGAAATCAAAAAATTACAAGATTCAGTACAGCTAAAGGATTTGTTCAATTTGGAGAAATTTTCAAGCATTGACAAGAAAATTACACCTTTCACGTATGGGAACAAGAACAGTGATCACTTGTTCGGTTGTACTTTTTCATCCTCAAAACAAGGAAGTTATGTTGATAGTTGTTTGATTCTTGTGAAATTTCAGATGGGTTATTTGGGTCGTGTTTTACTTGTAAACTGAATACTAGACTGTGTTGTTGTATTTGTTTATTCAGTTTATTGTACATAAGAAATACTCTTGTCGTTATTCTTAGTGTCATAATGCATCAAATATTTATATACTTGACTGACAGATATCAAGATGTAAAATATAGGAATCATATGAAATACTTTTCAGCAAATTTTCTGAACTTTTGCTTGTGCTTACGGAAAATTTGATTTAGTTGATTATCAGTATAAACTTAAAAACCAAAATTTACCACCAGTATAACAAATGAAAGATCTAGGGATTATTTTTGACACTGAATTAACTTATATAACTAGAATCAACCCAGTTGTTGATAAATCACTGAAATTGTTGAGATATGTACAAATAAACTAATAGTGTAGAGAAAGATACTCCTGTGGCATTCTGCATGTATATTTATTTATTGTGAAACGGGCAACCTTAGTAAAATATAAATATAAGAAATCATGATGGCTACAATAACACTTAAGACTAACATAACTCTACAAGTCCATGATTCTGAAATAAAACTTCTCCGCACTGCCATACCTGAATGCTTGGAAACGTGAAATATCTTTACTCCAATCCTCATAATCCAATAGTAAATGTGCTTGATAATGCGTGTTGTACGATAACATTAAATATTTATATGTAAAATCATATTCGTAATGAAGGTTAAACGTCATCAGGTTACTGGCAATATTGATATTGTAATGATAGAATCAGTTGTCACCACTTTCACCAGATTTACGACATACCGGAATTGCCAACATGAAATGCAAAATGCTCCTGCGCATGAAATATACCTGTTTCTCTCTCATACTGGCTCGGTTCATATCTTTCATCTCTATTCTACATAATCTGGAAAGGTCTATTGTAAGTTTAGCACCATGTTGGACCCGACCGTCGTAGTTGACAACTGTGCAAAAAATTATCTCGAAGTTTGGATGGAATTTCAAATTTGAATAACGGTATGAAAATTCGCGTGTTGTGACTTAAAATGACCGCTTTACAAATTTTATCTTCGATTTTTCGTATTAACGGTGCATTTTCATCATTATTTGTGGTGTAACTAATGAAACATGCCACGAATACAAAAATATAGTGGTGGAATAAAATGCTCTGTATGAAACTGCAATAGTCAAACTTGGATAAAAAATTAAAGAACTCACATATGAAGTTCAATATATTTCTGAGAAAACAATTTCGTGAACTACACATTCCAAGAACAAACCTTTGGATCTTCTGAAGGAACCCGAAACTTAACAATGTTATTGAACCTCTTGCTATATTCGTTTGATTAGAGGTGTATCAGAGATCCTCCAAGAGAAAATTCAATGAAATGTGTAAAATGCTCATGTATGAGTTGATCTAGGGGAGTTACTGAACAATAAGAATGGATCTCCAAGAATCGCAACTGCAAGTTATTTGAACTATAAAACAAGATTATCTGTTCAAGTTCCCTTTTGTAAACTCAAATTGAAAAATTGTATTTTAAGATTTATTCAAAAAGTCAACAAACAAAGTTTACCTACTTTGATTTAATTTTTTGCATCTTGAAGAATAAACTGAGTTGGGGCAACAAAGAAGTAAACATACGAAACAGCAGAAATTAGCAAACAGCCAGCAAGATATGAAAATAACTGGTATTTTTCTCCTTTACCACACAAGTGTTTTTACTCCCAGATGTGCCTTTCAATAAATCGAAGAGCTTGCTTCATGTCAGTATATGTCAAATCGTTGAAGGTTTACACCTCCATTTGTTTTTCAAACGGTGCCTGATTAATATCTCCATATACTCCTGTAGAGTTTAATTGGATTTTTGGAATCAATTTTTTAGATGACCTCTTGAAAGGGATTTATGTTGAAAAATCTAATATTATCAAATGAATATTGAAACTTGTTTTTTTTTTCAAATGAAATTAATATGCCATTGAAATTAAGATTCCATAAGTTTTGTAATTATTACCAAAATTTTTGTTTTAACATTTCCAATATAAGAAGTCCAAGTGCCTGGGTCTTGTCAGGATTTACCTCTAATTTCCACTTCAGATACCACCGCTGAATTCTGGCTGTCACATCTTGCTATAAAACAATACCGACACGATGGTTAAGTGTGAAGCAGTGTCATCGGCATATTTAAGAGTAATTAGTAGTACGTAAGATCTAGACAATGAGCATTTGTCAAAGATGTTCATTTGTTTTGATTCATGTATTATTGCTGTCATCTGCATCTCCATTAATAAAATCTATGATTTTTGGTTTAGATTTATTGCCATTCTTTTAATTATCCAGTATGTTGACTAAGTCCATTAGTCTTGATATAGTCATACCCGCGTAAACACTAATAATTCCAATTTTTGAGCTCTAAAATATCATTCATACTGTTTTAGAGGTCAAAATCCTTGAGAGGATTTCTCCAGTTGTAAATTTCCTATTTGTGAGAAAACTTATTTTTGAGAAAACAATAACCAACTGATTATTATGAAAACGGTGTTCTCAACTAGTATGTGGTGGTGGCCGGTGGCTCAGCGGTCTGATGCACAGGCCGTTCGAATCCGATGTTGGTACATGAGAATTTATCTCAACTACTTTATGTCGGATCGATAGGCGACCGCATGCCTTGTTGAAAAGCAAGTGTATTGTGAGTTGTCTAGATGCCAATCTCGGCTGGTGCTAGCTTGGAGTGCACACCGACCACCCGAGGTAGTGCTGTAGGTTTTCCGGGTTTTCTTACAGCTGAAAAGTTAATACGCCACCAAAAAATCAGTAAGTCGCCACGGAGCTCCATGGCAAATAATAATAATAGCCGTCCTCTACCCGCACAGGCTATGCCTTTGGGTACACTCAATAGTGTTTATGAGAGAGTATTATTATTATTATTGGTATCATCATAGAGAAAATGTTAATGAATTAGATCTTTGTTGGCATGTCAACAGTGAGTTCAAAACATCATATCTGCCTCCAAATACTCCTCATATGAAGGGAGTCAGAAGATGCTATTGATTAGCGAAAAAAACTCATGCTTTATTCAAATTCAAATTGAGAGAAAACGTGAAACGTCAGATCCTAAAACATTGTTTTCAAATGTTATGGAGAAAACAGGGAATATCCAACCGAAAACGTAATAAACCGGGAATGACCATCAGTATTATATCTCACATAGCTTCGTTCAAGACAAAGAAAAATCATAACGGTAATCATAAGCTGTACAGGATGTTCAGAGGTCTTTAACTAAATCAAAAAGTATGTTTAAATCTTATAGGAAGATATTTAACAAAGAATATAATATATTAGGAATCAACTCAAGCAGCAGAGGTTTCGAGTTTGAATTACCTTTTAAATCTCATTTCGAACTAATTCCAATAGATACAAAGAAACGTCGTTATTAAAATGTTGCTAAAAGTTATGAAGCTGAACAACTTTATGCCAATCTTTTACGAGCTGAAAAATCAAGTCGAAAACGTACAATCTTTGAAGTTTCTCGAACGAACATGAATAAATTGGTTCTAGAAATTTCACTCTTATATGTATGTTGAGTTTTATTATATTTGTTTGATTATTTTAAATAATTGCTTTCATTACATAAAAAACAAATGAACTGTGCCATATTAAACTTTCCAATCGAATATCATTTCTCGCAAGGTCATTCCCTGTTTTCACTTGACACCCTTCTTATATGGTTTGCATAATGGATTTTTTTTCCAAAATTCAAATCTGTCACACATTCCTTTTGCTCAACATGAATACTTTATACCGTTTGATACAAAATTCAATAGAAAGGAATAAATTGATAAAAACACTGGATCCAATGAAAATAAGAGAAAACTTCCTGGTTTTCTGAAAGTGAATCAGAAACGATTCATTTCTGAAACCAATGTAAAATTGACAATGATCCAAAGGTCCACAGTGCATTAGCACATATTACTGATAATATACTGCCCACATGCTGCTGGGTTCTAAATTTCAGCAAAACCTTGATTCTTATGTTCCTAGTTAATATTTCTGAGCAATTCTAAAAGATTCGTTACGTGAAAATTTTTATATATTCGCAAAAAACTCTTTTTATATCAGAACGAACGAGTCGCAAAACATCTGCATTCTCAGCACAATATTCAACCAACATGCAAATCCCAAATTTATTAGACTCGTTTTGTTTTATTCGCTTTCACCCACCTCTTCTTATTCTGTATTATCTCCGTTAATTTACAGCAAACATGTGACGCGGAGCTGGAGCAGAGAGTAAAATTCAATTAGTGACTACATCTTCTGTATTTGTTTTAATCTCAGCCAAGGGCGGTTCTAGAGGTATAAGGGGCTTTACTACTCAGTTATTGCCATAAAATACACAATCATCATAGTCTATCAGGAATACATATCCATTTCCATGATGTTCCACGTCAACATTGTTATCTTCACAATTGAATTGATTGTTATGTTGTGAAAGCCTATTATGAATTTTGTCTGAATCGAAATAATTTTTATCTACCATGTGAAGAGAAAAGAGCAATACTGAATGTGTCTGGAACGATATATCGAGACCTATAGATGGGAACGTATTCATAAGTCGAACTGTCCTGAAGAAAATATCCCAACTGCATGCAGATATGACCAGACCTCCCTACTTTGTGTTTATTGGCATTACTGCACAACTTTTCGGAATCACCTTAAAACATCGGTATTCCACGATCAAAATAGTCCTAGAATGTATAATTTCCGTTATTTCGACCAAAGTTCGAGAGTTTCAAATACATCAAGCGGATAATTTTAACAGTCTCCACACATTCCCACAAAGTAAAATATATTAGGCACATTTTTGACAGAAAACCACTTCTTTTCCTTACGGACATTTGATTGATATTGCAAGTGCTAATTGTAATGAATCATTAAATATTATCTGTGCTACAGGCTGGGTCAGACAAAACTAGAGGCAAAATCTGAATCCTAACACAATTCTGCTGTTGGTTACAATTAACACTCGCAATTGTATCCTCTGATATAGTGAGGATCATTGCACAAGTTTCTGTAGGATATAATTGAATACCCGTATTGGCATTAGCCAGGGAAGTTGTTATTTTCTAAGAGGTATTTGCCACATTAAGACTACTATGTAGGTATATACAGTGTGATCCAACGAAAACTTAACAACTCGATTTTCCGGCTTTAAAATGAAAATGTGGAAAATCGCTCGGACCCGTCAATTTCGGATTGAGGGAAACATATTTTCCGCTCTTTTCACTCCCCAACGGGGGTGAGCACAACCCCTTAATTTTGACTAGGGATGAGGGGTGTTGCGATACCTTATTTTGAAGATCTTATCGAGTACTATCTGATCCTGAAATTTCGCTTCAAAAGTTCCATCGATAACGAAATGACAGGTAAAATAGTGGAAGAGTACTTTCTTTTGTGATTAGTGTATTAGATGTTCGAAATGGGCATCATTCACTTCCATGCAGTAATATTAATTTTGCTGAAAACGTTCACGTACATTACTCAAGATTTCTAGTGTAATTTGACGGCATTCATTAATGAGCCGATGTCACAAATCATTCAGTGACTCAGACTGGGAAGCGTAGATCTTGGATTTCAGGTGACCCCATAGAAAAAAGTCAAGTAGAGCCAGATCAGGGGATATGGGAGGCCACTCGATATGTCCCTTCTTCCAATCCAGGCCTGAGGAAAATTTTCATCTAAGATGCACTTCACAAAATAATTTTGGATTTTCATCTGACCAATACCGACAGTTATGCCTGTTTACAATGCCGTTAAGGTAGAATGTACACTCGTCCGAAAAACAGATATCGAACATGTAGTTTTGATTACCGTTAATCATTTCACTGACCACTTCACAGAACTGGAGTCGGCGATCGGGATCATCCTCATTCAGTTCCTGAACCAATCGTATCTTATAAGGATGGAATTTATGTTGTTTAATGATTCTCATGATTGTTGTGCGTGAAACACCAGATACATCAGACAATTTCCTAGTACAGAGGGTCGGATCCTAAGACAGCCACTTTCCTCGCTTCGTCTCTTTCATGAACATTCTTTTTGTTTC
Organism: Chrysolina americana; assembly: GCA_958502065.1. NCBI lineage: Eukaryota > Metazoa > Arthropoda > Insecta > Coleoptera > Chrysomelidae > Chrysolina > Chrysolina americana. The sequence continues at coordinate 72,540,942 of OY293413.1, forward strand.
CGACTGAACCAGTAGCGTCAAATTTGGCGACCAGTTGCACGACGTAGGCAGCGGATACATTTTTTCCATGATGTCGGCCGTTAAATAAAGCTGCTGTTCGCGCAGAGTAGTTATTTCTAAAAAATAATTTCTTCATTTCCACCCTATCTTTCACAGAATACACCATTTTAATGCTACTACGAATTTACAATCGGTTTGACACTTTTAACGTTCTTACACATACAAGATAGACTAAGGTAAATCCGTCTACTTATTTCGGACAAACAAAAAACAACATAAATAATGAATACCTTTGGAATGCGTCGGATAAGAATAATATTCTCGAAATAAATTCCACATTACCTCTTTCACTATTTATTTTAGACAGTAGGTACTCGATAAGGTCTTCAAAATTAGTTATCGCATCACCCATCATACATATTCAAAATCAATTGGTTGTGTTCACCCTCTTCAGGGGGTTGAAGGTCCGGGGATGAAAAAAGCTGAAAAGTTGTTACCCCTCGAATCAGAAATTGACCACCCTGTATGGGAGGAGAAATGGTTTAGGAATTCTACGTTACTAAACGATCTCATATAAAAACTCTTCATGCTCAAAATTCCAATCATTAGAGTCTTCCTGATATCTTCCTGATGTCTCATCTAGCAAGAAGCACTCTGTGGTAGGACAGTCTCCAGGAAGAGTTATTTCAAAAAAAGTTCAAAAATTTGCCGGGTAAATTAAACGAATTATTTTGACGCAAATTGAATATATGTGCTACGTTCCGTAAGGAGAACTGTGCGAATTGTAATGAAGCATTGAATAATAAGGGATAATATTCAATGCATTATTACATTTTCCTCACAATTTGAGACTCTGTCGAAATTATTTGTTGCCATGTTTTCATTTTCTTATGGAAAATAATTAACCGTTCGAAGAGCACCAAGCAAAGAATATGAGAAAGTGTTTTGCTGTAATGAAATATTTCCTTTGTATGTATGTGTATTATTGTATAGACTTACGGATTGTTATATAAAAGTGGTGTATGAAGAACAAAGACACATTATTAAAACGATATCCTGATATTTTTCACTCTCTGAGCCGACACTGATCTTAACAGTAACACATTAATTTCGAGTTGCTTCAGTCGCAAAATTCGATTAACTTCAGGAGCTCTGTGATTATGTATCCAGTATCCTGCGAATTTCCATTTCTGAACTCATTTTCGACAGGAAGGATTGTATTGAATATACAGTGTGTCACCCCCTCATTTCCGTAGCCATAGAAAAAAATTTATTGAAAAATGCTCAGACCCGTCGATTTTTATTGCGAGGGGGAGCGCTTCCACCAAATACGTCATCATTGTGATGTCAACCTCCTCATCTCCAGCACACCCTAGTTTGAAATAGGACTACAATAGGAATACATTGATGTAATGTAATTGAGAATTGATCTTTGTAGTGGATGATTTGTTTTTTCATTACCTGCAATGATATCACATTTGAGAGGCCCAACCATTCTCTATCAGAAAGAAGTTTTCGAAATGTATGCATATCACGTTTATCATCATTTGTGGAAGCTTTACACGACATACGCATCTACTTACAATTTATATGAACTTTCGGTTTCCCACTCCTCCATAAATGAAGTATAACGGTGATAAATCAGGTAATCAAGTAGACTAATTTATACTAATCCTCGCCTTCCGATTCATCTCCCACAACAATTGTCATCTGAGACTTGAGAACCGGTCCAAAAAAGTGGAGGACACGTCCGATTTCAAGAAGATTATCCTGAGTAGCTAAGCGATTTGAAATGTTTTAAAACACTGATCTCAAAAATAAAAAACCCTTGTATTCCCAAATTTACGAATTATGAGTCACGCGAGAAAGAGTTTGAATACGTACCTGGTAAAAATTTGACTGATTTTATTGGTTTGGCTGAATTTTTTTCACGATACTTTGTTTTTGAAGAAGTAGTATATCATAATACACAAATTATTGAAGTTTTATAAAAGTTTGACAAATATGTCGCACTTTCTCATTTAAAAATTTCGAAGGAGTGACTGCCCCATGAAGAGAGATCATGTTAGGATCAACATTAGTATGATTATTATGAAAATCAGTTTTTTTGAGCGTTTTGCTACTAATATAAAATTAAAAAAGTTAGAGGAAGGGGGTAGGGTAACACTAAGTTTATATTCGATCAATACTTCGATCAATACTTGAATTCTGATTTAATATTATTTAGATAACATGAAGAACAATCAACTGATACCCCCATTCAGATATTGATGATAAATTTTCGTACCACTATCTTAACCAATATTTATATTTTCATATTTCTCTGGCAAATATATATTTTTGTAAAGTGATGTTTTTGCAGAAGGTAGCATCTGAGGAAATATTCATTTTCGTGATGAAGAAGTATTTTCTTTTTCCCTTGGTTTTCTCAAGCTATATTATTGAAATAGTGCTTTCATTTAAATTCGTTCTCTTTTGAAATGGACCTAGAACTGAATCAATGACAACATTATTAGAAGCGACAGTCAAATTCTTTGACTTTGTTGTTTTGACAATGCCCACAGCATGTCAACTTCAGTTGCAATGAACTATAAACATGAATTTTATTTTTTATGAGGTACTTGTTGATATTGTACAAAATATTCACGATTATTTCATTCACACCTTGCTACACCAATGAAATTTCATGACTGAAGTCACATGATATGTGATATGAGCGGCTATTTAGGTAAACAACCGGATATTTAGGTAAACACGGCTATTCATGTAAATAAAGCTTTCTTTTGTTTGTGTAAGTGTCAAACGTTGACAACTCAGTCGCTCAAAATTGAAATGTCCCGTTTTGGGTTGTCTTCTATGACAGAAATCAATGCATATATAGCAAACCCATCCCAGAAAATACCGTGAAGAGTAAAGAGTATATGAACGAGTATATTTGAATGGTTTTATACTCTTCATGAAATAATCTTCCTGAATATCACTCGACCATGACAAATAGAGACTATTATTTTCTTTTATTCATCTCGAGTAACTTGTATTTTGAGCCAATTCAATTCGACTATAATGAACATTAATATTCAAAGAATAACTCCCTCGAGCTAAAGCTCTCGGGAGTTATTCAGATTAATGTTCATATGGTCTCATTAAATTGTCAAAATACAAGGTACTTTCGATAGAATTATGAAGAAAATTTCACACCTCTACTTTTTAACCAATAAGATGCCTTAATTTTGACTAGTTACCATGGCAAATTTCCGGAAATTTTTTCGTGGCGCCACGATATTTAAGTGGAATTTTTTTGACAGTTAAAAAAGTAAACATATGATCATATTACTTGTAAAAAATTATTTCTACCACCTTTAGTTAACTAAAATTACCAAATGGCGATAGACTGAGCTAGTACCCATCTGAGTTTTAGCATTTGGTTTAACTAAAGTTGGTAATTTTTTTTTATTCAACGAAATATGGCGGATGTACTTACCAATACGATTTTTTTATAATTTATTTCATGTTGAACTAATATCTTCATTGGCAAATCTCGACTAATAAGCAAAATAATAACGAAATACATTTAATTATTGTAGGATTTATATATTAATATTAAAAACACAATTATTATAAATGTTTGTGGGCTGGCTTGAATTGGTGATTTGAATCTGGGTACTTTCTGTTTTATTTTACATTGTGCTTTCATCATGATTAAACTTGCTAGTACTTGGTGAAGTTCTCATCCTGGATTCAATCATCTGATGATGATGTTCAACGTCCAATCGTAAGTAAGGTTTGATTGACTGACTATTACTGTGTCCAGTAATTTTAATGAGCTGTTGTTCACTAACTCCTTCCTGGGTCAAATTTGAAACAGCTGTTGCTCTGGCAGAATGATTAGTTATTTTTACTTTTTTAGTGTCAATTCCTTTATCAGAGGCTGCTGATTCAAACCATGAAGATACAATGTTCTTACCAACTGGGCTATTCTTGTACCATCCTTTCGAATTGGGCTGACTCCAGTACGGATTTGGTGTTAAAAATAATCTGTCGGTCTGAATAAGATTTTCCCTTTTTTCCTTCAACTTCCTAAACAAACGAACCGGACACATTTGTGGATTGTCGAAATTTGAAATCAACCATTTACTATCCGACAGTTTTTTAGAATCTTGTGTGGTTTTAGATAGACGGATATTCATGAATATTATACAACTTTTCGTCACAAAATTCAACAAACTGTTTCCATACACTTGATTTTGATTTTCGGGTGTTATCTGGTGTTATATTATGAATTTCTTGTCGAATTACTTGTTGATTTTCTTAACCAAATCGCCAAGGGTGGATGAGGCGTTGCAGCCAACGGGATTGGTGACCCGTGGGCCCTAGCTTACCGTACACCAACGTCAAAAACACACATGTTTCCCGACACTTAACACACACCCACTCACCCAGAGGGATGCGAGAACTTGAAAATCTGCTTCCAGTGGGAGCTAAGGAGGGGCTTCGGATTGGGTGCTGCGAGACTGGTAGCCGGTGATAGACTCACCCGCGGCCGCCGCTTCGCCCGGTTGAGAACCAACCCTACCAGAGTTTTCACGAGGAGGAGGATCGAAGGAACTTGCTGCGGGAACTGGAAAATCTGGTCTTTGGTGGGAGCCAAGGAGGGGCCGTGGTTCGGGTGCTGCGGGACTGGTAGCCGGTGAATGAATAACCCGCGGCCGCCGCACCATCCGATCAAGAACCAGCCCTACCAGGACTTTAGCGAGGAGGCGGATGGAAGGAACTCGCAGTGAGAACTGGAGAACTAGTGTCCAAAGAAAGCCGAGGAGGGGCCTCGGATCGGATACTGCGGGTCTGGTAGCCGGTGATATAATCACCCGCGGCCGTTGCATCGCCCGACCGAGAACCATCCCTACCATTGCTTGAAGTGGCGGATTGAAGGAACTCGCTCCCTTGACAAGCAGGTGGAAACCACAGGCAGGCAGAACACCATGCATGAGGAGAGCAGGGGATAGCAAAAAGGGCCCATGGGGGCCTACTTGCTTGGCTGTACCAACAGCCTCCCTATAAGTACTACTTACCAAATCGCGACATTTCGCTATACAGTTATTAAACTCAACGTACAGACGTTTTAAACTAGTAATTATTAAGCTTTGTGACAGAACCGGTTAAACAAAAATGACAAATCAACATATGTCAAAAACAACAATACCCTTGCCAACTTGACAAGCAGTGAAATTAATTTAAAATGTCAGATTGGATTAATAATTTTTTTCCAAATTATGGTGTGAAATTTTCTTACCGAATACAACGCAAGCTTAAATTATTCCTGGAAATAATATAAGCTCTTGTGATATTATAAGTGAAAATAATAGTCGGCTATTTGTCATGGTATTGGGATATTACCTACGATTATGGTAACAAAATCTCTTATCCATAATCATTGACACTGGTATAAATCTACCAATTAAAGTTAACCATCGATATCGAATTAACACGGTCCCGATGTAACTATACTATACCAAATTCTGGGTCGGTGGATATCCGGTAAATATTAGGTATCTCAATGTTTCGTTCCAGTGTGACTTTGAAATGAAAAGCGTTAGACAGAAACACGATGGAAAACAACTCGGTGACGCGGTAAGCACCAGACCTGAACTGATACACTTTTCAGGTTAAGAAGCTAGCTACGGAATAATGTCTCACGAAACCAAATCGAAACGGTATAGTCAGAGGGCAACGTCATTGAAGTTGGCTTGTGCTTTTAGAGATTTTATGTTTTGTTGAGTTATGTACCAAATTATTCAAAAATGAGAGTATTATTATGTATGTGAAGTGTATGAGAAGTTTGCGACTGCGAATATCGATGACGATGAAAAAGTGATGACATTCTGCTCGAGGAAATCATTTTATTTCGACATGGAAATATGATAATTTCTTTCATATGCTAGTGAATACTCCATCATTCTCAAATATTTTCTAGTATCATATACTGAACATGATCATGATCATACTTCGAAAGGTATAGCCTCCTAGTCTTTCGAAGAATTACTGGGGTTTCTTTTATTGATGCAGTCGATTGAAGGAAAATAGTATATTTTTCAACAAGAGATGAAAATACAATTTTTTTCGGGAGGTGAGTATTTGTCCACAAGCGAAGCGGAGCGGAGCGAGTGTGGCAATCTCACGAACAAAAAGAACGTATTTCATCTCGATTATGAAATGCTATTTTTTCTACGATAGATGTTATAGTTAAAAAGAGAAGTTCAAATATAATCGTGAAAATGTTCATAAACTGCCAAACGAAGTGACGTTCGTTTGTTGATTCAAGTGCCAAGTAGTGAGATTAACTGTCATTAGTGTCAAAAATCCATCTAATTGTTTCTTCTATTATATACTCATCGGGTCGCATGATAATATTTATTTGTTTCATTTTCATCTATATAGGTAAGAAACAATCACTGTCATATATAGGGTACCCAGTTGAGAAATGATCATTTTCATATAAATGAGTAGAAAAAAGAAGTAATTGAATTTTCGTAGCCAAGATGAGCAGTTTAACCTTTTGTCCACCAAAAATACAGCAAACAACTTGGGGTTCATTGTCATAAATACCTTTCGAAAACTTCTCGGATCTGTTCTAGAATAAATCCATACATGATCAGATAAGTTCGACATGCTTGGCCTCCATGGCCTCCATACTCCAACCCGCTGAACTTCTTCTCATGGGGACATGTAGAGGGCCTAGTTCATGGTGCAGAACCATCAGTGCTTTCCATCGTAGTTCTTACTGAACGAGTTATGGATGACTTCCAAACTGTAAGAAACACTCCCGGAATTTTAGTACGTTTACGGCACTCTGCGAAGAAGAGTAAAAGGAGGAGGGCATGTCCAGCACCTTTTGTGAAAAAGTAAAGGTTTTGTATTTTTTGGGTGACGTTTAAAAAACTCGTTATTCAGATAAACAACCATATAAGTAGGGGTTTTCTGTTTTTATTGTGAAAGTGTGGCCACACCACAGACGTATATGTCACCTCAGGACTTGCTAATGATGTAATGAGTACAAACGGGAAAACACACACAAATACTATAAGAGCATTCTTAGCATTTACCCAACAATGATATTCTGCATCAGTTCATATGTAGAATATTCCATATTAATGCGAAATGGAAACATTAAAGGATATCTTTCAGGTGCATTCTTGAAATTATTTTTCAAAGAATACACCTGTTCAGTTCATACAGGGGAATTCATGGAATGGGTGGATATAAAATAGATGAGCCGTATCCTTGGCATATGCTATAGAAGAATATTCCGGTCAAGGATTTGCGTAGAATGTGTTAAGTACATACGGAAAAGAAACGGTATACGTTACACCGAACATTCTGTTTGATGAGTGTACAAAATGTTCCACGGTTATGAAAGAAAAAAGAAGAATGAAGAACGTTCCTATTGTTATATTCTTGGCATATAATATACAAGAATATTCTGATTCAGTACCTGCCAATGATGATTTGTACATATGCTCAAGAAATATCCTCTGTAGGCACATTCATCCCAGTAAACAAATTTCTGTTCCTGGAATGTTTATGAAACAGTGTAATGTTTCGCTGTAACGTTCCTTTTAAAAGTTCAGAAACATCCCAGAGACATTATATAAACCACAGATGTCCTACTTCAAATGAGTTTTACTCGAAACATTTCACATAAAACATTTTTTCTTCCAAGCAGAATTGTTTCGGTAACAAACTATTTGTGTTCATGAAACATTTCTCTCAAGCGTTAAGAAACATTTCTCTCAAGCATTAAGAAACATTAATCTCGAGCGTTAAAAAACATTTCATAAACATAATATTAACCATGGATATCCCACTTCAAATGGGTTTCATTAAAAAAAATTGCTGTTATGAATCACCCAGGTTTTCGGAGAAAACCCCTCAAAAGCAGAGCTTGCGCGAGCAAGGGAGATACGGGACCTACAGCTTAAATAAAAGTGGATTCCGAACCACTTTAGCTCAGTGGCAGGCGGTGGAGATCGAACCCACGACATCAACATCTCAAACGAAACTCATTCTGTACCAAGCAAAATTATTAGAAGAAATTACGTATTGACAATTTTTGAGAAATTGCTAGTTAAGGATACCATTCAATGACATTAAAATGTGAAAATGTGATAAAAATAAAATTACCATAGACTCGCCAAATATTTCTATGAGTGAGGATAATATTGAACTTTTCTTGTGATAAATGGATTATGTGTGACCCAAAAAATGTGAGCTACTGTATACGAATTTATTAGTAAAATGAATAAACGTACTCATGCAACCATAAACTTCACTGTGTTAAAAAATTATATAAATATGAGAAAATGAAATTTTATTAAAACAAATCATTCAATGAAAGGTACTCAAACTGAGATCATAACATATATCTGCCAAAAATTTCCTTTGATTTTCGAGTTTCGAAGCTCTTATTGGTCATTCTTTCGAATATTTTCTTCACTGCATCTGCAAGAAGAAAAATTGAGTTGCAAGAAGAAACTTCCATAATTTTTCGGTCAAACAAAAGCAGTACCATATGTTTATTGAAAAATATTCAAGGTTATTAAATTTTTTAAAATAATTTTGGTATACTTACATAGCAATTTTGCCCACTATGTACAACAACAACCGGTACCTACTTATCTACGATATGAATTAGGGACAAATATTTACGTCAATTCAAATGGTCTCGGCACAAATATAGATATTAAGTTGGGCAACTGAAAGTAACTTTTCCCTTGTCCATACAGATATATGTAGTGGTAATATGTTGAACTTTCAACATCAAGAAGACAAGAACATACAAAATAAAGTCACAAACCACAAGGTGACCATCTGTCAACTGTCAGATCGGAAGAAAATAGACAATTCTTTCTTTTCGTTTGTGCGATAATTTCGTGAATATGATCGTGCATTATCGGAATGCAAGTGTTTAGACGTAAATCCAAAATCAACATATGATATGATCTATTAATAAATATTTGGATATATTCACTGTACTCGTGCTTATAATTCATTATAGGGTAAAATAAAAATATATGCCTGAGATAAGTTTTCCCTTTATTCTCTTAACTGCGTGGAGCGTGCCCAAACCACAAAGCAACATGAGTTTCGAAGCTCTTATCGCTCATTCCTATAAATCTCTTTCTTAGTGCACCTGCAACAAGAAAAAAACTACTTCTAAACACTTCCATAATTTTCCAGACGAAAAAAAGCAATATATGGTACATTCAAGAATATTTAATAAGTTTATTCCAATATTTGAAATAATTTAGGTACCCACATCACATCCAGCCATTCTGCCACTGAATATTCACAATCACACACCTGGTTAACCTGTACCTACTTCTCTACGATATGGAATCAGGAAAAATATTTACGTCAATTCAAATGGTCTCGGCACAAATGTAGATATTAAGTTGGGCAACTGAAAGTAACTTTTCCCTTGTCCATACAGATATATGTAGTGGTAATATGTTGAACTTTCAACATCAAGAAGACAAGAACATACAAAATAAAGTCACAAACCACAGAGTGACCATCTGTCAACTGTCAGATCGGAAGAAATTAGACAATTCTTTCTTTTCGTTTGTGCGATAATTTCGTGAATATGATCGTGCATTATCGGAATGCAAGTGTTTAGACGTAAATCCAAAATCAACATATGATATGATCTATTAATAAATATTTGGATATATTCACTGTACTCGTGCTTATAATTTATTATTGGGTAAAATAAAAATATATGCCTGAGATAAGTTTTCCCTTTATTCTCTTAACTGCGTGGAGCCTGTCCAAACCACAAAGCAACATGAGTTTCGAAGCTCTTATCGCTCATTCCTATAAATCTCTTTCTTAGTGCACCTGCAACAAGAAAAAAACTACTTCTAAACACTTCCATAATTTTCCAGCCGAAAAAAAGCAATATATGGTACATTCAAGAATATTTAATAAGTTTATTGCAATATTTGAAATAATTTAGGTACCCACATCACATCCAGCCATTTTGCCACTGAATATTCACAATCAGACACCTGGTTAACCTGTACCTACTTCTCTACGATATGGAATCAGGAAAAATATTAACGTCAATTCAAATGATCGCAGCACAAACAATGATCAGTTGAGCAAGTGAAAATTTATTTAACAAAATACTTTTCTCCATGCATAAATATGTTGAACCTTGATCCAAAAGACACAAGGTCGCACAAACCACGCCATTGCCATCAAGTGTCAGATCGGAACAGAAGTTCAGTCCATTCTTTTCGCTTGTTCGATAATTTCGTGGACGAAATCGTGCATTTTCGGAATGAAATTTTAGATCTAAAGTGAAAATCAACATGATTTGACCCAATAATAAATATTTAGATATATTCACTGTACTCGTGCTTAAAATTTATTAATGGTTTTCCGAAAAATATTGCACATTAGATAGAGAAATTACACTATACATTTATGTAACATTCATTTGGGTATGTAACCAAGAAGCAATGTTTTTGAAACATTACTTAGGAATGTTAACATTTATTCAGAATTATGTAAACAATGCAACTTTTCATGATTCGTGTTTACTGGTATCAAGCATAATCGAAAATAAATTACAAAATGCCTTTTTTTCTGATTTAGCAAGTGACAGGATTATTCCATGGATGATCCGTGGAATACTCCTAGCCAACATTAATTGGGAATATGCCCACTCTTTATGTTATCTGGGTTCATTGATTGTGTGTGCGTAATGTCTCTCTGCAATGGTGGCGGTAGTGATACCCAAGAATTGAGCGCTAAAGACATTTAGCCCACTTAGCAAATATTTTCACCGAACACACCAATTCATTTGTATTTAAATAGTTGGAGAAATATCTTTATCATATTTCAAATTCCTTCAGAGAGTATTTGAGAGTACTCTCCTATGTTTTTTTTCCAGTAAATTTATATATTTCTTATTGAGATGAAGAAGTTAACCTTGCATAACTTCACCGGACCGTTTCAACTTAGCAGCAAGTTCCATCGGTAGGAATAAAACGTACTATCACTAATTATTCTCAAAAGTTAAGATGCTTTATATATTATTGATTTGTTTCAAATGTATGGATACAGTCAACACAGGAAATAAAAAATGTTCGATACTGAACCAATTACTTCTTCACGAATTTTGTATGGACTCAACTCTATACACAGCTGACAAATTACCATCGGTGTGGATGAGACAGAAGATATTAGGAATCATGTGATACCACTCTATATAACAACCCTTCATCTAATTCATATCCTAGTATACTCAGAAATTCCATTTCTTATTTACAATAAATCATAAAGCACAAATAGAATAAAAACCGAGAGCTTACGTCCTTTTCAGTGCTTCCTATCGGCAATACAACTACTCCATTAACCATTTATCATTTTTCATCCGAACACACCATACTTTTTCTCCTGAGCATGTGTCTTTCTTTCCCTTCTTTTGCAGAGTAATAAAATCCAGAGCGCACTGCTCGCTTGAGACTGTTATATAATTCACTGGGCCAATATGTGTGTTACAGGTCATAAATATTGTCTTCGTTCTGGTTTGCTGGTCACTGCAATAGACAAGACGTTTTAAATGATCATTAGATTCACTCAATTCCGTTAATGGTTTATACATCTTTCTTTTCAGAGCCGGAACCAGCCAGCAGGTTGTAGACGTCCTTCTATAAGGTATATTACTACTTAAAATGAAAATTAATCTTTTGGTAAGAAAATAACTTTTGATACATGTGGCGTATTTTTTCCTCGGCTTTTCAAATAAACCAAACTCGGTGAGATTTTGATCCAATTACTTTAACATAGTTCGATGTGATTGTCATCTTTCGGACAAGTTTAAATACATTTCTGATGTCCTAACACTCGTTCTACCGTATTTGTCATAAATTTGTATCATATATCATATCTCTTTTTTCTTCATTCCAGAAAGCCATTTTTGCCAAAAATTCAATGACTTGTACCACGATGCATAAAAACCCTGATGTAATCACTTATACCTGTGAAATTTTCATCCAAAACTGTTAAGGTACGGCCTACTTGATTCATTATATTCAATTGCATTGGTATTTCTTACCATTTGTAGCATAGATGGCGGCAAATCATTGGAGATTCAAGATGACATTTGACTCAATGTCATGATGATTGAGATGTTTTTTGGCATTGAACCGCATTCAATAATGATTTAAAAACATATTCAGTTTTACGTTATTGTTTTAACCACCACTTCTGACGTAATAAAAATGTCATAATACAAGGAGGAAGTTTACCAAATCCCTATCGATCTATAAACTTCCATAAGTATCAATAATTCATTTTCATCCCTTTTCGGTAAAGGTTAAGACAACGGTAAACTCTCCGATTTTAATGAAACTTTCACAGATGAATCACAATACAATAAAAACACTATAGCAAAGAAAATTTTAATGCGGAATTATAACATGACCTTTCATGTTCCAAAATTAGTTGTGGAATTTCACCATTGGAATGTCAGAGGACTATAGTTTCATCTCTCTCTCCCTCTCAGCAACACAATAATAACATAATTTATTCAGCTATTTTCACTATTTATCTCTCAGACTAAATTCGAAAAAAGACATATATTTATATATGAATTCCAAGATCAAACAAGAAGAATCGTATGTGGTCTTGATGATGTCTGTGTCTGTACCTTAGTACTTATACAGCGTTTCCAAATGAAATAACAATAATCAGACTTGACGATTAAACATGATGTTCAAGAAAATGGCCGAAGGAAAATGTGCATGCTCGGAAAACATTTCAGAAAATCGCGCGCGTCAGCTCGCGTTGATTTACCAGTTAGCGGAATGCATAGCCCTTGGAATTCAATAGTCTTCCTACATAAAAATCGAGAATATGGACAAAGTGAAAAGGAAAATTTGCATGCGTTTGGCCAGCGTATCACAAATCCACGCACGCGCTTGCCGCTCATTTTTCAAATGTCAACCAAATGAACAACCCTTGCAGTTTTCTTTTGAAATCGCATAAAAATCATGAAAATGGACTAACTGAAGAGAAATGCGCCTACGCATGCACTTGGCCGACATATCACAAATCTGCCCTTGCAAATTTTTTAGGAAATTACAATAAACTTAGCCTTCCTACATGAAGAACATGAAAATTGACTGGTTGGAAAGAGGAATGCGCATGCGCTCCCGACCTTTCGTAAAAAAAATATCACATTCCTGGAAATCTTGCGCGCTATGTATATGTTTAATAAAAGAGGTGTCCAACAAAACATCTATAGATCTGAAGATTTTTTCAGATTGGCAACTAAACTGCATGATCCCAAAAATTCCATCGAAGATTGTAATACCCTACATGTGGCTGATGAAGAAGAATACTCTGTTTTAGAAACTTGACTATAATTTTCTCATTTCACAAAAACGAACCTTTTCAGGGCCACCACTTTTTCCAAAGAATTTGAAAATATTTACTGTAAACAGAAATCCGATTTTTATTCGCCTCATTTTCCGATTTTTGTTTTCCATTTTATAAGCACCGAAACTCATAAAAAATGATATTCTATTATTTTCGAATAAAAATGTGATTGGCACTTGATATGCCGGAATTTGAGGAAGTTTGACAACATCGCTCTTTAGGCTTTCTCGTCCATGTTTGACATTCACTATATTATTGCTGTCAGAATTTCGACGATTTTTGAAGTCAAATTAACAATAACTTGAGATAATTCTGTATATTTTTGGGATACCATTCGGTTCTGTATGACTTGAAATTATATTTTCTGATTTCTTGCAATATGCTGTAGATGGAAAAGTTGCTAAAAAGTTTGATTGAAGCAGTTCTTGTTCTTATACGTATCACTATTCAGCATTTATCAAGGAAATAATGTCACAGGTATTTCCACAAAAATATTTTTAATCTTTTTAACTTTTCTCATGTGCACTGAATCATCAGTTTTCTTCAAAATCCGAGAGGATACCGTTTTCCTTACTTTTTCCCCTCTCACTAATAACAGAAAAACACAAGAACAAATAAACAACTAATAGGTCAACAAATAAATACGTCGCCAAACTACCTAACTGAATGAAAAGTAGTGAAAGAACAGAAAAAACACACGATAAATACCAAGATGAAATTTAATTGACACATAACCATAAATTAATGTTAACCTTGAAATACTCTGAAATAGTAGGCACCATGGAATGTTGGAAACTTGGCTATTTTCGACTTATGCGCCATCCATTGATAAATGGATCAAATAATCCCAATGCAATTACAGTCATAACAAATGTAGTTGAAACAAAAGCGAATCAGGGAATACTCCAGGGTTTCTATGCATCTTGACTTGTACATTACCAAAATGTCATTAGGTGTGACAAATTGAAAGCCAAATTAAGAAACATCTAAGCCAAAGCCTATTATGATAAGAATAATTTTTTGCGGTTTTTCGAAAAATAATGAAAACTCATGATACATTATTGAAAAGGTAATTTCTGGTTCTATTCAAAACAGAAAGAATCCAATGTAGCGCCCAAAAAAAAAATTAAGTTGATGATGGTGGATAGCAAATCTGAAAACACCATCATGTAGCAGAAAAAAAGTGGCAAGGTGGAAGTGCAATTTATTTTCGAAGCCTTCCAAAAATAAAGTCAGAAAAAAATAAAAACCAGTTTCCGAAATTTATGTTTTTTCCATATATCTCCGAATATACTCGGAATTTCAGAACTTTCCCAACGGCATTCTGTTAGTCAGGTAAACACGCAACTTTGCCACAATTTAACCATCTTCGTATCTCTCATAGTTTCCGAGATCCCCATGGTGATTATCGAAACACCCTGTATATTCCATATAAACAGTCAAATTATTAAATAAAATATAAAAATTCCATCTGTCATTCTCATTGTCACCTTCCGATATAATATCACTCACAAAAACGGTTATTAAATCAAATCAGATGATCGAAAACTTTTGTTCGTAGATTCTCGTAGTGAAAAACACTGTACCCCTACAGATAATGAGCGCCTTCTTGTGAAAAGGAGTCAAAGTTGAAATAGGTATGAGGATCCCTAGAGAGCTTTATAAAGGATTGAATGTTCATATGGGTTTTAAACACTTCGATGTTTTTATCGGTCGTATTTAAAATCACTACTCATCTGAATATTCTACCTGATCAATTAATTACCTTTCACTGGCTACATCGACAAAATACTCGGATCCGATTGAACAAAATACCTACTCCAAATCATTAATGATAAATTTCGATGATGTTCCATCCTCCAACTGATCCCATGAACATTCCCTGGCCCATAATTATCTCTATGAAGTGGAATGAATTTTTGTATTGAAGACTCGAAGATTCACCGATAAACTAATTGATTCCAAGAAGATCTAATTAAAATTTTAAATAATAGAGGTTTATGCGTACCGAAACACCTGTCGGTAAGTTTGTGTATGTAAAGTTTTTTGGCAAATTTCATATTCACTTAACGAATGTTATTTCGTTTCTTCGAAAAAAAACTTTTCTAGTTTTGGATCCGTAATTTTGAGGAATTTCAGGATTATTTTTCTTCAGAAGCTGCATATTATGTATCTAGACTAGAATTCTTCTTACAGATATATCTCACTGATGGATCTTTTAATAGAATTGCGTATATAAATCTAATTCAATAAATACAGGGCTATACAAATTCGTTTCTGTACATGGGGATCTCGTAAACGATAAGAGATAGAGTGTCGGTTAAATTGTGGTAAAGTTGCGTATTTTGAAGACCTATTCAATGATGTAAAAAAATCGAAATTAGCTCTTTTGGTTCTGGAGATATACAGGAAAAACCAAATAATCCCAAATTATTATTTTGCCTGTATCTTCTTTATTCGCAGACATATTGAAAATCTGTCCACATTTTGCTATCGGCACTTGATATGGGCTATCAGAATATGTCAATGAATCTTTTATACAAGGTGTCATCTGACTTGGGCCACCCCCATCTTTGAATTTTTAAATACGGACCTGTATTTTTTGTTGTAGTTTTTGGATCGTCGACGTTCACAAAATACTGAGAAATGAAATTTTATTTTATATTTCGGCATGTTTAGGTAATATTTTATTACAGTTGGGTGAATTATTCCCTTTTAAATTACGGCCCTGGAAATTGGTTGACTGAGTTAAATAAAAACACAAAAGCAACTTTCACGTCTCCTCATGTACCATAGTGTTTTTCGATAATATTTTTTTTATTTTTAGGTACCAATTTATATTTCTTCACATTTTTAATGCCCTTTGAGCGTTTTCTACAATGAACTTCGAATAGCAAAATCTTTTATGATTATCTGAAACATATCTACAACAAAAATAGATTATATGTATTTTTGTTGTACACACGTTTCAGATAATCATAAAAGGTTTTGCTACTCGAAGTTCATCGTAGAAAACGCTAAAAGAGCATTGAAAATGTGAAGAAAGGTGAATTGGTACCTAAAAATTAAAAAAAATACCTTCGAATAACACTATGGTATATGGGAAGACGTGGAAGTTGCTATGGTGTTTTTATTCAACTCAGTGAACCAATTTCCAGGGCCGTAATTTAAAAGGGAATAATTCACCCAATTATAATAAAATATTACCCAAACATGCCGAAATATAAAATTAAATTTAATTTCTCAGTATTTTGTGAACGTCGGCGATCAAAAAACTATAACAGGTCCGCATTTAAAAATTCAAAGAGGGGGTTGGCCCAAGTCAGATGACACCCTGTATAAAAGATTCATGGGCACATCAAGTGCCAATAGCAAAATATGGACAGATTTTCAATATGTCTGCGAATAAAGAAAATACAGGCAAAAAAAATATTTGGGATTTTTGTTTTTTTCTGTATATCTCCAGAACCAAAAGAGCTAAATTCGATTTTTTTACATCATTGAATACGTAACTTTGCCATAATTTAACCGACACTCTATCTCTTATCGTTTACGAGATCCCCATGTACAGAAATATCAGCATATAACTCGATTTTCGTACAAATAAAATATATGGAGACATAAAAAAAAAAATATTAAGGAATATCTAACAAAATATACCACACTCAGCAAACGTTTTTTTTATCAAGGTATTAAATAGAACTTTCAAGTGGTCAGAGGACTGTGCGAAGGAAGCTGAGAAATCCAAGCAGTCAAATCTTGTTGCTCTATAAACCTGAATCAGCAACATTCCTTTAAAATTCAGATTTGTTCTATCTTTCGGAAATAGTTATTTATGTGTAAAGTAGGACGTTTTTGTATGAGCGTGGAGTTTGTTCAACAAATATGAGAGTATAAAAATACTCTATGCGAAAGTGTATCATACAAAATTTTTTCTACGACAGTTATTAGAATGGAAAATTGTTGCAATTGTACCATTAATTTGAAAGTTTTATCTAATGAAATATTGAATTTCTTCTTATTATCAATTGACGGCCTCCAAGTAAAATTTGTCGCAAAACACTGTTTTTTTCAAGAATGTGTTAACTTATGAACTGTGTGTGAAAAATTACGCACAGTTGATTTTTTCACGCACTTTCTAAAAGTATCACTGTTTTAAGAAAAAAAGGCCATTACTTGAAACACGATAGATTTCAATATTTAGCTTTATCTCTCCCCTGCATTTCTTTGTTTTTGTTCTCAATCATATAAAGAAACCGTAAATGATCAAATTAAATTAGAAAAAACTTTTGTTTATCTTCATTCTAGTTTGTTCAACAAGCCTCCTGACTCACACCTCACCCCTTATTTACAACATCCTTTCCCCGCTAGGCTTGTTTTTTACGATAGCGATTATTATCTGTTAATTGCTGGAATGAAACAAGTGAGCGGTTTAGAAAGGGGTGTTCATTCAGATATCAAACAGGTACAATATAAATCGAATTCATTTGCATATCATTTAATCAACCGGAAGTTCGACTATAGCGCTTAATAAGTAAAAGTATTCCTGGTAAAGCTGGAGGAAGTATCCGTGGATTTATATTATCATCAGGATGCCTTGTTATTGAATGCTATTATTTGGAAGAAACTGTAGATGTCATCCTCCTGTGATGTTTTAATCTTTTCTAGGCGTATGTTACATAAACTTTTATACGAAAGCCTTTACTAGTCTTCTATAAATGAATTTTGTACAAAAAATTGTTCTATGGAACCAGATTATTAAAAAAAGGAACTACGACGAAGAATGTCTGTTAATTAGAATATCGTTTAGTTCCCATACTATTAAATGTTACTTGAAATATTGTCTATTTTCCCAAACTATGAGACATGTTTGTTTTGTTTCTGATTTTGTTGATTGCAATGTCTGTCAATAAATTTTGAAAAGATAAGTCAAACACATTTTTCACACTACATTTTTTGGTTTTCGAGCCGAACGTAAAGGCATTTTTGGTCTACGATACGAGCCAGCAAGTTAGGAAGAGCAGAAGTGATCCAGTTCAACGATTAACGGCAACGACGTGAGCAGCAGCCGAGCTGAGGTCAGTTCCCATCTTACCTATCATAATCATTTTCCTCTTTCAGATATATGCAACCACTTGGTGTTTGCTTCATTCACCTTTAAACAAGCTATACAGATTTAAATAATTTCAGCGGAAGTACCAGCAGTTAGTAAGTAGCTTATAAACATTTCTCATTTTTTCATTGAGATTCTATATTTTGTAATAATAAAATAATCACACCATGGCTGATATTAAGAAGTTAATATCACGAGGCGGTGTTTTGAAAGCACAATTAACGAGATTCAACACGTTTTTAAATGCATTCGAGAATAAACAGACCAGTGAACAAGCTATATCTGTGCTACAATTGCAAGCCCGCCTTGATACAATTACAAATATTTATTCAGAATATGATAATGTTCAATCTGAAATCGAATTTTTGTCTCCAGATGATCAAATAGATGTAAATAATGAAGATCGTAATGAATTTGAAACCAAATATTTTGTATTAGTAGCTCGTGCGAAAAAAACCTTTATCATATGCAAATACACAGAATGACAGTCAATCACAAGGTGGTTCAAGAAAGTTAGGAAGTGTCTCATCACCAACATAAATAATCCAACCCTATGTCCATATTGTAAATTCGATATTACAAATAAAAATTATTAATAGTAGTGATCAAAATGAATGTAATGATAATTAAAAACGTTCTTGGCCGCGTGATATTTCGATGTCATTTATACAGGTGCCAGAAATGTTTCCAAAAATTTGTTTCGGATTATCATACGTCATTTGCTTCTGGTGTATAAAAAATATGGAGCTCTTCGTGGATCACAGCAGAATAAGATTGTTTCAAAGTACTACATGAATTTCATGAAACATATAAGTCATAAATTCTAGTGAATGTGAGCTTATTTATTCTCCATTGAAGAAATCAGATTTTTAGGTTATTTGCGACAACTCGTACATTTCTCAGAAAAAGTTGAAAAAAATATATCTACCAAACGACGACGAATAAGTCGAAGAGATTTTCACAAAAACTTCTTAAAGGGATGATCTAATAGGAGAAGACAACGAAATTTCGTGAAAAACCGCACAGACTTAAAAAAGCACTTATCAGAGAAAGTTGAAAAAATTATATCTTCCAAACGACGACAAATAAGTCGAAGAGATTTTCATAAAAACTTCTTGAAGGGGTGATATAACAGGGTGATATAACGAAATTTCGTGATAACTCGTACAGACTGAAAAAAAGCATTTCTCAGAGAAAGTTTAAAAAATTATATCTTCCAAACGACGACGAATAAGTCGAAGAGATTTTCACAAAAACCATCCTGAAGCGATGATTTAACAAAGTGATACAACGAAATTTTGTGAAACCCTGTATTGAAAGCATTTTTCAGATGAATTTGGAAAAATCGCACTCAGAGAATTTCACAATAATGTTTCGAACTTAATGTTCTAACATCGTTGGGGGAGAAGTGATTATTTGATAATGGAAAATGCTTTTTTCTCTGTTGGTACGGGTTCTCAAGAAATTTCGTTGTATCACCCTGTTAGATATTTCCTTCAAGGAGCTTTTGTGGAAATATCTTCGACTCATTCGTAGTCGATTGGATGATATAATTTTTTCAACTTCCCCTGAGACATGTTTTTCATTAGTTTGTATGGGTTGTCACGAAATTTCGTTGTATCACCTTGATAGATCATCCCTTCAAGAAATGTTCGTTAAAATATCTTCGACTTATTGGTCGTCGTTTGGAAGATATAATTTTTTCAACTTCCCCTGAGAAATGCTTTTTTTTTCAGTCTGTACGGGTTGTCACGAAATTTCGTTGTAGTGGATTTTCTTAAGAGCCTATGACCTTGAATATATCTGCGCGTCGATTACAGGCAACAACTCAACTTCTTCGGTATAATAGCCTAGCCTAGCCTAGCCTAGCCTATAACAGCCTACGTTCAGTAGACGACTGCCGAAACGTAAATTTGTTTTGTTCTCTGCGACGGTATGAGTCACTACCTCTATTATATCACTCATTCAGGAAGTTATTGACGAAATATTTCTGAACCATTCTTTGTAATTTGTAACAAAACTCTTTCACTCTATCTGGATAATTTCTGTATTTGTTCTAATTCATGAGCGCATCTTCATAATATTTGGCGTCAGATTTCGTACGTTTCGACATAATACATCATGTTATCTACTCATTTTTCTGATTTGTAGGTCACGATGATTGTCGTTTCATTGAAAGGTGCACTCAACATACCGAATGATCTTACAAATCTGAACATTTCGGAGATTTCGATGTTTTCTATTTATTGCATATCAATAGTTCCTTGGATGATAAAATTATGCGACCGTCTCTCTTGTCGAAAATAACCTAAAAAACTAATTATGAACATCTTTGTAAAAATAAGAAGATATCTGTACAAATAATTGTTGTGGCAACACCGCAGACATTTAATCCTCAATTTCACAACTAGAAGAAACTGTGGCTAGGAAAGTGTGGGTAACTTCACTATAATTCTACTTTTGACTTCTTTAAATGTCACCGATTCAGGGTCCAACGGGAAGTTGGTGCTTGAAGAAAGCAAAAATATCGGTTTATGAATTCCTACTGCAACAGACAACAGACATTATGAAGAAAGGAATGAAAAGCTCTCCTGATGTGAAACTCGATAATTTTCTACATGTCTTATTACGATAGCGTTTACGGGTCTGCTTTCTATATAATCGACTACAGGGGATACAAGACAAGAATATTCTACTTAACTATTCGCAAACTTGACCACCTAAGCACAGAATTCCATGATTCTGATTAGTTGAGGTTAACCGATATTTTATATTTAATCTACAAACAAATTTTCAATTCTAAAATACCTACTTCAGCATCTTTATAAATATCTGAAGACCATGTCAACTTCGATCAATCTCACAAAAATTAATGGACAGAAATGTTTATATTATTTCCCTCACCCCAATGCTACTGTCAGAATAAATTTTTTATGTAATGCAACAAATATTACAACCAGATACCCAACGAAATCCCAAATTAATTTCAAAAATTGTCTAGAACAAGTTCTTGTATTCTCACATTAGTACGTCTCAACTCAACCCAGGTTAGGCATTAAGTCAGAAAAATATTTCCCGATACTCATTTTTGTTGAATTTGTCTTCTTTTATTTTCAATATAATTAAGTTTCTTCTATTTCTTTCAGGTTGAATTGATCGTTTCGCACATTCTCTAGTGAGTCTAGTAGTTCATTCTAAGAGCACGTGATTCTCGGATCCATCAACCATTTACTCCACAAACGATAGTTCTGTCGTTGAATGTTGGAATGTTTCAAGATCTCAGTCGAACATTCGACTATATCGATTAACAAAGACTCCTGAATTAATTGGAACGATTAAGTTTGTTTTGGTTCGATTCATACCGGTTGTGAATTAGTTCAAAGCATCAGTCACACATTCAAATCTTGTTAGAGCTCAACTGTGCGTCATGGTTCTAGATCGTCGAAATCATCTGCAATTGATGAAAACGTGCTCGTTATGGATTCACTGTTGTTCATATTTTAGAAACTGCGCAAGATCGTTACGTCTCAGTGCTTTAGAGAATAATCGATTAATTGCCTCCAATATGGCCTCACAGTAGGCAATCAGTAATATTTATGGATTGCTAGAAGATTCATTGTATGGCCTCCTACTTAATCAGATAGAGTTCCTCTATATTATTTCTAATGCAGTCAAATCAGATATGCGAGAAATGATGATTACAGATGGTCGCCGCATCATAAGTTTTGGAGGACTTCTTGAATAAGACATAAATGCATGGAAAAGAATCGATATTTACGATACGATATCTTTTTTCATCCACCCGTTGCATTACCAAGTAAAAGCTGTACGTACATTGGGACGAAATGTTATAAATGAAAGGAAGTTCGTTCAGTTAAGCACCAATGATTTATAAAGAACGCCATTCTTATAAAAAACGCGATTAAGCTTTATAGATCGTGTAGAATCAAAGTCATTTCACATCCTCGGATATACCCAGATGCGCACATTTTTTGCCGACATCTACTCGCGTCAGAGGAAAGTCGATTATGACGCTATATTTCATCGCATTATCGACTCGGGAATTGAATGATACTGTCATATATTTTTTGTGGCGGTTAAGCAAAACAGATTTTGTCGAATCGTTCTGGAGTGTCATTTATTTGGCGTTTCACACGCAGTTGATCAGACACAATGAAAGTTGGTGGCGTTAAATGATTAATGTTGGACAAGAATTTGCGATTTCTGGTTATTATACAGGGTCTTAGGTAAACATGCGGCAAAAATTCAAGGGGTTATTCCTTGACCTATTATTAGAATATTTTGTCCCATAATGATTTTTGAAAAACCCCTTAGTTTCGAAGGTACAGGGCGAACAAAATTTGTGACAACCATATTCGATAGTTGTTGAATGAACCTATTGAAGTTGCAGTTTTACGACAAGTTCATGCAGACCCAACATTGAGCACAAAGAAATTGGCTACTGATACCAATATCAGTAGAACCAGTATCCGCCAAATCCTAAAACATCATAAGTTCCACCCTTACAAAATACATTTGGTACACCAATTGAATGAAGATGATTTTGATAGGCGACAGGAATTTTGTGAAATTATTACTACGAGTAGATGCTGATGTGAATTTGACTGTGAGTCGTCATAATTATCGTTATTGGTTAGATATTAATCCACATGTTTTCCATGAAGTCCATACTCAAACTTCCCAAGAACTCAATGTCGGGGCCAGAATTTTTTGGGGACCGTTTGATTAGACCAGCCTCTGGACTCCGATGATTAGAAATGTTTTATAGAATCGAAATGTTACGTCATATTCGACATATCGGTACTATGCTTCCCATTTCTGACGTCACATTCTCGACACATTTCGATGCTATGAAATATTTCTAATCATCGGAGTCCCAGTGCAGTATTTCTCGACGGTCATCTGACAGGAGAAACTTGTTTGGAATTATTTTATGAAGTTGTTTATTCACAATAAGTAGACATCATCATTACCATGAAGACTACTTGATATTTCAACAAGACGGGGCACCTCCACATTATGCATAGCCTGTTCTTGGATATAATGTTTCCTGGAAGTTGGATTGGAAGAAGAGGCTTTATATGGAGTGGCCGCTAAATCTCAAGATTTTACCCCAATCGACTTTTTCCTGTGAAATACGAAATCTATGGAACCGAACCAAAATCTCTGGAAGATTCACGAAGTAGAATCATTGAAGAATGCCGTCGAATAACGCCGGAAATACTAAGAAATCTGAGTTCTCATTTTGAACAGAAATAGTATGGAAATGGTGGTAGAGAGTTTGCACATTTAGTCCATTAACAATAATAATTATTGCGACAGTTGCTTTATCAGATATGGTTTCCATTGATTAAATAAAAAGTGATTTCCCAACTTCAAGTTCATTCGTCTCGAAAACAAATCAAGAGAATTAATTCATTTTTGGTGCTTGATATTAAGAAGGAAAATACCTTTTAAATATGGTATCACTTGCCATATGTTAGTGGTGGTTACAGCTCCAATTGATGGAATGTATTTCGGGTGGATTTCATCGTGAAAATGTCTGATGTCCCCCTCGAAAATGTAGTTGACGTGTCCGAGCGTTTTCATATAATTCGGCTCTGCCGACCTTTATAGCCGCTGTTTTGTTTTCAATGGCCCACTCTGTATAATATTTGTTTTTACTTTTATTTATTAAAAATAAATCATTATCAACTGCACATTTAATTATTTTAATTAAAATATTTTGTAAAATACATAATAAAAAAATTTTCTACTTGGGCTGTTAATGCATGTGCGACAAGTAGGAAGGATTGAACAAATGACTTGTCGCTT
The DNA here is from genome assembly GCA_958502065.1 of Chrysolina americana. NCBI lineage: Eukaryota > Metazoa > Arthropoda > Insecta > Coleoptera > Chrysomelidae > Chrysolina > Chrysolina americana. Next base: position 72,565,336 of record OY293413.1, read on the forward strand.
CATTAAAAAAATATATAATTATTCGTTAATATTTCTGGCATAACCTCTGGGAATATTTAAAGATATGTAATCCTTTGATGATGTTTGAATAGGACGAAACTGCGGCAAAGCTGGTGTTACAAATAATATTAAAAGACAGGGAGCTATATTTCTCATTTTTCCATGATGATTTCCTACCACATTACTTGAGGAGTTTCATTGCAATATTAAGGCTGAAACATAATTGAGGTTTTATATTTTCAGTTTTAATTTTCATAATTTTCGATAGTTTTTAACTCGAAACAATGAAGAGTAGTATAACAAGACCTTGATAAATAGTCGAGTATCTTTATTGCATCTAAATTTCGACTGTATTTTTTAATAATTTAACGAGACATTATTTTGGCATTGATAATCTGATGAAAACCCGAGAGCGAAGCTAAAGGGCTTTCTTCTATGATTATTGATGCCAAAATAATGTCGATTAAAATTAATAAACACAAGAGAAATTTAGCAGCAATAAAATGTTCTACAATTAATCAGGGTCGTGTTATATTTTGAACATTATTTCTTGAATCCAATTCTTTATATCAGTCATATGAATGATTGTATTGTCAGGGATTGTAGCCTCGATTACCCTATCTATCGTTTTTGGTTTCTCCAAACCGATTCATTTTCAAATACTTATACAGCTTCAACACGATTGTTTCTATTTGACGTTTAATATGTATTTAGTACTGTCAGATATATAGGTATCATGCTGAATAGTCGGTGACTATTATTATGATCACGCCTCATAAACACACAACGATCACATTGAATCATTGATCGTGGTCGTACCTTGATAGAATCGAAAGTTTGGAATGTCATGCAGGGTTGGTTTTATCGAACTTCAAAACGAAACTAAGAAATTAGAGAATTTCTTTCTCTTTCCTTTTCTCATTGCTTAGAATTGATTGTTTTGATATTCCCGAACAGTATTGTTGACATTTTGCTAACATAACTGCTTCATCGCCTACTATCATATAACCCCTCAAAACTTTTCCCTAATTCAGCCCATTTTATCGGTCTTACTCAGCCATCAAAAAAGCTGACAAAGATCTCTTTCAGAATAAAATATGTTCCGTTTGTGGGATATCGCCTACATTTACCTTAACTCGATTAATTGTGCACAATTACCTAAACTTGTTTTTCCGGCATTCTTTAGGGTTAAAGAGCATCTCGGTTAATCAATAGAAAAACGAATTATCGTCGTTTATCTGCAGCCGCCAGCTACTAGATCCGGGTGAGCAGAGCTGGACTCCATATTATTGACTGAACGTTAACAATCCAGTTCGCATGGCTCACCAGATATTATAATTACAACGGCTCAACAAAAATTTCTTTCAGAATGTTTCTCATAGGTTCGTTTTTCCATATTCAAGTTCATTCTTTGATTCAAAAATAATCAGTCGATCAACTTTCCTTGGGAATTTTTTCATATTGAACGTAAAAGACAATTCACTAAAAATTATAATTATTTTCAATTACCAGCAAAACAATAAGTCCAATATCCAAAGCCATCGTTTTGTGTTGTGAGAACGAATAATAATATGTAACAGGTAGAAGTAGTTCAAATATCCTTGGTATCGGAGTTACCCACTCGAAAGTGTGTAGCTCCAAAAGGCAAGCGCAGGTAATATTGAAGAGCAAATACTTACTACGTCTCGCGATGCAAGAAGTACTGCGAGACCAGTGATGCCAGTAATTTCTTTCGTGGACTTGGTTTCGCTGTGGCTTATCAAATACGCACAAATACTGATGTTCTACAAAACGCACATAGAACATACAGTGCCTTCATTTAAAAACTTCCATCCCTATGATTTTTTTAACTGGGAAGATTTCCCTGTAGGGAAAAAACACGTAAATTTAGATATGGAGGGGGAAGTTAAAATCCAGTGCCAGTTGTATTTTAGGTTTAATCCCTCTACCCCTAGCTACCTACCCCCACTTACTAATTTTCAATGGCACCCCCACACTTGTTACACAACATTTTAAAGATCTTAAAAATCCTCACTCAACCCCGTTTAGAAAACTGAAATTGGTTGATCCGTTCTCGTCAAATAGGGCAAAAAAAATAAATCATAACAACAAAATGCAAAATAAATTAATGAATTTATGGAACCGCTACCACTGACTCAATAACGGTATGTTTATGTTTCTTTTTTACACCGAGTTTTTTGCTTTAGCTGAAAGTGAGATAAGGGCACACAGTTTCTTCTTGGCGTCACTTAAAATTAAATGATGAAAACATTTATCAGAATTGCTCATTCCTGATTTTAAACTGTTTGTCAAGTGGTGTCAGTTGCACTGACGGTAGGTAATACAAATCGTAATGGTGTACATTTCACAAGAAAGAACTGAAATTATTTATTTATGGTGTATGAAAGGCATGCAGGCCAAAATGTGAGTCACCGATATGTTCTACCTTGTTCAAAAATTTTAAGAGGCCGGTTCTGTGTGCAACAAAGCAGTAAAGCAGCCGAGAATTCTTACTGATGCCACACAGATTGATATTTTAGGGCAATTCGCCGTTGAGCCTACTACTTCAATTTCGAAAGTCGCTAAGTTAGTAAATATTTCAGTTGGTTCTATACACAAAGTTTTAAAACTAAACAAGTTCTTTCCTTATAAAGTGAGTATTCTTTAGCAACTCCGTGAGGATGACTATGATAGGAGAATTGAATTTTGTGAAATAATGACTGCGAGAATTCAAAATGACCCGAATTTAATAAAAAATATTTGCTTCAGTGATGAATCAACTTTTTTTTAATGACTTTGTAAATAAGCATAACTGTAGATACTCGGATAATGAAAATCCACACTTGTTTCGAGAGTCATACGCAATATCCACGTCTGGGCTGTATTTCTGGGAAACGAAATAATTGGCCCTATTTTTATTGAAGAAAATTTAACTGGTCAATTGTATTTAAACTAATTGAAAAATGTAATCGATCCACTCATATCACAGTCCTTAGAAACCCAAGCTCTGGAATGGCTGGCGAGATCTCCGGATTTAAAGCCATTGGATTTCTTTCTCTGGGGTTATTTGAATACAATGGTATACAAAACTCCCCCGCAGGACATTCAGGATCTAAGACACAGTATTACTGACACATGCAGACAAATTAATAACGAAACATTTACAAAAATACGACAGGAAATAGAGATTGTACTTTTGCTTAGCTACCAATGGTGAACATCTTGAACACCTAATAAAGTAAGGTACATTTATTTAATTGCAATAGCTATTATTTAATTTTTTATTATAATTAATTTTCTTTTTGCCCTTTTTACGAAAACGGATCAACCAATTTCAGTTTTCTTAACGGGGGTGAGTGTGGATTTTTAAGATCTTTAAAATGATGTGTTACAAGATAGAGGGTGCCATTTAAAATTATTAAGTGATGGTAGCTAGGGGTTAGGGGGTTAATCCTAAAATACCACTGGCACTGGTTTCAAACTCCCCCCTCGATATCTAAATTGACGTGTTTTTTGCCTACGGAAAAATCTCACTGCTAAAAGAAGTGTTGAAATGAAGGCACTGTATGTGGATGAAATACTTGTGTTGATGTTAATGATGGGTATTTTGAACATATATTTTTTGCGAAGTTAAGATTGATAGATGTTTTCACTCTAAAGGGTGGATCACGGTCGATGGTACCTCAGATGTTTACGGAGAACGGGAAATAGGATCATTCTGAAAATTAGATTACTCAAGGAATCGCATTTTGTACTTGTCACTATTTTCTGATTATTTCTGCATCATACCTATCTTTGAAGGGTTTTATTAGATATTTTTCATTCAAAACATAGCCAGAATTGTTTATGTCTGCGGTATTTAGATTCTTAGGAAGCTGCAATTTTGTGTTTAGTTCAAGATACAGGGTCGTTCAAAATTCATGATCTTACTGCTAGATACAAAAAAGGTTGAAAGTGCTGTGTTTTTGATGGAACATCCTGTATATTATGAAAAATCCTGAAAGAGACTAAATTTTCTTCGAATTGATATATCATATTCCTGTACCTCAATAGCCAGAATTCCGAGGTAATAGCACTTTTCTAAAATACCTAATCGAATAATTTTTTTCTTGGCATTTGAATAACATGATGGTACATGGCATTATGAAAATTTAACAATAAGTGCATTATTAATATACCTTTGTGTATTTCTAAACGGTAGTTAGTGACTCTAAAAGAATTGAAATGGAGGGAGATAACTATCAAATGAAATTCTGATAAAATTATTTATCCTTCATGAAAAATGTGAGGGAATCATAAGAACAGAAGGAAAATTGTACGATTACAGAATAATTTCATTAATTATCTGTCAAAAATAGAAAATAATTACAATAAATTTTCAAAATACCGACCATTGGCTTTCAAACATTTCAAAATTCAGGTATTTCGAAATATAATTGTAGTCCTCCTTATTTCACTCTTCAATGCAGTTGATCACTCTTTGGCGCAGATCTTGTTTACTGTGCATACTGGTGCCATTTATACTTTTTTCTTCAAATTACCCCACAAAAAATCAAGGGGCGTGAGATCGGGTGATCTTTCAGGCCAATTCTACGTACCCAAATGTATGAACCAGTGATCGGCGAGTATTTTAAACAACTCCTTTGTTACTTCCCTAGTTAAATGAGCCGCTGCTCCCTCCAGCTGAAACCAACTGCTACGATACTATCCTAATGACAAATTGTCCAAGAAGTCGTTCATAACCTACCTTAGAATTTGAAGATATTTCGCAGAATTCAACAGTTTATCGTAAATAAAAAAACTTAATCGGTTATGATTTAGAAGGCAAAATACAATGAAACTGGGCTTTTCCTGATATCCCATTTCATTGACACCATTTGGATTTTGATCATCCCAGAAACTCTTGTTGCTTCTAAAAATTCCTTCTATGGAAAATTTTGATTAGTCTATCCAAATAATTATTTTTAAGTAGTTAGGATCTTCTTGGGTGTGAATAAGGATTGTTTCGCAAATTTGTACTCTACTTTGATGATGTTCTAGTTTTAGAGCTTGAACCTTTGTAAACTTGTATGTTCAAATGTTATGATTATGAAGGATCTTTCGAACAGAAGCACGATCCAAGCCTAAATCTTTTTCGACAATTCTAGTAAAAGTTTGAGGATTATCCTGGAAATAGGACAAAACATTCATTATGTTGTCTTCATCTGAAGTTATAGGCTTCGGTAAATGTTTTTCGGTTTTCAATTTTGATCCATAATTAATTAAATTAGGTTGTAATCGTACAAACTTCCTTTTGTTCATTGATTGTAAATCAGGGTATCTTTCATTGAATTTTCTGCCCGTTCTTGCTATAATTTCCTCACATTTTCCATGAAGAATAAACAATTTCATACGAACTTCATTTGAATAGTTATTTCCTCATTTCAATTCCGTTCGAGTCACTTCCGTTGAGAAACACACAAAGGTATTATTAATAATGCACTAATTGTCAAATTTTCATAATGCCATGTACCATCACGACATTTAATAGCCACCTTAGATGAATGTGAGAATGTTTAGAAAATTGCGCTCATCACGGAATTCAGCCTATTCAGGTATAGAAACATAATCTATTATTTCAAAAAGAATTCAATCATCTTTCAGGATATTCCATAATATACAGGATGTTCCATTAAAAAAAAATCGACCATCGAACGTGACCCCCCCTTTATTCATTTCACATTTCATATAAAACCCATATGTGCAGATGATGAACAAAGAAATTTTGAACTTTTTCATTGAAAACTTTCAATCGAATAAGTTGGGTATAACTGTCGAAACTTTCAAGAAACGCTGACTTCGACCATCCATTTGGACAAGTGATCGAAGTACTTGGACGGTCTTGAATAATTCGGATTATCTTCAGTGCATGACATCTCATGTTACAAGGTAAGGACCTCGTCTTCCCTAGCACGCACAAGTCTCTCGAATACTTCTGAGGGATGCTCGAAGGGTGCAGCCGGTTGATAGAAATAAATTTTTCAACCAAAAAACAAAAGACATGTGTTGAACTTAAGGTATTTATACCACTTGGTTAAATTATGGCAGTCATACCTTTCCTATGGTTGAGTGGAAGAGCCAACTATATAAGTATTTTATATGTAATCAATGATATATTGGTCGAAAAAACCGGCGCTTTATTGAAAGAGCAACACATATTGAAGATTGTTTGAAAGTTTTTATTGTTGTAATCATATCTTAATGAAGTTGGTTGAAACTGTTGTTCCTTTTCCTTGGATTGACAATCATTACTCAATTTATTATCTCAACACCGATGATATGTGTAGTCATGAATAATTCATAAAGCGTTCCCATCCTATGCATGTTTGAATTACAATTGATTATCTGATTAGGAATTTAGATTTACCAATTCATATGTCATTTGAATATTGATCGGTTTCTATAAATAGTTCATATTGTTTTGAATTTTTTTTTCCCGTTAGAAGTATTTTTATTCATCGATCCTAATCTATATCATTATTTCAGAAGAGAAAACAAACAAAGTTTGGCTTTGTAATAGTAGTACTTAATAGTAATAATTGTGGGGATGCTGCTGCCGAACTAATTCAAGTAGGCCTTCATGAACCCTTTTTGCTATCCCCTGTTCCATATATTCACATTTTCGAAATATCGTGACCTCCTTGCTGGAGCTTTTCAACACCAAAGATTTCAAATTCAAACGTCTTATTTGTTACACCATATTAGTATTCCTATTAGAAGGCGAAGTGTCGTTGACATATTGGGAAGACCCAAAGTCTTTGGTGTCTACAGTCGCCAGTATTTCCATGAAGTTCTCTCACATATTTTTCCATCCAGCGATGAATTTTTTTTATTGTTGTCTCGGAAACAGTTCTAGCTAGTTCTTCTGCCAGATCGTTTCTGACACCCCTCTGTGAAAGAACATCTCTGTTTTGGTCGTAAATACAATGAATCATCCGCTGCGTTTACTCCATAGTACGCATGTGCCTGTGCCTTGAAACCTTCCCCAATATATCATACATATTCAAACAACATAGATCTCCCGGGATATCCAAACCCTCCCCATAAATTTTATTTTGACAAGTTGTTTGTTGTTTTATCTTTTTTTACTTTTGAGTTTTGAGGCTTTTCGGCGCCTTCGGCGCGTCGGCGCCGTCGTGCACCACACGAATTTGCCCTTACATACGGCGCGGGCCTGCTCAAGAGCTCCTTATTCATTTTATGAAAAGTGTGACCATGGTTTGTAGTTTCATCTAGAAGTCCGTATGTTTTAATGATAGATTCTCGAAAACCCTATTTCGAGGTCATATTTGCGCAATTTTCGAAATAAGCTTCAAGCAACTGGTACGCCAAAAATATGCTCTAAGATCAGGAGAAAAAAAAGTATAAATTGTTGCTGGGATGGTAATCACTCAGACTCAGTCGACGTCTGCAGTGGAATGAGTTAAAAAATTGACCAAAGAGTCCTTAAAAAAAGTTTCATTCCTATAAAGAAAATGAAAATCCTGTATGCTCTCATCGAGAATGATCCAGACCGTAGGTTTGAATTTTGTGAGTAGTTAACAACAACAATTGAAGGAGAACGAAGATTCCTGAAACGTGTATATTTCACAGACGAATGCACGTTTTTTATTCATGGAAAATTTGATAAACATAACAACGTTCGATACGGGAGCGATACTAATCCATATCCACCCAGTTTCCTGAAAAAATTATTGTTCACGTGGGTATTTTTTGGACCGGTTTTAATTAGATGCAATGGGGATATTTACCAGAAATCTTTCATAAACTGAACGTGAAACTTCAATACGACAAACTATATTGAATATTCAGGATGATTTCGGACATCGTAAAATCATGTTTCAGCAGGACAGGAATCCTTTTCTCATTTCCTTCGCGTGGCTAGAAAGTTTCTCGATACAAACTCTCCTAGACGGTGGATAGGTTGCAGAATGGCCACCAAGATCCCCGGAAACATGTCATATATACAAAATACAAATGCGGAAAGTTGCACAAATTGATGTTGATAGCATTCAATATTCGTAAGAGAAAGTGGTTTTCTGACAGATACCTATTGCGTCATATTTGTCACTTGTGGAAATGTGAAGGATATTTCGCTTTGTCGATATTCTTTGTTTCACCATTTTCCATCCCTCCTTGCCGTGGACAAGACATTATGTTTCTCATTTTCTGAAGTCAGTACATCACCGCTTCAAAATATTTAGCTCAGTTTTTATTACCTTTTAATTTTGAAACATGGTGTGAATGGTACGAGACGCCACTGGTTCAGTTTGAGAAGAACGTAGGTAAGAAATTATGACGATGTTGTAGTAAGGCTAAGAAAAGCAATAAAAAGGTAAGCAGAAAATAAACAGGTAATCAAGACTTTTCACGCGTTTTCGTGGCTTACAACCAGCTTGAAACCATCTGTTGTTTGAGAAGCGTTGGCGTAACAAACAAGATCTCGTTAAGGGCATTACGTGGGAGATGAGCTTGGAATAAAATTGTTTTAGTTCCTTTCTCGTCGCATAATTCCGACGATAATTACCCGTCGAACCCTCCCGAATTAAAGTCTTTCAGGCTGTCACCTATACTGTTATTATGTAATTCAGAGTGTCTTTTCTGTAATTGGTTTTCATTTGCCATATGGCGCCAATGTTGGGTGATTAAAATTTTCAGTCGAATTGAACCACTGTCGTATGAAATAACGATTCCGAGCTTTAGAAGTCCCAAGCACAGTTGCCAATCAAAACATACAATTTTCTATATTATTATGAACCACTTTGGCGATTCTAAGTGCCTGGAAAATAAGAACTCAAATTAAACGGAACTTTGTTCTTGTGAAAACAAATACAAATTGATATGTTTTATTAAAAAGATATGCGGGATAAAGTTTTCAAAATATTGAGGCTATCTATCGATTTACGGTTTTTAAACCTTTGAATAAATCGACTCAAAAGTTTGTACAATAGAATCAATTCTAAACGGATATGATAATTCTAAGTAATTCCAATTCAGTTGAGGAAAACCAAACACCGATCTCTCGCTTACAGTATAAGAAAAAAGGATTTTGTTTATGATAAGGTTCGTAGACCGAGAAATAACGTCAAAGGACCCCATACTTCTCTTATGATGGAAAATGGTCATCCGTTAAATTTCTTGAAATTTTAGTATGCTGTAGTATTCTCCTTCTAAAAAGTGTCCATTGACTCAACATGATTCTATGACTAGTTTTCGAGATATGGGGTGTTGAAGTTTAAAGTGACCATTAAAAGATGCAATAATTCTTTTTTCTGGCAGTCACCATTCATTCAATCCCAAACAGTATTCTGATGCTTGAATGAGACCTATTTTTCAATTACCTACAGGGTAATCTTCGAAGTAAAATAATATTTTAAGGCCATCGATAATATTTTTCAGTGAACTTGTATCAGAATATGATGAACTGACCTTCATCAAAAATAATTCACGACTTGTAATCACATATTAGGCGATTAAAATTTTTTGATCATAAATGGCTCATGCAGTAAGTATTTTTGAGTTATACTGTATATTTCGAATATTTGTTGTGGGAAGTGTTTAACGATGATGTTGATGATGTTTTCGATACGAACTCCTCTCTAAAATTTCAAAAAACTTCATCGGGAATTGACCGGCATGTTGCTGTAATTCTTCTTTAAAGTTCATCAATATCAGCGGGTTATGTTTTATAAACAATGGATTTGAGAATTCCCCCCAACGAAAGGAATATGATGGAGTTGGATCCGGTGATCTCGGTGGCAATTCAACTGCTCCCCATTTATCCCGGAATCTCTTTTTTAACCACTGTCGGATGGGAAGAAAATAATGAGTGCACCGTCCCGCTAGAAATGTAACACATCCTCCTGCAAACCTTCATGACCTTCTGCATCAATTTGAGTTTCTAGTTCGTGAGTTATAGGTTGAGATCGCCTAACCAACATTTCGATATATCTATTCATCATATGTTTGAGAGCCCTGAAATTTTCATTTCATTGTTGATTCTCAGCATTATACAAATTGAAAAGAGGTATATATTCGTTATGAATTTCGATGCAAAGCTACAGAAAACTTGAAATCCTTTTGAAAATTTCACGAAGTTTCTGCTAAAGTGACTGAAAGGCGTACCAGCATTTATCCAAAGCGATTCTTTGGTAATTACTTTCTACAGTATATTTTTTGTTGCAGGAAATTTCGTTACTTCCAGACAAACTTAATTAAGGTAAGACTTTCATTTCATTTGTTTATTCTCACGCTTCAGCCCTGTTATAAGACTCCTGAAAACGATTCATTTATTTAGTTAGGCGTAATTTGATAGTCTGTTCAGAACAATGGATGGGATTTCGGGTATAGTATAGATAAAAGCGAAGTAGGTGCTAGTAGAGAGATTGATTGAGCAGTCACTTTGGATCAAAGTAGAAACTTTGAAAGGCAGTGGATATACTTAAAATTTTCATAGAAATACTATATCTGACAATTATTATGAAAGTATGTTCTTCAACTTGAAGTTCCTCTAGTTATTTCGATTCCATCAAGTGGACTATTTTCTGTCTCTGAAGCATGTAACTTCAGCAGCTTTACAGATCTGTGATTAAATTTCGAAAGTGGACCGAATACTGAGATAATTGTTCCATTTATGTATCTCTGCGAGTAGATAGTGAGTTTATTGAAGGATCTTGTGACTCTAAAGTTGTGCGCTTTTACGTAATCAACGGATGGTACTATTTTTTTTTAATTAAATATCCTTGGTGTGATCAAAGCAAATTTTGTGATTCAGCAGTGCATTAAAATATTGTCATGAACACCGTCTGTTTCAGTTGTGATGTGGAGACTGGACTGATTGAGTTTTAGTACATAACATTAAAGTATAAGTCAGTATTTACAAATAAATGTTTGACACAGCACGCCTCTTGTTTTTATTTTCAGTTTAATAATCATTGAATGTTGCCTTATTTATGTTTAAAGAGAGAAACATCCTCAAACGAAAATTTTAAATATTATATGTCTGGAAATGGAATAACCTAAGATTTCACATCTGATTTCATAAACACACTGTTCGAATTAAAAAAAAAATCAAAATTTACCATTTCAATATACCTTAATAAATAATTACGTCTACGTAAATTTCAGGAGTTTTTTATTTAATTAGTTTATTTTTACTAATACGTTTACAATACTTATTCTGACCACATTCTTGCTGATACAACTGAGTTCTTCTGATATTTTCAGTACATGAGTTTTGAACTGGTTGGCCATCATTTACAACTAAATCCAAGATAACCAAATAAATTTCAATTTGGTTTTGAAGAAATTCCACATAGATTTCGCCAATCAAAAGGATGTGAAAAAATTCACAATCAATCTCAAACGCTGTTGAAAAGCACTTGCTCCTACCAATCGGTGAGTTTCTCTAGCCCAATAGCGAGTATTAATTTGTCTATGGAACAAACCGAGATTAGTAATGACGACTCTTATATACTATTATAATTTTTCCCAATACCAATTAAGTACAATAATTTCAGCGCCTCTCGAAGTCATTGTCGTGAATTTGAAATTTAAAATACCTAAAACCGTTTTTAATGCCCCACATTGATCGAAGATATTGGTTCTAATATTGGGTTATATTTTCACAAGTCTTTTTTTATATTTATAAATAATATTCAATTCCCATCGTTCACTTTTGTGCTCTGGATGTAGATCGCCGTAGACACATTCATATTCATATTCGTTTTTTGCTTATCACTGTCAAAGACGGTCGCTAGATGGAATGGCTTAAAAAACGACAATTCATAAATGAAAATAACGAAAACGTGGAAGAGACGTATGTGCTCTGAAACCTCTTGATTTTCCACTCTGATTTCTCGGATATCAGTGATTTAGTGCAAGTTTAGGATTCCAACTAATAACAGCCGAGAACCAGTACTGCATTTAAGTCCATTTCACCCAACTCCTGGATTAGGTGGTTGCAACCCCAGAAGAATCAACTTTGAGAAAACATCACCGGTAACCCCTATCTTACCGATCTTCTTCTTAATTGCATCCGTACTTTACCAAAAAATACATCGATTTCCTTTAAAATTTTCCGAGCTCTTTCACAAGAGGTATTATTGTTTTGGATGCCTAACTCTCGCAGGAAAGCAGTTCGATAATATTCCACTATGAAGCCATTGGCATCTCTATCTGCCCAGTTGGAAAGCCCAGTAGGGGAGCCCAGTAGGGAAGCCAAGTAGGGAGCCTAGTAGGGGAGCATGGCAGAGGGTAGCCCAATAAGGGATTTTGGGATTTACTCCAGTATAGCAGATCAACATTAAGGGAGATACTTCGAATCGTGTTGAGTACCTCCACCAAATAAAAGCCCTCATTATGGGATCGCGGTGCTAGGACACCCGATCAGATTAGGAAAAAACGATCGTTAGAAATACTAGAGCGCGTCTGATTAAGGTAAGGTGAGTTAATATTTTCGATGCACTCCTATAATATGGGTATCAAATAAAAGGACTTTTTTAAATTGTTTTTCCGTTAACCAGCTGTCTTCCCCCTACGAACGACAGCCCTCAGAAGTCGAAACTTGTGCGAGCCAAGGATTAACGAGGTCTTACTTTTTAACGTGCGATTCCTAGCAGTAATAATATCCCGAAAAATAAAGTGTCGTTGCTGCTAATACAATATGGCGGAACACCCAAGATGGCGGACTAGTTATTTTTAATGCACTCCACAATATGGGTATCAAATGAAGAGCTTGCTGAGAATAACTCGAAAAATAAACTGATGTCACTCTAAATCTAACATAACGAACTTCTAAAGATGGCGGGGTATCAAATCAAAGAACTTGCTGATGCTGAGTGTAGTGTGAAAAAATGCCTGATAAATCGTTCCATGGCAGTCTGTCATAAGTCAAGACACCGATGTTTATGGTCAGTAATAGATTGGTTGTAAGTAAGCCATGTTGTAAACTGTTGTTAGAGAAGTTGAAATAAAACTAATAAAAGCACTTGCATCTCAGTTATTCATTTAATGTGCAATCTGGCAAAGTACATAGTGTTTGTTATTTGAATTATAATGAACGAAAGCTGATACGAATGCGAAATTCGTATTTCTTATTCTCTTTTTGAACAAAGTTTTTTTAATGTAGAAACGTAAAAAATTTAATTGACAATTAGTGTCAGTCTGACGGACGAAATCATGATAAATATATTCTCTCGTCGGTCTTGCTCCATACCGTTCACCGACTCATGGAAAGGGGTTTCTTCGCAGGAATCTTGGAGTCCTCGACATGGCCCCCGCCTTGAAAGGATCATCTTTCAACATCTTCCATAGGAAGTGGGCATATTCTTGCGAAGGACCTCCTAACTAATCCTGTGGCAGTTCGTATGGTCGCTACACGGTTAATACCGTCCTTGCCTGGGTGCAAACATTCGATTCTTCCTAGCCTCCAAACTATAGGTGGCTGATTGATTTCTTTAATAAGCACAAGGGTACCTTCTGTCAGCGAACCTTGCGATTTTTTCCATTTCACTCTCTGCTGTGTATCAGAGATGAATAATTCATTGCTCCACCTCTCCCAGAAATGATAAATAATTTGCTGTAGCCTTTGATAGGAAGAAAGTCTATTTATTGGAATTTCTCTAAGTTCAGGACTTGCAACAGCCGTCAATGGTCTTTCAATTAGGAAGTGCGCTGGAGTTAGAGGTAGGAAGTCTGTAGGATTGGATGAGAGGGGGGTGAGAGGTCGGGGATTCACTATTGCTTCGACTTGCGTGATTAATGAATAAAGTTCTTCAAAAGTTGGATATGCGTTTCCCATTGTTCTCTTCAAATGATGTTTGGTTGATTTGACACCAGCCTCCCAAAGACCACCAAAATGTGGAGAATACAGTGGAATGAATTTCCAATCAATCAATCAATATCTTCTAAGGAGAAAGCGTTAGTCAGCTCGTTTTCATTATTTTTTTATGAAATTACCCAGCTCATTGAGTTCAGACTTGGCCGGTAGAAAATTTTTGCCATTATCTGAATATATCTTGTGAGGTTTTCCTCGCTTGGAAACAAACCGGCGAAGTGCTAGAATGAATGCATCTTTCTTCAAGTTTGTAACCAACTCAAGAAGGATAGCCTTTGTTACAAATATATGAATAAGCACATGTAAGTCTTGGACAACTTAAAACCTCGGCCTTTTCTATCTTTCACTGTAAAAGGACCTGCGTAATTGACCCCAGATAAATAAAAGGGCGGTTGTGGTTCCAGTCTTTCGGAGGGTAAATTACCCATTATGGGTTGTATAGATTTAGGTTTATTTCGAAAGCATATTATGCACTGACGTACGATATGTTTTGCCAAAGAGCGACCCGAAGTTGACCAGAACTGTTCTCTAGTTGAATATAATAATTGTTGAGGACCACAATGCAATAGTTTTTTATGCTCGTGACTGAATAGTAGTTTTGTGAAATGATGTTTATGAGAAAGTACGAAGGGGTGTATTTTCTGAAAAGAATAGGAAGAATTTTATATTCTTCCCACAACTCTAATGATACCTTCTTCGTCCAAAAATGGGTTGAGACTGATAATTTTACTATTTGTATTTATGTTCTTCTTATTTTTTAGCCTTTCACACTCATCGGGAAACGACTCGCGTTGGGAAAATTTAATTAAGAGAATACGAGAATGAGATCGTTTGTCATGCTTCTTTGATATATTATTCAGAAATCTGATAGAGCTTGTGGATTTTCTTATGGGCTATGACTCATACCGTAGCAGAGGACACATTTACGTATCGGCAATGAGTGTGAGATATATTCAACGTCATAGCCCATCAGAAAACCCACAAGCTCTAACATATGCCACGCTTCTTTCAAGCTTGTTCAGATGTGAAAAATGTTTAAATTGTATTAGTTGGAATTTTTTTGCTGAATGAAATGAATGTGTGTTTTTCTTTAATTCCGGTAATTCTTGAAACGTAACTGACTTTGCCTTTGGACATTTGCATTCTTCTTCCCTCAACCAGGAAGGGCCGTGCCACCAAAATGAGAGTAAGACTATTTTATTTGGTTTAACTCCTCTCGATAATAAATCTGGAGGATTGTCGCTACCAGGTATTGTTTTTTCTAGTATCTCTGCAACACGATTTGCAACGAATATTTTCAATTGATTAGGTGGCGTTTTAAGCCAACCTAAAACTATCGAGCAGTCTGTTCAGAAAACTCTTTTGTCAAAGTTTGTTTCGAATGATTTCGAAACCTTATCTGCTAGTCTTTCTTGCAAGAGTTAGAACTTCAGATAATTCCAATTTTGGAAGTATACCGGTTTTCAGTGGTGCTACTTTTGAACATAGCAAATGAACATGAATATTGCCATCTGAGTCAATGGATTATATATATATATCGACACATAGCACTGAGATTAAGAATTTTCTGATTCGTAATTTGGTATCCAGGAATATACCCACAATTTGCTATGGATTCGATAGGCACTGAGGTACTTCAAACTTCAAGATAATGTATATTCAAGTGCTAGAATGTCCTTATTGCAAAATATGAGATATCTTGAAGTATAGCGTATTTTATTAATGAAATCCTCAATTTCCGTGCTCGGCATTATTATTGGCAGTAAATACCTCTTCGTGAAAAAACCATGTGAGGTCCATTGCCAAAAGCGCCTTTCAAAAACTTGCTTTTCTGTTCCTTGCCAAGAGCTACTTCACTTTCCGTCAATTGAATATTATTTCTGAAGTAGGTACTGTTCCCATATTTTGAGTGCAGCCTATAAATACGAACTGAAACTTTTAGATTCTAATCAATGAAGATCCTTCCGATAAATAACACAACCTAGATGAGTAACTCGCACACGCATTAAAAAGTGTATGCAAGGGACATCTTTCCCCAAAGGCAGTGTTGTGCGTTGTTAACAAAAATATTGAGGTTCAATAAAATAAATATAATGAAAACACAATATGGAATGGAAACCTGAAATTATGATGGAATAATCTCCACAGGATTTTTAGAACAGCCGATGCTCTAATTGACATGTTTATTCATAATTCATTTATTTTTTTCTTTTCCAATTTGATTTCCCTTTCTCGATAGTTACGACACTGGTAGCTTGCCTATGAAATGTCATATTTTGATTTCCAGTTTCAAATGGTCTTTTACACATTACACAATGCTTCACCAATGCTTAATAATAAAAACTAACGATAGTTTAACAGAAATTAACTCAGAACTTGCCCTTAATTCACGAAAAAACACTCCCATAAGCTAAAGACGAAAACAAACAAAGATGTTTTGTTGTTGTTCTGTCATATTTGACATTTGATATTTCAAATACAGCGTTCCAGTACTGACCAAGAAGAATCTCTGTCCGGCGATGGAAATACTATCGTTTTTACATGCTCCCAACAAGCTGCAATGAACGTTCCAGTTGCCTACTTATTGCTATAATTATATTTCATCCAAGATATCAAAAATCTAACTGACGTGCTTATTGTATCCTTAAAAAATAGCGACATGGCAATAATGTCATGATTTGAAGGATAACATTATGAAAAGATGTTACCTTCAGTTCTATATGAGTATTACTTACTCATCTAGGTTGTGTTACTTGTAGGAAGGACTCCTACGTTCCTTTGGTTCTTACGATTTTCTCTGAATATTCTAAGATTGTTCTTTTCCTGGGAACCAGAACATAGCATTCAAGTCAAGATGCCAGAAATGAAGTGATTCTGCTGTGAATTCCCTCTTTATACCGTAATTTCTAGTAACCAAAACGCAGACATAAAAGTTCTGTTCCTGCTGTGGTAGAAGATAGACGTTTGACGAAGTCTGTTCTCAAAGATGGTACATGAATAATGCCACGTGCAGACGGGATTCATATTGTAACGATTTCGAGACCGGCCCTGATCTAATTAATTATGCACCCTCGTGGAATAAAATCGATCGATTCGATACGGTTCGAAGAGTCATCTAGATGAAATGTTCTATACTCCGGAATAATCGAGAGCCTTGGATGGAATAAGCTGGATAGCCGAGGGCGACACAGTCAGAGTTCAGAGTTAGTTACAGTTCCAGAGTTCGCAGATAGAGACTGACACCGTAGAAATAAAATAGTGAATTAAATGTTTTAGTGAATAATTGTTTTAAATAGTTTAAATAAATTAGAAAAATTAGTTAGTACTACATTTGTTGTCAGAAGTCGGATGTTTAAAATAAATAAGTGTTCGTCGCGTTGAAAAATTGATAATTTATCGCGCCTAATAGACCCGTTGAACATTTGAGTGTTTGCAAAGTCGACAGTTTTGCGCGTCGCGGGACAATAAACTGAAAACTTTTTGTGTGAAATAAATAATAGACTGATATTTCGGTTAAAAACATTTAAAGGCAAAATGTTTCCGAGGAGAGTTCACCTGATTGACCTTAAAGTTAGTGAATTGAAGCAAGAGTTAGAGGAGCGGGAGTTAGAAACAACTGGAAAGAAGGCCGTACTCCAGAAAAGACTTGCAGATGGACTGATTTAAGAAGGAGAAGACCCCGAAACGTTCTTATTCGAAGTTTCTGGAATTGATATGAGTTCCATAATGGGCCGCAGTGGTCATGATGGTAGAGCGCTAGTCTATCAGTCACAGGGGCGTGGGTTCGATTCCCAGCATGGTCACTGGTCTCGTGCTAGGAATCGCACGTTAAAAGGTAAGACCTCTTTAATCCTTAGCTCGCACAAGTTTCGACTTCTGAGGGCTGTCGTTCGTAGGGGGGTGACAGCTGGTTAACGAAAAAAACAATTTTGAAACAACAAACAATAAACTCGACGAGACCACGAAATCCTTGGAAGATAAATTTCTGGAAAATTCGAATAGTTTGAAGGAGGATCTTCAACAAAATTCTCTGAGTTTGAAGAAGGAACTTCAACAAAATTCGGTGAGTCTGGAAGATAAATTTATTCAAAATTCGAAAAATCTAGAAGAAAAGCTTGAAGAAAATTCGAAAAATCTAGAAGTGAAGCTTCTGGAAAATTCGGAGAATTTGAGAGAAGAGCTTCTGGAAAATTGAAATGGTCTGAGGGAGGAGCTTCTAGAAAATTCGAAGAGTTTGAGAAGTTTACGGTGTGGTGAATCGGTTGGAAGGAAGAATGGAAACTGTTGAAACAGAGATGGAGAAAATCAAAGATGACATGGATGAAGAAATGAAAGAATTTAAGGAAACGCTCCACGATGAAGTAAAAGGCGGAATCGAGACAGAAATCGGCGTACACCCCAGAAACTTACAACAGAAATTCAATGCCGAGTACGAACATGGAGGAAGTTCAAAAAGACATAAAATATGTCAAGGTCAGTACGGAACCAGGAAAGCTCTCATTGAAACTGCCTCAGTTCGACGGACGGGCAAACTACCGCCGACAATTTGAAGCTGCTGCCAAAGCGAACGGATGGAATGCTGGGGATAAAGCTATAGCATTGACACTGGCATTGCGTGGCGAGGCAACAAATATTTTACAAACTCTCACCGCCCAACAACAGGAAGACTATGAACAGCTGGTAAAAAACTTGAAACTTCGCGATGGCCAAGCCTACCTTGAACATGTATTTCACTCACAGCTGAAGAACCGATGCCAGAAATCAAGCGAATCGTTGCAAGAATTTGAAGCAGATATTGCATGCTTGGTTCGTCTTGCGTACCCACCTACACCGGAAAATGTAATGGAGCGACTAGCGGTCCAGGCATTTTTGGATGGACTTCGTGAGCAGGAAACCCAGCAAGCCCTAACACTAGCTAGCCCCGCACATCTCGTGGATGTATTGGCACGTGCTCTGGAATTCGAAGCAGCAAAGCAATCCTGCAAAAGCCAGAGTAGAGTCCGGATGATCGAGGAAGATCCACAGGAGCCCGCTAATATCGAGGCTGTCGTAAAAAAAGTAATGAAGGAAGTCCTGCCTGAGAGAAAACAAATAAGATGCTGGAATTGCGGAAAAGTTGGGCATGTGCGTAGCAAATGCCCAACATTCAAAGAATCAACGCAGGAAAACTAAAGAAGGTCGATGAGGAGGGGCAGTCGTCGGCCTGTTTCCAGCAAGCCCCAAATAACAACACATATGTCGCTGTCCTTCAACGACAGAACAAAGGTGTTTTTGTAGACGGTCTCATCAACAACGAGCCTCGCATCATGCTGCTTGATACTGGTGCGACTAGGACAATCCTTGGACCTACTTTTGCCAAAACACCGGCAAGAATTGAATCGTCCAATTGGAAGCTACGCACAGCAACAGGATAGCCGGCAACTGTGTATGGTGAGCTTCCAATCGAACTGACTTTAGGCAGCACTAAAGTGAAACACCGGGCTCTAGTAGCGGATATCGAGGATGATGTAATAATCGGAATGGACATCATGAATTCCAGACGTTTTGAGCTGAATTTTAAAGACGGTGTCCTGCGGGTGAACGAAGAAGAGCTAGGGAGAAGTGAAGAAATGATTCGTGTTCTGCTGGCTGAAGAAGTGAGCGTACCGGAGAGGGCTGAAACCATTTTGGAGGCTCGCCTGGATGGGGGTGCGAGCAATGGAAACGTGTTGATGTTCGAGCCCAAGCTCCACAATGAGAAAATTGGACGAGGAATCGCACTAGGAAAGACCTTGTTGCGAGTTGATAAATTTGTGCCGGTAAGGGTAATGAATGTCAATTATTATCCATTGACTTTGAAGAAAGGAACAATTCTGGTTCACTGCTCATCAATTTCCTCTGTGATAAGGAGTTTACGTGGCACTGTTAGTCAAGCCAGTAACTTGCCAGCAGAATTGGAGAAGTTGGTTGCCATCTCATCCAAAGACATGGGACCCACACAGCAGCCCAAACTGAGAGAATTAGTTAGGCAGTATCAGGACATCTTCGATTCTGGAGTGGGCAGAGGTGGTAGAACCAATGTGGTTCAGCACAAAATTGACACTGGAAATGCCCGACCAATCCGGCAATCAGCCAGAAGACTTCCTCTCGCTAAAAAGGAAGAGGCTGACAACATAGTCTGTGATATGAAGAAAGACCGACAGTCCTTGGTCCTCTCCAGTAGTACTGGTAAAGAAGAAAGATGGTTCAACTCGGTTTTGCGTTGATTATCGTCAACTTAACAACTCGACGAAAAAGGACAGTTACCCTCTACCAAGAATAGACAACACGCTAGACACGCTGGCTGGATCTACGATTTTCTCGACCTTAGATTTGAAGAGCGGATACTGGCATGTAGAACTGGCCCAGGAAGATCGAGAAAGGACAGCCTTCACCGTCGGTTCAGGTTTGTAGCAGTTCACAGTTATGCCATTCGGGCTCTGCAACGCTCCAGCCACATTTGAAAGATTGATGGGGACGGTTCTGAAGGGACTCTCATGGAAGACGTGTCTGGTGTATCTTGACGACATTATTGTGGTGGGCAGATCGTTCAACGACCATGTGAAAAACTTGGAGGAGGTATTCCAGCGACTGAGAAGCTCCGGACTGAAATTGAGCCCCAAGAAATGTCATCTGTTCCAGAAAGAAGTACGATGTCTAGGCCACGTTGTCTCTGTGAATGGAGTGGCAGTACTTGAGCAGAAAATCAAAGCTGTTAAGGAATGGCCCGTTTCGAAAGACATTCACCAGCTTTGAAGTTTTCTTGGCTTGTGCACTTACTATCGCCGATACGTGCTGGGATTTGCTAATATCGCAAAACCACTGACCAGGCTCACGGAAGGACAAACAAAGTTCCAGTGGTCAGATGAATGCCAAGATTCGTTCAGGAAGTTGAAAGGAGCTTTGATTAACGCACTATTTCTGAGCTATCCTCTTACGAATGGAAAATTCATTTTGGACACGGACGCAAGCAATGTGGGACTTGTAGCTGTCCTGTCACAGATCCAGGAAGGACAGAAAAAAGTCATAGGTTATTTCAGCAAGACCATCAGTAAACCGAAGCGGAATTACTGTGTCACCAGGCGGGAGCTGTTGGCTGTTGTCAAAGGAGTAGAACACTTCTACAAGTAAGTGTATGGGAGAATATTCCTGCTGAGGACTGACCATGCAGCTCTCAAATGGCTCCTACAGTTCAATAATCCCGAGGGCCAAGTGGAACGTTGGATCGAGAGGCTGCATAAATTTGACTTTGAGATCGAACATCGAGCGGGGACCAGCCATAAGAATGCAGATGCCCTGTCCAGGAGAAGGAGTCGACTCTTTGCAGAACTACGGCGGTGGATGATAACTGGAATGACCACAGGATCCAGAACGACAAAGAGAAAGATCCAGATGTTGGTTTAGTCATCGGCTGGAAGAAGAGTGATCGAAGACCGTCGTGGCAGGAAATAGCTAGCTGTTCTCCAGTCGTCAAATCTTATTGGTCCCAATGGAGCTCGCTTACCCTCGACAATGGAGTCCTGAAACGTGTGTTGGAGACTGAGGATGGTGGAGAAGACAGATAGTAGTTCCCAGGAGCAGGAGACAGGATGTTCTCCGAGAAATTCATGATGGGGTCAGCGGAGGACAACTGGGAGTGACGAAGACCCTCCAGTAACTGAGGCAACGGTTTTACTGGGTCAATTGCCAAACTGACGTCAAAGACTGGTGCAGAAATTGTCTTGTATGCGCTGCCAGCAATGTGCCTCGAGCAAGAGCTAAGGCCCCGATGCGCCAGTACAATGTGGGAAGCCCATTTGAAAGGATTGCCATTGACATCGCTGGCCCGTTTCCCCAATCGGGTCACGGGAATAAGTACATCCTTGTGGCGAAGGACAACTTCAGCAAGTGGGCCGAAGCCTATGCCCTGCCAAACCAAGAAGCCCTCACCGTTGCCGACGTCTTGGTGAAGGAGTGGATTTGTTGAATCGGAGTTCCGTTGGAGCTGCATTCGGATCAAGGCAGAAATTTTGAGTCGAACCTGTTCCAGGAAATGTGCCAGATGCTAAATATCCGAAAGACGAGGACCATAGCTCTACATCCACAGTCCGATGGAATGGTGGAGCGGATGAATAAGACGATAAACCGCCACCTGTCCAAGGTAGTCTCTGACCACCAGAAGGATTGGGACCAGTACCTTCATCTGTTCCTGATGGCCTATCGTTCCGCAGTTCACGAGTCAACCGGCCAAACCCCTGCAAGTGTTATTATGGGCCGAGAGCTGCGACTTCCTTGTGACCTGAAGTTTGGGACGCCACCAGGGCAAGACACCGCGGGAAAAGACTACGTCAGTAAACTACGACAGCGAATAGACGACATCCATGAACGAGTCCGTTTGAACATCCAGAGTGCCAGCGACAGAATGAAGGAGACCTACGACATCAAGGCTGATGCTGGGGGATATCAGACAGGTGACCTAGTCTGTACAACCGTAAACGTCGCCGTGGACTATCACCAAAGCTTCGGAACTCGTGGAAAGTTCCATATAAGATCATGAAAAGGATAAACGGCCTCGTCTACCGCATTTATTAGCCACTACGAGGAAAACCTAGGGTAGTCCGCTTCAATAGGTTGTCCCTTTATGCCGGAAACCACGACCAAGTCCGCACCGTCAGACCACCGGAGGATGAAATGACGTTTCAGAAGTTCATGTCCTTGTACTCAAACGGACAGAGAGTTCAACATGGGATAACCCGAGAGGAGCCACGAGACCTTTTCAAGGTGCCTGCCAACTACGCGTTAGCTCACTGTGTGGCAGAAGATCTTCAAATTTCCAGAGGCATTGCAGTAGTTTTCTCCAAGAAGTTCGGTCGACTCCAGGAACTGCAGGAACAGAACCCGGAAGTTGGAGGGGTGTTACAGCAGGGGAAAGGCCAGAGAAACATCTACTATCTGGTTACCAAGAAGCATTCCCAGGATAAACCGTCTTATGAGGATGTTTGGAAGAGCCTTACCAGATTAAGAGACATGATGGGGGACCAGAATCTTGTGGACCTGGCAATCCCAAAATTGGCCTGTGGGCTTGATAGGCTGGACTGGAGAGTTATAAGAAGCATGTTGGAGACAATATTCAGATCCAGCGGCATCAACATTCTGGTGTGCTGCAACCATCTTCCTCGACCCAAATTGAAGACTGTGGAGTGCTACTTCCATCGAACGTCCAGGTGCGGATATGGAGAATCTTGCAGATATATTCACACTCCAAGAATGACGTTTCGGGGCAAAACGTCTTTAAGAAGGGGGCAATGTAACGATTTCGAGACCGGCCCCGAGACCAGCCCCGAGGCCGGCCCTGATCTAATTAATTATGCACCCTCCTTCAACTACGACAGCATATCTGCTGGCGTAGGAATCGCCGAGAACAAGCTGGAATAAAATCAATCGTTTCGATACGGTTCGAAGAGCCATCTAGATGAAATGTTCTATACTCCGGAATAATCGAGAGCCGTGGATGGAATCTGCTTGGGAGTATATAGGGTGGATAGCCGAGGGCGACACAGTCAGAGTTCAGAGTTAGTTACAGTTTCAGAGTTCGCAGATAGAGACTGACACCGTAGAAATAAAATAGTGAAGTAAATGTTTTGTTGAATAATTGTTTCAAATAGTGTTTTAAATAAATTACAAAAATTAGTTAGTGAAGTTTTACTACGATATGTATGCCGTCATTAGTACCTGCATCAACATCGACCCAATAAAATTTTGTCTGCGTTTGAAATTAAAGATGTAATTGTAAAAATGTCAGCCTCCCGGTACCCGGTACCCAGTCCGGATGACAATGTATTTGACGGAAACAAGAGGGTTTCACTATGTGTAGATCCATTGCAGTAACTATAATATGAATTGCAATTTTTCTTTAATTCTATTTGATCATTTAATTTTGTGAAAAAGTATAAAAAGTTAATTTTTTATGTGTGTTGGAGGTATTGTCGAGCAGGACCACCCTCCATCCCCCGACGAAGTTTCTACTACATAGTGAGGACAGTGTTGGACAAGTGCGCCAATCGGAAGCAAGGTACAATACATATTGGGAGAGAGAGAAGCAGACATAGTCTAGTCAACAAGTGCCATTTAGACCAACTTTTTTCAGCAGTCTCCGAAAATTATGATTGAGGTGTCATTCGATTCGGAATGACATCCAGATGATTTTTGAAAAAAATGAAGTTCCGCATGAAAAAATTGTAAAAGTTATTAACAATTAACTAATAAAAAAAAGATGGCTTTAGTATTTTGTAAATATCTCAAAAACTAATTAAAATTTTTTAAATCTAAAAAAAGATTCAAAAAGAGGAGGAAATTTCCTAAAAAAAAGCTCAATTCCCGGAATTGTAGCATCAATATTTATAATTTTCCCAGAGGGATGAAAATACGGCCGAAAACGGGTACTCTGGCTCGGGCAAGCCACACCCACTTTGGACACTTTAACAATAAAAATTATTTTAAAATACTAAATATGAAAATAAAAAATTGGAAAAATTCAGGCACTAACTGAATAGATTAATGAACAATAATCCGCTTGAAAAAAATTTTTATCACAATTTTTCAATTAGTTAATCAATAGTTAATTAATAATTTTTTTCTGCTTGAACATGAACATTGCAAGTGTGATAATTGTTAAACTATAAATTTAAGATTTTTTTCCTCTTTTGGAGCAATTCTTGAAAGGCTTCAGAATAGAACCCCGTTGGAAAAATTAAAAAGTTTTTATTTTTCAGTTTTTTATTAACAATTTTCGTTGTTGCAAAATTAAATACTTAAATTAATCATTGAAAAAAAAATTTTTTTTTAAATATTACCAATAATCCGTTTTTATGTTATCAGGAACTACATAGAAATAATTTTTTTAAATTTTTATCTCTAATTGTTTAAAAAATTGTTATAAACAAATGCGTTGTTTATAAGATAATTGAATTTTTTTTATGGAATTTCAATCTTTGATACAAATAATGATTTTTAAAAGAAAAATTGTTCCTTAAAAAAATGTTTTTATTGCTTGAAAACGCATTTGTTAATTAACAATTATTTTCTCCCGCTTCTAATTAATATTAAGGAACCATTTTTTTTTTTAAATCATTATTTGTCTTTCTTTCTGATTTAAAAAAAAAATTCCATTTTATTTAATTTTTCATTGTTTATGCAATAAACAATTTGTTATAAACAAATAAATTTTTACCTTATATTTTTTTTTCTATTCTAATTTCTGTCACAAAAACAGACATGATTTATTTTCTTTTTTAAATTTTTTTTTATTATTTTTTATTTAATTTTTAAATATAAGTTCTCTCTAACTTCGTCATTCTTACCTGGTCTTCATCCTTAAAATTATTATAATTTACAAACTAATGGAGATACGATGAAAATACTTAAGACTTATTTATTCTCCATTACATAAAAAACAAATTTAGCAGAAAAGTTTAGTTGTTACTTATTTATTTATTGAATTTATAGCAATTGTTGTAAAAATGTTGAGTAATGAACAATAATTGATAAGATACTTGAATGAAGTAGTCATATTTTTAATAGTTGATAAGATTTTTAAGCATTAAAACAAAAAAAAAATTTTTTCCCTAAGTATTTTTCAACAACAATTGCTATAAATTCAATAAATAAATAAGTAACAACTAAACTTTTCTGCTAAATTTGTTTTTTATGTAATGGAGAATAAATAAGTCTTAAGTATTTTCATCGTATCTCCATTAGTTTGTAAATTATAATAATTTTAAGGATGAAGACCAGGTAAGAATGACGAAGTTAGAGAGAACTTATATTTAAAAATTAAATAAAAAATAATAAAAAAAATTTTAAAAAATAAAAAAAATCATGTCTGTTTTTGTGACAGAAATTAGAATAGAAAAAAAAATATAAGGTAAAAATTTATTTGTTTATAACAAATTGTTTATTGCATAAACAATGAAAAATTAAATAAAATGGATTTTTTTTTTATATCAGAAAGAAAGACAAATAATGATTTAAAAAAAAAAATGGTTCCTTAATATTAATTAGAAGCGGGAGAAAATAATTGTTAATTAACAAATGCGTTTTCAAGCAATAAAAAAATTTTTTTAAGGAACAATTTTTCTTTTAAAAATCATTATTTGTATCAAAGATTGAAATTCCATAAAAAAATTTTCAATTATCTTATAAACAACGCATTTGTTTATAACAATTTTTTAAACAATTAGAGATAAAAATTTAAAAAAATTATTTCTATGTATTTCGTGATAACATAAAAACGGATTATTGATAATATTTAAAAAATATTTTTTTTTTCAATGATTAATTTAAGTATTTAATTTTGCAACAACGAAAATTGTTAATAAAAAACTGAAAAATAAAAACTTTTTATTTTTCCAACGGGGTTCTATTCTGAAGCCTTTCAAGAATTGCTCCAAAAGAGGAAAAAAATCTTAAATTTATAGTTTAACAATTATCACACTTGCAATGTTCATGTTCAAGCAGAAAAAAATTATTAATTAACTATTGATTAACTAATTGAAAAATTGTGATAAAAATTTTTTTCAAGCGGATTATTGTTCATTAATCTATTCAGTTAGTGCCTGAATTTTTCCAATTTTTTATTTTCATATTTAGTATTTTAAAATAATTTTTATTGTTAAAGTGTCCAAAGTGGGTGTGGCTTGCCCGAGCCAGAGTACCCGTTTTCGGCCGTATTTTCATCCCTCTGGGAAAATTATAAATATTGATGCTACAATTCCGGGAATTGAGCTTTTTTTTAGGAAATTTCCTCCTCTTTTTGAATCTTTTATTAGATTTAAAAAATTTTAATTAGTTTTTGAGATATTTACAAAATACTAAAGCCATCTTTTTTTTTTAGTTAATTGTTAATAACTTTTACAATTTTTTCATGCGGAACTTCATTTTTTTCAATAATCATCTGGATGTCATTCCGAATCGAATGACACCTCAATCATAATTTTCGGAGACTGCTGAAAAAAGTTGGTCTAAATGGCACTTGTTGACTAGACTAACATAGCAGCGACAGGAAACTGTAGATGATCTCAAATCAAAACTCGCTACTCGAACAGTTTCGTGGGACTTGAAGTATTTATGAAGAAATAAGTATTCAATGGATGAAGAACAGATTGGAGTATCTCGGCCTCAAAACTGTTTGAATATAAAATACTGGTGAAACCCTGGTCTCATACACCGAAGTCGAGACCACTGAAAACAATCCTAGGCCAACTCTGAATAGGACATACAAACAAGATTATGATACGTTAATTTCGGTACTGATCAAACAATCTGCAATGATTGTGATACTAGGATCTTATATAACAGATCATTTTCCTATTGCTCTAACATTCAATCCAGAAAAACAACAAACCTCCATAGAACCTGATAATAAATATGAAAAATTCATTAATTACAACAAACTCAGACAAGAACTGAGGAGAGAACTCTGGTATGATATATATAACCAAAATGACCCAGAAATAATAGCAAGAAATTTTGTAGGAAAACTAAAAATCAACAGAAGATGCAATATTAGCTTTAACGTCATATATTTGTAATGCTTCAGAAAAAAAAAAACTCTATGCATATTCGTTGATATGTCAAAAGCTTTTGACACGGTGTCTCATGATAAACTTAAAAAAAAATGATTTGACAAGTACATACAAGACTGTTTCCTATGGAGTCCCACAGGGTACAGTACTGGGCCCACTTCTATTTACGATTTATATAAACGGTTTACTAGACATTGAAACCAAAGGAAATATTTTGAGCTTTGCTGATGATACGGCCATTCTCAACAAATCAAATAACTGGCATGATCTCTAAGATCTTGTGGAGAAGGTTTTTTTCAAATAGAGAAATGGTTTAGGGGTAATAAACTAACACTAAATTTCACGAAACCAAAATACTTTTCCTTCCTATTTGGATGGACTTCCAAATATGGGATCACTCAAAATAGGAGAAAACTATGAAATACCGGAAGATAAATCAATAAAATTCCTTGGTATTGTCATAGATCGTCATCTCAGGTTGGACCTGCAAATAAAAAATGTGGTCGAAAAAGTAAGGGGTTTGTTATACAGATTCAGATACCTCAAAAATTTTCTGTCCACTGAAAATTTAAGAATATTATATTATGCCTTGGTTGAATCGCAATTACAGTACGGTATAGTAGGATGGGGTGGAGTAAATGATACTCACCTTTAAAAACTGAATGTTGTTCAAAAATACATCATCAAAATTATATATCATATGGCCCGCACTTATCCAAGCGACGATTTGTTCAGGGAATCTAAATTCCTTGATATAAGGGAATTAATCTGTTTCAGTATCCTAAAAAATATTAAAAAGGAAATAGCGTTCTACAGCCTTCGAATCATAACCATCACACAAGAAAGAAAAATAACACTATGATTTTACCTAGCTGTAACAAAACTGTAGGTAAACGAAATGCAACTCACCTCGGTCCACGATTGTACCAGATATAATACCAGATAACATTAGATATGATATAAATCAAAAGTTCAGTTCCAAAAGAAAGGTTAAAAAGTACGGAGAGATCATTATTTCATGACATTGTCAACCAGAATAACTGAAGAAGGTATTCAACAACACTGTTAATAATCTACAGTAATTGTAATTATTATTAACTATTTTTTATATTCTCTACAGATTTATTTTATGTTTATTTTATTCTGTAACTATATAAATGAAAAATTTCAAGAATGAATGTGATTCCAAAAATTGTCTTCGTTTACGTTATCAATTTGATTTAGTATTAATTATATAATAACTTTACATTTTAACTTCATATTTTATAAGAGTTATCGGTGTATTTTATCTATATAGATGTTAATGTGGCGTTTTGATGTTGAGAATTATTTAGGCTTCATATCATATCATCTTAATACAAATTTAATTAATAATTTTTACTATCTCCAAGCTTTATGTTACCCCTTTATGATTAATTCATTCATGTGATGATCTAAACATAATTCATACCCATAGTCGCGCACAAGTAATATAACAGTTCATAACTGTTATAAACTTCTGCGACTTATCCATGTTTATTTGTAAAACTCTGTCTGAACCTGCCATTGTTCGAATTGATATTGCGAATAAACTTATTATTATTATTAATATTATTAGTCAAACACGCTTTAGAAGTTAACTCAAAATTCCATTAGTTACGGATTTCTTTCAAATCCCTACTGAATAACACCCTAGCCAGGTACTGTAATGTAATGGAGTGGAATGTAGCATTAATAATTTATACGGTTAATGTACCGCTCTTAATAATAATAAAAGATAAAACATTAATGAAACACAAGATGAAGAAACTTATTTTCTAATTGCGACTGAGACTTTATTTGTTATTGCTGGTTTTAGCTTTTACACCATTTTCAAGTACTCAACTATCAGATAACTTTGTGTTCACATCAATGTATTTGTGAATCGATTATCCCTGTTATCGGTTGTTTATCAAGGTCACCGGAACAATACTTTTAGATTTTTATTTCAGAAGGGTCGTCCACTTCCGATATTTGCTATGAGACGATTCGCCCAAATGGGAAATCTGATGGACATTGAGCATATTGAATAGTTAATTCTGTACAAAATATCACGCCAATTGCTTGTTGGCCTTTCCTGTGGCACTGACATTCAATTTATGTATAACTTATGGTTGCTGGGTAAACTGATCGCAGATACTGTTCCTTAGTAGAATATGATTTGCTGATGTACCGGAATCAGCGTGATGAATTACTGAATTTCAGTCAATTTCTTCTAAACCTTTTTTTTTCATAGAGGTTCAGATATTGAACAAGAGTTCTATGCTAAATTGTTTATCAACGGAATAGAACTTTTATTTAGCGGAACCGAGTTCAATTGTAAGAGAACTGAAAATGTAATTTTTCTACATTCATGCAAAAAGCAAAACTTTATTGAACTATATTCAGTGGAAAAAGAAGCTCTCCATTGCACTAGTGCAATAAAGTTTTTATTGCACTCATCTGTCATTCTACTTCAACGTGCTGTCATCATGATAAACATAAACGTTCAAACCCACTACATATTTACCAGATATTCTGTGAGATTGGCCATAAGTTTTGAACAGCTACATATTTTATATTATTTTGTATTAATGTTAGCAGTCAGAGTTGAACAAACAATGCCTTCCCGAGAATAACTCCATAATCAAAACCGATCCGCTATGTTCTAAACCGTCTATCTACATAGAGCGAACTGTCTGTACTACGACCACACCTCGTGGCTACTATGATTTTGTTTTTATAATGCAACTGTGGTTATATAAACCGTCAGTGAAAATTTAATTCGGACAATTACAGAACTGAAAGTTTTAAAATGCGAAATATAAATGGAAAGGATGGTGATGAAATCGATAGTAATAATTATTTATTTAAATTGCGTATTTCATTTTCCTTCACCTAGTGCCGCACCTAAATAAATACTTTTTTGCTTTCTGCATGAAGATAGAAAAAATATTGCATGCAACTCGTGCAAAAAATGTTTATTGCACTCGACGTATTGTCCAACTCGGCCTAACGGCCTCGTCGGACAATTTCAGGTTGAGTGCAATAAACACTTACTTTTTGCACTTGTTGCATAAATAATTATTTATTGACCCGGAACACCGCAAGTGATTTGTCGATCTGTCTCTGTTTTATAACGCTCTCCATGGCGAGTTTTTCATTTTATCAATTATTCTACCCTTAGCAGTTCCATACACAGACGAATTCAGGTTTTCTATCCTCTTGTCGCTTGCAAGCAGATATGACGAACATCAAACGTTTAAAATAAATTCCACATATTTTTCTTTCTAATTCTCCACGATGTTCCCTGATAATTTTTTGTATAGTTAGTGACACCCTATACTTCTTATGGACTTACATAATCTTTGTTCTTGACGGCGATAGTACCAAACGATTCATGGGGAAAGCTCCCTGATTTGATTGCATTCTCTAATATCAAAAAGAGAAGTCGGTCTTTTTAACGAAAGGGAGAGAGCATTCTTCAATAAGTGGTGTTGCCAAAGGTATTGACCAATCAGAAACGACAATTTTCTGACAGACAAATTGAAGCTTGAAGCATAAAGTTACAAATTAAAAAATATTATTTTTTTCATGTTTTTGTATAGAATGTAGAAAATAAAAAGTCGTTTACCATAACAATTAAACGTAAATAGGTATTGATTGAAAACATCTCTTGAAGTCCTGAGATGTATATAGGTCGCCTTATACCAATTTATTCGACAAAAAAAGCGGAGTGGGAATTAGAAACATCTTGAAGAGCATTCCAACAACTTCTGTCAACTTTGAATGCAAATGCGCCACTTTATCCCAATAAGCCTATCAGTGATAGCTCTCTAGATAATTTTTTGACAATTCTTGCATCCAATCGAAACCATCAATTCAAAGCATTCATGTACGTTCAGGCCAATCACAGCATTATTATAGTGGGAATTTTCTGCCTTAAAAATTGCCGCGGGAATTTTTTGTGGTATTTTGTTTTTATTATGTGACAACTGATACTTTTGATCTGACGTCTGTCATCAGTTTGCATGAAAAGTGAAAAATTATTCGAAAACGGTTTAGTACATCATCATTCGATGAAATTTTAAGAAAATCAACGAAAATGCATATAAGAATACTATTTTGAGTAACGTGTCAATTTGGAAACAGTTTCAATTATTGATAACCTAGGGACAGAGAGAAAGCAACAGCTTTCAATACAACAGAACAAAACAATGTTACGGAATTCTCCAGCCAAGGACAAAACATCCATAATAATTGTATATTTCATGATCCAAACTTCATTCTGTTTATAGTGATTCAAGTAAAATGTTGAAATAAGAGAATAGGTCTATCATTGGGGCATCAAAAAATAATATATCGAATACCTGCACACGAGAGTTCGATACAGTAGAAAATAATTCTCCAGATTTTTTCTCAAACTTGTTGCCATTTGGCAATAGCCACTCGAGCCTCGAGCTCTTCGGGCTCTCTTGTCTATTGCCTGGCAATAAGTTTTCGAAAAACCTGTTAAATTATTTTCATTTCATTCTCACTCCCTTGTGATATTACAACTGATGATACAACACATTTCCCCACCTTTGATAGTGGCCATTACGTGTACCTATTGGTAACGTAAACCTCGTTCCTATGGTGAATATTCACTGAAATCTGAAATAATATGATTGTCCTTATTGGTCACGTAATCCCAATTCTCCCTTATTGACGATGCATAGCTCTG
Source organism: Chrysolina americana (assembly GCA_958502065.1). NCBI lineage: Eukaryota > Metazoa > Arthropoda > Insecta > Coleoptera > Chrysomelidae > Chrysolina > Chrysolina americana. The sequence continues at coordinate 72,597,512 of OY293413.1, forward strand.
GAGTTTCTGATCACGTATTGATTTCCATTTAAATTGATTTCCTTGTAAATTGTCAGAGATGTGGAGTTCCGGAAAATGGCTCAAATTCGTGTGAAGAAAAGTATGGTCAATTTGTTTTTCTCGTCGCAGGATTACAAATTTTCACGGACGTAATCCGATTCTATCACAGAGCGTCCAACGATCTAGTACGGTTAAACAAACTAGAGGTTCCGGGGTAACTTGAAAAGTTACTTTTCGAGTAGAATTTCAACAAACTGATCATTTGAAAACTACATTTTCTATAAAGAAGGGAAAAAACTGATTCGCGTTTCGGATACTATGCAACCGTTACAATTTTCCTAAAAACTTTTAGTCGACCAAATTTATATATATCTTGATAGTTAACACCGTTCATATGATTTCACATATTAAATTGACAAAAATTCGGTCATTATGTTGGAGAAAACTAATTTCCCAATTTTCGATGTTTGAAGGATAATAAGGATGAAGCAATAAAGTTTCAACACTACTCTGAAATGTGTACCAGGTGTGTAAACCTCTGTAGGTCCACAAATTAAAAACAATGAACTCGATATTCAAATTGGTGGTGAATATTGTTGGAATGATTACAAATGTAGATATCCAAATTCAGAAACAATATATCCAGTGTGGCCAGAAGCAGAGTACTTCCGGTCAACCCGGAAGTTAACATAAACTTCCTTATTTGCGATTACTTAGGTTTCAGACGTCTGTCGTCTTAATGGGTTAAAAGATGTTCAAGTTTTTTTACTTTTTCACAAAGTGTTGATTTGTTGTAATTAGGGTAATATAGTTATGGCGGTGTTGTGGCGCATGTAGTTTCTCTTCCCTCTTAAGCGGTCTATGAGTGGTTTACATACGTTTTTAATTTACACGCGGTTTCTATGAACTTTTGTACGAACCAATGCAGTACAGGCATGATTAGCAGTCCCCTATTTAGATGTATCCCAACGGTTGAGTCTACTTTTTGTGTTCGGTTATTCTTATGGATAACGGTCTCTTGGTGTCTTCGATCTAAGAATCTCCACATTCTCATGAGACATCTTAAATACAGTTTTTGCTGAATTCTGGTGTATATTCTGATTTCATCTTGATGAGGAACTCCGTAAGGTGCTGCCGGATTGAAAGCAGCTCTTAACATTGTAAAGGTAGTGGATTTTCTTAAGAGCTATGACTTTGAATATATCTCTCACTCACACTCTTCCAAAATCCACTACCTCCGATCCCTTTGATTTTACCGGAAATACCTCTTAGGTATGGAAGGATTATACCTGGATGGTGTGGACGTTCTTCGATCGTCTTGATCTTTTCGAGTTATTTCTATACTTCTAGGATTTTCTCGTAGTATCCATTCTGGCATAGGTTCTTTCTGACATGTTTGATCTCCGCATACAGCGACTACTTGTTATTGCAAATTTGCATCGCTCTTTTCACCATAATGTTCTTATTTTTGTGAAATTTGGATGATCAGAGCAGAAGTTGTGATATTGTTGCTTTTCTTTTTATAAACAGAGGTGCGGATGCCAGTGTCTGTTCTTTCGACGTTCACATCGAGAAACGGCAAGCTACTACTGCTTTCCTTTTCCATCATAAACTTGAATGAGTTCCTCTTGTTATTTATTCTTGAGAGGAGGTCCTCAAGATGTTCATCTTCGTGGTTCCATATGATGAAGGTGTCATCATTTTATTCAAAATGTTTCTGTCCCGTTATTTTATATCAAACCATTCAAAAGTTATCGTGGTCAGGTAAGGCAGCGGATTCAGATCCGCCAGATCCACACTTATTTCTGACATTCCAAATGCATATTATGAAAAATTATATGCAATGTTTTACATTTCGTTACTAACGAAAATCTAAAAAATGTAGATGGTTGAAAAGAGAATTGAATTATCTTTTCAACAATGTGACACATGACCATGCCATTTAAATTTTTTTAGTTTTTGTGCCCCCCGCACCATTTATCGAGCAATTAAAATGTGTTTTAAAGAAGTAACGGATTTTTTATGTTTAAACCGTTCAAAAGTTAACAGGGATGGACTATGTATGAATGTTTTATTTTTTATCCCCTGCGATGACTGTTGAAATTTGAATTGCATTGTCATAGCTTACAATATGTATTTTGACCATTCCAATACATGCCATAACCAAATGAATGTTGAATTGACACTTCGCCATGAGCCTGAGATACTGCCATTATAAAAACTTTCATTACCAGCCTCGTATCAAGAAATCATTTTTAAAAACATTCCAAAAACCATTACTCACCGCTGAAAGTTGGAAAATGTTTCTCACGAAAGCCATATCGTCTCGATCGTTCACATAAATAGTTCCGCATCGGTTCACCATTCAGTCTGCCACCGAATGAAACGGAATGTAAGAAACTCAAATGACAGGTATTTAGACCCAGATCTATTCACCCAACACCTCAATAGATTGTGGACAATCAATTCCCCAAGACGTTTCAAATAAACTGGGTCGTAGTGATTGAATAAGGATTCAACTTGTCACGACCATTTTTTATTTGTACAGAATCGTGTGAAATATTTGGACTTAAGTAGAAGGCGTTTTGGATGGATAAGTGAAATTGGAAATGTATTGAGAGATGAAACTCTTTCACACTCGTATATGTGATAGCATGCTCAAATGGACAAATGGAAATCAAAAACATTTAACAGGCATTTCTTGAAATTTATCATAAATTGACCTATGAGTGATTCGACTCACAGCCATATTTCCAGAAAGAATGTTTTCATGTTTTTTTACAATATTTTTCAATATTTTTCAAGTACCTACTTACACTGAATATTATAAGAAATAGAAAGTATATCATCTGAAGCTACTGTGTATTTTATACGTTTTGTAAGTACGTAATTCAATTATTTGCCATTTTGTGAATGCTTGTTTTTCTCATATGCGACAAGAAATGAGATTTCGTAAATATTTAGTTATCAAAAAGTAAATGTTCTTTTATTTTGTAAACGTTTCTATGATATTAAGTAAGTTAACTCGCTAGTAAGACATACCTGATCTTTCACTTATATACTCGGATATTTCAAATTCGAGGACCACCTATAACAAAAGCTACTTCATAACTGAGTAGTGTTTTGTGACATTAGATACAACCGAGCGGAATCGTTTATGTTATTGAATATATGGAAACGTTGGGCACTTCAAGAAATTATAATTTCACCTCACAGAATTGAAGATTTTTATCTCACCTTAATTTTTTTATCGTTTCGCCTCCCTTGGATGCTATGCTGCTACTTTCTCTTCACAGCATGGAATTGGAACTCGTCTAAAAATTTATTACGTTTTCAAAATTAACGCTTGCTTCGTTTACAACACTCGATATTAACTTGATAATGCTAGAAGAGCACGAATATGAAATTTTATAAATGAAAAATAGTATTCAACAACACTCAAATATTTATATTGAATTAATTAACAAAATAATCAATATAAAAGTTATTAGATGAGGGACATTCAGCAATTAATTGTTATTGATGCTGATATGAAATTATAGCATGAACTGATCATGATTGAATATAACTGAGGCAAGATAAGTTATTAACATTTCAAAGAGATGAAAGCAATGATTTAGTTTGAATAAAATATACCTAATGAATGCACTAAAATTTGAATAAGAAAATCATAATGATTGATATGAAAGTTGATTAGAAGAAGCAACTTCCTAGAGGAATATGAGAAAGATTGTTTAGGAAACTGAATTATTTATAATGAAAATTAAGTTCTTCCTCAAATTGAATGATGGATTGGATGATTTGAACCAGAAGCCTTATGAAAAGTCACGCGAATTTACACAAACGATGCATAATAAACTGAAAGATCACATCTGGTTGGTCTTGAGTTGAAACTACGAATAACCATTATTCCAAAGAATTATCCAAATTTTGAAAAAAAAAACGGGTTGCTTGGTCTATTAAAATATCTTGCCTCTCACAGAATTATCAACTCATAAGAATTCATCTCTGAAATGTTCCTGTTTCCTGTTCCAATACTCAGAAATGATCTCACAAGTTTTTATTTATCGGGAGGATCCTTTGTAACATCTATTTCGACGGGTTCTAAAGATCAAGTTGAAAACTAAAACTGAAACTGATTTGATATGAAAGAATACGGGGTACCCTTCTCTCTAAGCGTGTCAACCAAGTGGAAAATAATAGGCAAACATCTGTCAGAAAACAACTACTTCCCTGGCTAATAACACGACAGACATTGAACTACATCTGACAGATATTTGTGCAACGTTCTTCCAAGAAGACCCAATTGCAATTGCTTGTTTTGTAGTTAAACAGAAGATTATCCTTCATTTGGCTAGGAATGACCACCTGCAGGCATGCATGTTTAGAGGTTTTTTGCCTCTCATCAGTGACGGATGACACTACGCCCCACAACTAAGTTGATCGCAGCGTCAATTTTAGGTGTATTGATTCGACTATTTCAACTCTTACGACATCCGAATATTACGCTTTGTAGTCTGATGTGATAATTTCTGATTGTGGGATAATTAGTGTTTATTGTAATGTTTTGGTTTAACAAAGTTATTTTTAAATTTTTTTCAATTTTTTTTAAAGTTATTTCCCATCTAGTTTGGTTACCTATAATATCGTTACTGAAATTTGTTGGTTCGATGCTTTAATTCATAGACCTTTTCAGTTCTACCTTTTACCATTCTGAGAGATTATATTTAATCGACAAGATAATGATTTTGAGTTGAAAATAACCTGTTTTTCCATTTGGGTACATGAATATAACTTCACCACTTGAACTATTTGGAGCACATCTCCGTGACTATTTGCAGCATCAAAAATTGGATGCAGTGAATACGTTGGTGGTACTGTATATGCTCTTCATGCCTGGAATATCCCAATTACCATAATGCACTTACTATATGAGCGCATGTACTCACCCTTCTAGCTCAATATTTGGATTAACAGTACACTTATGGGATTATCATTTTCGTTATTGAATTCAATAGAGAGATGATGTTTCACTGCATTTCTGAATTGCCTGGTAATATTTCCCTGTAATCTTAGCGAGTCAATAGTGAATTTGTTTCTGTAACGATTGATGGATTCTAGTTCCGTTTTTACGGTGGTAGAGGTCAAACGTGTGTCAGTGTTTAGTCTCAAAGATGGTACGAGAATTCCACGTGGAGTCGGGATTCATTATGTGTTGTGATGTTCGTCGTCTTTTGTACGTGCATTGACCAATAAATGAAATGAATAAAAATTATTGATTCATATAGGGAGGAGGTTTCACTTTAAGCAAGACGCCCTTCATCACTCGACGAAATATCCATTATTTAGGCTAGTAATCAGGCTGGGGTAGGGCGGATCTTTCCATAGTGGGGAAGTGCTGGAGAATTGTGCCTTGAGAAAGTTTACCCAAGAAATTTTAAATGGAGATGATTATTTTATTCATCATCTCAATCATTTTCACTTGATGTAAAGCAATATCACAAACGTAACATCTTTGAGCGTACGTGATTATTGAGGATTCTCTCGACAGAAGATGATTATCATGTTATGTGACAAACAATATGAAGCATTGAAATATTCACCAACATACACAGCCTATTTCTAAAAAGTCATGATAGAAATAGTAAGCGATTCAGTTTGAATAATAAGTATCAATGTGATATTTCGAAAAAGACTAATGTGGTGGTTAATTGTTTTGAAATATCGCAATTTCAACTACGATTTGACAGTAATATACTAAAGCTGTATTTAATATCGTACGTTATAAATGAATGCTATATTTTCCACAGGGTTTATATGAAGGTCAGAGTAAGTTATCTAGACACCACCTACAGAGTTGATTATTCCGGACCAGGACAGGTGTCTGTTCATGTGTTTGTTTACTGTTCCAAGCACTGTCGTCAGTTTGAGACAGGATTTTCTTTTCGTGTTTTCTCCAAGACAAAATATTTTGTATTTATTGAGTTCTTTCATTGCAGCAACTGCCAGGCTGTTGGGGAGTGCGAAAATACAACATATCGATTTATACTGATGCAAAAAATGAAGGCTTTTACGACCGGAAGTATAATCAAGAAGTATGGTTTCCGGTCTTTGGGCCGCGGTCGGTTCACCTCCGTGGAGGCGTTTCCTATGGACGTTTCGCTTACAACTGCAGTGAGCATCTTCAGCGTAAATTTTGTCGTCTCGAAGAGCGACGTTTGAAGGGTCATCGCAATTAATAGTCACAGCCTGGCTAATTATTTTGTTTTGAGTAATTTTCATTTGTTTTGCTTGAGTTGTTTGGATGGAGAAGTTTGAACAAAAAGCACTGGATTCGGCACCAAATCGACTGTCTACTTGGTTTCGCTACCTAAGTAGATGACACGTTTGTTGTGTGGTCATATGGAAGGTTGGTGCTATAGAAGGGTTTTTTAACTACATAAACAGCCAACACCCGAAATTAATTCAGCTCACGGTGGAAGAAAAAATTGTTGTACAATTGCCATTTCTGGATGGAACTTTGGGCCAAAAAGTCTATAGAAAACCCACACATACAGACAAATAGCTACACAAGGACTCAAACCTCCACCCAAAGCAGAAACGTGCAGTCTTAAAAACTTTAAACACCAGGAGGGCTATTCTGGAATTGTTCGAATTCAGTTCGTATACAAATGAGTGAGACAAACATTCATATCTCATGTGTATTGATGTGCAATAGTAAATCGAATTCGTATACGTACAAACTCGAGAATAGGACCCCAGAGCGCAACGCATCTGTGACCCAGTTCATCTAAAATTAGAGCTACGGCATCTCAATGACGCAATGCAAGCCAATGGTTACACCTTTCAAAAAATTGTCAAGCCAAGGTTTCATCGAGATGATGGCTACAGCACTACATCACAAGGTAGAGCTTTTCTACTTTATATCAAGAGACTCATCGATCGGATTGGAAAAGTACTGATAAAACACGATGTCAAAGCCATTTACAAACAGACTAGACAGATCGGTACTTTGCTCCAGTCAGCTAAAGACCCACGAGAACACCTCGCTACTCCCGGTGTATACCGAATACCTATACCGCGCTCGTGTGGGTATGTATACATCGTCACCACCATCCGCAGTGTAAAAACCAGTCTCTTCGAACACCACAGACAAAGTAGGCTGGCCCAGACGGAAAACTCTGTCGTTGCATTGCACGCCTACGGAAGTGCTCTCGACCACAAGACACTATGCCCGTCTTGATAGATAATATACACAAACACAAAAATAATATCAACAGAAAGGAACCTCTAAAGATCAACAAAACCTGGTACCCAGTCATGAGAAACATGAAAATAAAACCTTTAAATGAAACCATGAAACCACACCACCGTTATACAACCACTTCAAAACATCACAATCGAGCTGGTGAGACAGATTAACCATAACACCGTAATCATGCAGGTAAACAATGGCAACATCCCATCCGGTCAGGTAACCCAAACACCCCAAGCAAAACAAATAAAAATTATTCGAAACAATTAATTAGTCAGGCTGTATTACGTCGCTCTTCGAAAAAACAAAATCCACGCTGAAGATGCTCACCGCAGTTGTGAGCGAAACGTCCATAGTACTGTCTTCACGGAGGTGAACCGATAACGCCCCAAAGCCCGGAAATCATACTCCTTGATTGGTTAGTGAAGCGGTAACTTATCACTTAACCCGATTTTCACCATTTTCCTGGGCTATTATACAGAGTAATTCAGGCCATTTTGCATTTCCCCATAAGTTTAATCAAAAATCTCGTATAGATAGCCAATTAGGGGACTATGTGATAGCCGTCAAAATCAATCTGACCGCTACTCACTACTAGACCACCTAGCCGAGTACATGTAAACCCAACAAACCCCACATTTCTGTCCCTCCCATCCAACACTGTAGAGTGCGCGCGTGTAGCAAAGAACGCATAGAAGTAATGCTGTGTAAAATCTTGTATGACAATAATAATTTTCACTTTTTTTCTGTAATCATAGGACCCCGCGCTTTTTGTAGGTAAAATGGTCTCCCACTGAATGGAATTTGGACGACATTCCAACATCATACACTAAAAAGAGAATCCCTTATTGCTACAGCTGATAAAATAATGAGAGTATTGTTTTGATAATTAGAATGAATGAGGCAGTGGTAAAAAAACTGTTAGAAAAAGCTACGAAGGAAATACTGAAAGAAATCCAGAAAACCAGAACGGACCGGAAAAATAGAATTGACTCAAGTGAAATTAGAAATTAGAGTTGTCTTGAAAATCGAGGATCAAAATATCAAAATAAAAAAGTTGGAAGAAGAAAATAATTTGCTGAAGGAGAGAGTTGAATATCTAGAAAGAGGTTGCAGGAACAAAAATATAATTGTTTTTGGGTGGGATAAATCTCTTCAGGAAACCACCTTAGAATTTATTTGCAACGAAATAGAAAAACTTGTCGGAGTGAAACTAACAGAGTCTGATTTAAGCGACTTTTACCGACTCGAAAAATCGCCTAGTGCACCCCTGAAAATAGAATTCACTTCGCAACTGAAGAAAAAAATCATATTGAGAAATGCCTAAAAGCTGAAGGGTACAGGCATTTCCATAGCAAATGATCTTACTCTGAACCAAAGGAAAGAGCAAAAAACACTGAAATACTATCTATCTCATTATCGAAATAGGGGAAAATATACAAACTGCTTCATTCAAGGCGATAATCTGGTGTTGGACAACAAAAAATATTCAGCACAGGCATTATTAGACTTTGAACGAGAAGTGGAACGGGCAAGCAGTGCTCCTTCCACACCCACCTACCTAGTATCGGATATTCCTGAGTTGAAAATAAGTCAGCCACAACCTTCAACAGAAGACAAGAAAGAAGAGACACCTAAAACAAAAATCCACTTCGAAAACAAACTGAGAAGCCACTAGAAAAGGTGATAGTGAGAACCCATGCTGGCTCGCGTTCTGGTAATCAGATGTGATAAACTTCTCTTCAAAGATATTTTCTATTGTGCACTTAATATCAAAATATCAAATCAAAAAATCAAAAAATCTATGTTTGTACTTTATACTTAATGTAGTGGTAATCTGTTATTTTTAAATCAATTTCTATCATTATATTGAAAAAGAATTAGTAACTGTCACTGTGAAGAAAAGGAAAAAAAAATTACTTTGGCTTCAAAAGCGTATCAACAGTCACCCAAATAGGTAGAAGGTGAGAATAAGGAAATAAGGCAAAAAAATTAATAATATTATGGAATGGCTTATCAGAAACCAAATTGGAAAAAACACAATTGAACATGAAACAGTCGATGATATAAATAACTATTTAAAAGAACAAAATATAAACTTGAATCAGACATTGTCATTTTGTAATCTAAATATTTGTAGTATTAACAAAAACCTCGTGCAACTTGAAGTGCTGCTTTCGCAAATTGATTATTTTCCCAGTTGTATCGTTTTGTCTGAAACTTGGGAAATAAAAAACAAAGAGTTGTGTCAGATTGAAAATGATATGATCTACACGGAAAGTCGGATGAATCAGAATGATGGGGTGGTAGTCTACTTGAAAAAAGGATTACTACACTCTTATAAAAATGTTCAAATAGGCTCAGCCAATGCATTAAATATTGAAATAAACATAAATAAACATAAAATTAAACTCATTGTAGCATATAGATCTCCATCAACGGATTCAGAACAGTTTACAAATAGCCTATAAGTATTACTAGAGAATCATAACTTTAACAACTATGAATATACATATATCATCGGAGATATAAATATCGATATACTCAAAGAATCTGATGACTATCTGAATATGTTGCAGGAAAAGGGCTTTATCTCTTTAATAAACACATACACCAGAGTTACCCCTGATATCAAATCTTGTCTGGATCATGTATTTATAAGGGGCAAAAATAAAAACTATGATGAAAGCAACCTCTCTATCGTGTTGAAAACGCTCATTATAGACCACTATACAACCTTCGCTATCACCAATATTAACATTAATACTTCTTCTGGAAGTGTTCTTACGTACTGTAAAACTGATGAAATGAAATTGCTCAATACAATAAAATAAAAAAATTGGAACAATGTTGAAAGCATTCAAAACGCCGAACTATCATTTGAATTATTTTTAACAGAAGTGACAAAAATTATAAAAGATGCAACACAAACTATTCAAATAAAAGTGAAAAAAAAAAATCCTTGGATATCTCAGGGACTAGTGACTTCCATAAAAACCCGCGATTCCCTACATCGAAGACAAGTAGCAGACCTAACAATCATACTCTGAAAGAAAATTACACGAAATATCGCAACAAATTAAATAAATTAATAAAAAAAGCTAAAAGCGATTTCTTTAAACTCGAAATCGAAAAAAAACATTGGATCAGCAAAAAATATGTGGAAAGTTGTAAACATGTTCAACAACAATTACAAAGAAAAGACTAACACTATCAAAAACTTAATCCTGGAAGATGGTATGGAAATAACTGAGGCAAATGATATAGCGAATGAAATGAATAATTATATTTCCGAAATAGGTCCGAAGCTTGCATCTAAAATTGAAAAATCTCATTTGAAAGAGCACCACGCAGCATCGCAGAACTCTATCCATGTTCGACCCACGTCTATTACCGAAATAAAAAATGAAATATCAACATTAAAAATAATAAATCGCCGGGCCAAGATGGGATTAAAAATGAAACGGTCAAATTGATGGCAGAGAATATTTCTACACCCTTGTGTCACATCTTCAGTTTGTGCATTTCTACCGGAATAGTGCCAAAGGCCTTTAAAACAGCAATTATAATACCAATATTTAAAGGTGGTGATAAATCGAGTGTGGCGAATTATCGACCAATTTCGCTCACATCAGTCTTTTCAAAACTATTCGAGAAAATAATCAAAAAGCAACTCATGGAATAACTCAACTTACACAACATAATCTCAAACAGACAATACGGATTCAGGAAAAATCGAAGTACCCAAGATGCCATAGCATACCTCACTTCACAAATATATGCTGCTGTGGGCAATAAACAACCATGTTTAGGTGTTTTCGTTGATTTAGCAAAGGCTTTTGATACGGTCAGCCATGAACTTTTGCTTGAAAACACATAGGCATAAGAGGAATCCCATTGAAACTACTCACAAACTTCCTCAATAACCGCGTACAGATGTTCAAAGTGAGTGAGGTAATAAGCAATCCAAGATCGGTTTCCTGTGGTGTACCACAGGGTACAGTTCTTGGTCCTACTATTCGTAGTATATTTAAACTCCCTGTTTACTTCAGAAAGTTCTGGAGAAATTGTCTCGTTCGCTGATGATACGGCCATCATTTATGTTGCTAACTCGTGGGCTGATGTGAAGAAAATGGCAGAAGAGGTATAAACAATTGGTTCAAATTGAACTTGTTAACGGTAAATGTTACAAAAACAAAAATAATATATTTTTCTTCATATGAAACCAACCTACCAATATACACTATTGCTTTTGATGGACAAAATGTTGAGACGGCCTTTAGTGTACGTTATCTTGGAATGTACATCGACTCTTGCCTGAAATGGGACATCCACACAGAAAACCTCAAGAAGAAAATTCGTTCCCTATTATACAAGTTCTATCAATGTCCGATATATACTTCCACTAGAAAAACTGAAGGAGATATATTTCGCGATCGGAGAGTCGTTATTGAGCTATGGTATATTAGGTTGGGGCGGGGTCCGGAAGACTCTGATGGAACCCTTGCTGGTCCTTCAGAAGAGAATTCTAAAAATAATTTCTTTTAAACCATACCGATACCCATCCGATAAACTCTTTAATGATCTAGGAATATTAGATGTCAGACAAATCTATGTGAAGTCAGTCTTGATGTTTATCTTCTCTAACAAATCATCTTACCTCAATAAACCTGATCACTCTCATAACACACGGAGCATGAGAATAAAGAATGCCTATCTAACAAGAAATATAAGATGTTGAATAAAAACTATTTTTCAAAAAAACTATAAAAAACTGGATTATGCAACGTGGAAGAGCACACTTTCATTCGATTATTGATTGAATAATAAACCAAATAATCTCTAAGCATTCTAACGTATGCATTATTTCTTTTATTCTCTTCTTTTATTCTTTTCTATATTTATTTGTTCATAGGTATATATGTAGAATAAGTTTACGTTATCTATTTATTATTATTTATTATGTTATCTATTGATTCATTCTAATTTATATTATATTAATATATTCAATATTTATTCCACCAACTTTATATTTTACACACAAATTCATAGAAGCAAATAAACATAAACCAATCCGTAGACAGTCTTCCAGGACTACATGGCGTTTTTGTTTATTTACTTGGTATGTATACGTATATTCTGTTTCGTAAAATTTGTTGTTTCTACCTATTGAATAAACATATATTTTATTCTATTCTATTCTAATAGAATGAGAATAGTATATTGCATGCCACAATAATTTTATCGATATTTCATTATTACATGGAATTGTCAGACATTACTAAAATGTTTTTATTTTTCACTCTGTAAATAATAAGATAATCTGCACCATCTGAATGATATATAGTAATATGAAGGTACGTTGATGATAAGAGCGAAAAAATGCAGTTGGCACTTTCAAATCCCGAGAAAATAATTAAATAAAAATTACTGATTTTTAACTTGAACGCCCTGTATTTCAGAATCTATCCATCAACGAACTTTGCGATTCTGTACGTTCAATCAGTACATCGAATACTTCAATATACTGAAAATTCAGACAATTTCACCGAGAACCATTTTACCTATAAAAAGTGCGGGGTCCCTTGATTAGAACACTTTTTAAATGAATTGTTTTTTTTTTGTTTCAAATTTGAATATTAGATAAGTATGTGAATATTTCACAGCTTATCAGCACTAGCTCTGTGAGACTGTACAGAGCGATATATGTAACTTTCCTATGTAATGTAAATGTAATTGTAATATTTGTTCTTAAGGATGTACAGTTTTGCACGTCAAGATTTCCAGAACTCCCATGATCCGATGTCACTTTTCGAGCTCTATATAAACAAAACAGGATTATTATTTTTCCTACAAGCGTACGTGATTTATCCTATTCCTGTCCGAAATTTAGTTTGAGAGGTATCATTTTCCCGCACGCTAAGTCACTTCAAGTATGTTTTTCCCGAACGCGAATGTTTGTTAAGGGCGCTACAGTTCGATTATTATATCTTTACCCGTGCGTCATCATCACAATACCATAATTCTTAGCTTAGCAGACAAATGTAAACGAATTTTGAATTGCTTATAGCGGTTGTTAGAAATAGATGTTCGATAGAGGATGTATGATTTCTTCGATCATAATTTGATGACGCATGGGTAAATATACAATAATCGAACTGTACATAAGATGTTTTAATGCGCTCGAAGAAAAAAATATTGTTCCTAACTCCTACGGAAAGTTACTCTCTCGCACTCGACTGCATACGACCCAAAGCAAAGTTCGGGTAACGGCAGTCGCATTGCTGTCAACTTACCCAACGAAAATAGTTTTATTGTTATTTGTTATAATATAAATAGTTCAGATTCATTAAATATTGAATATAATGGAATACGAAGATTTAGAGTCGGAAAATACACCTCCAGAAATTATTCAGAAAGCAATAGATGTTTGCAATAATTTGCTACCAAGCACATCAAGAGAAAAATATGAAATCGCTTACAGGAACTTAATGGACTGTAAAATGAAAGCCAAGGTTAATTCTTGTTCCGAAAATACCTTTTTAGTTTTTTTTGAAGAGTTATCAAGAAGACTGAAATCATCAACATTATGGTCTCAGTACTCGATGCTTGAAAACTGTGTTGATATATCAAAATACGTAAAACCACGTGCATTTTTAAAACGCATATCTGAAAAATATGTTCCAAAAAACAGTCAAAAACATTAACTTCTGAAAAAATTCAATAATTTTTAAAAGATGCACCTAATGAAAAAAGTATTTGCTGATAAAAGTATGAATTGAAATTTTTTAAATTGTTATCGGAAAATGAATGTTTGGTTTTGATTTCAGGCTGATTTAGCTATTGGCCTTACAGGGGCATACCGTTGTGATGAACTTCGAAAATAAAAAATGGATGACTTGGAAGATCTTAATTCGTCCCTTTTAATAAAATTACCCGATACTAAAACCAAGGTTCCTAGAAATTTCACAGTCACAAGAGAATTCTACCAAATTTACAAAAAATATGTGAAGCTTCGACCATGCACAAATGAAACACGTTTTTTTTTTAATTACCAAATTAGCAAATGTACGAAACAGCCTATAGGGATAAATAAATTTGGCACCATGGCGAAAGAAATAGCGAAATTTTTGCAATTACCTAACCCCCCTGAATTATATACTGGCCACTGTTTCCGAAGGTCATCTGAGACTATTTTAGTTAAAGAAGGGACAGATCTTTTAACTTTAAAACGCCATGGGGGTTGGAAATCCAGCAATGTTGCTGAATCTTATAACGACAACTCCATAGCTAACAAAATGAAAATTTCAAAAAGTATAGTAGAATCCATTCAGCCTCCAGTGCCATTAGAACCTGAACACAACAATGCTGTGGAAGCTCAGTACGATTCCCCATCAACTTCAACTTCAAACGCAGCTAATAGTTCAATTACCGAAAACATGTTGAAACAAAACAACCTACCAGGAATTACTTTACAAAATAGTTCAAATATAACTGTTAATTACTATTTTAAACAAAATATATAAATGAGTTAATGACATATAAGTATTATATATGTATTTTAATTTTCAATACTTGTAAACAACGCATCCGTAGAAAAAGTACAATGTACAATTCGTGAGAAAACGATATTTCTCACGCGCTTGATTTGCGGCACTCGCCTTCGGCTCGTGCCAACAAAATTCTGCGCTCGTGAGAAATATGTCGTTTTTCTCACTTGTTGTACAATATACTATTTCTTCATGAATATGTTCGCATCTATTATTCATCGATCAAGAACTTATCCATGATTTCTCTATTAATCTAACTTCAACAATTCATTCAATCACTAAAAAATTCAAACCATCATTTTATTGATATCTGTACATTGGAACTATAAGACACTAAGTCACATAAACAAAAAGTCTGATAGTTCCGATGTACAGATATTTTTTTATTTTCCACGAAAACTCTTCGTTTGGCAAACATAATATGAACACAAAGCAAGGGAGCTGGAAAATCGACACCACACACGAAAAACAATAAAAATATTTTCAGATAGTCAAGCAGCTTTAAATCCAGAGCAGTACGGAAATGCAGAGAAACCTTAAGCCGACTGGCACAACGCAACAATGTTAACCTAGTCTAGATACCAAGTTACACGGGCCTAGAAGGGAATAAAATAGCGGTCGCCCTAGCAGAAGTGGGGGCCGAAATAACGTTTACTGGGCCAGAACCAGTAATCGTTATAGCACTGCCAAGATTGTTATAACATCATAAAAGACTCGAGTATTGGCGTAGTCTACCGGGCCTAGCCCATTCCAAAGCATGTATTGCTTGCACAAGGAAAAAACTGCTAGAACTCAGTAGAGCACATCTTAGAGTTATAGTAGGTTTGCTCACTGGCTACTGCAAACTCAAACACCACATGCATAAAATCGGACTTGCACAAGATGCAGAGTGCCGTCTATGCATAAAGGAGGATGAAACGGCTAATGAGGAAACTGTATCTAAGATCATTTTGGACATAAAATCTAAAGCAACCGGAACAGATAATATCATTGCATTACTTTTCAGCAAAGATACCACTCGCGAATCCATACTGGATACTTTAAAATTGCAAATTGGGAATGAAATAATTCCATTCCTTGAATCTGGAAAAAGTCTGGGTCTTATTATCGATAGTAAATTCAAGTTTAAGCAGCACATCTCAAAAAAACTGCAATTAGCCTACTGTACTTTGAAAATGATTTATAGCCACAGGTTACCACTAGTTCGAGATTTGAAAAAGATGCTGTGTGAATCTCTGGTATTATCTCATTTGGATCATTGTGACGTCTATGGATTCTGTCTTGATAGTGTGGATATAAAACGTATACAAAAATTACAAAACTCGTGTCTCCGACTTATATATGGCATAAAGCGCAGTCACAGGATTTCTCACAAATGAATTGAATGTCATTGGCTTGATATGTTTAACCGCCGTAAATTACATTTTGCGTGCTTCTGCTTCAAATTACTAAAGTTTAAGTGCCCCCCTTACTTACACGAAAAATTAAGTTATCATACCGATGTTCATAATTTGAATACACACAAAAAAATAATTTCTTGGAATAAGCATGACTGCATTGACTCAAGTAAATAATTTGTTTGTATATAACGAAAGAGATGGTTGTTTTGTTTCAAAGAATTAATTTTTTTAAGAAATTTCTCAATTGAAAACAAATATATGCTTATATGAAAACATTTTATATCTCGAGTGGAAAATATAATTAATTCTTAGTAAGAAAATTATTTACTTACTTCAATAAAACAATTGTTTTGAAGTAGAAACGAAAAATATCCATTAAAGATGGATATTTACTTGATTTGAAACTATGAATTTCTCGTAATGAAGATTACATTCATTCACTTCAAGAGGAACGGTTTATTTAGTTACACAATGGTTACTTCGACTTGATGAAAGGATATTATTGATCTGAATATATACATTGATCAGAATGAAACTTAGTTTCGTTTTCTTTAACAAAGTTACTCGTTTGAGGCAACATATCTATTACTTAGATTATGTTAAATATTGGTATTGATCCGAAAATATGAATTAATTATTATAAAACGTTTGTTCGTTTCCTTCAACAAAATTATGCGTTTAGGACAAAATACTGATTACTTTGAATATGTAGACTAATATTTTGGAATCAAATATATTAACTAATCAGAATGAATCTTTCGTTCATTCCCTTCAACAAAAACATTCAATGAATTAATTCAATGAATTATAAATAATGAATTCCATCGTATGAAAATAATTGAAACAAAAAGGTCAATGAAAAAAGTTTTATTCAACATAATTATCATTCTTACATGACTCAAAACAATTCTTTGGTTAACAATATTCTAACATATGATTCAAAAAATCCTTATTATCAGTAACTTTGGATATGAACTGAGAAAAACTAAAAAAAACCTTATTTCACCAGAAAAAAAAATAAACACAAATAAAATTTTCTACATATCGATGCCTTAATTCGCAAACCCGCTAACTCCACGTTTTATCAATGGAGCTAGCTGGTTTGCGAGTTAGGGCATCGATATGTGATCAAAAATATGAGAAAAACATCAAGATCTACAATAAAAACAGAATTTTCTGTCCATAAATCTCCACCTCAGTATTTCAGTCATTGGCTCAGTCTTTCAGTCTTAGGCTTGATTGAGTCTTTGAGTCACTTGGATTTGAATTTGAGTCTTTTCAGTCCCACTTTCGAGTCTCTAGTCTTTCAAATATCTTGAGTCTTGTATATATTTTAGCTAGATGTTTCCTCCTTGCTCTGTATATATACCGTAACATGTACAAGAATGCTTCTTGGCATTCTACAGTAGAAAATTTCTGTTTCATTATTCAGCTTCACTCTGCCCCTTGGTGGAATCGTTGAGGCAGCAGCAAAATCTGTTCGATGAAGTTGACGTCTAAAAAAAATTTTCACCTATTACCTACTATTGACAAACTTGATATTTACAAGGAATTAGAAATAATTGGAAACCCAAAAATTCCAAACCGAAAAATTGATTAAGTTTAGTTCAATTAAGTTTACAGAAAACATAGTTTAAAAATATTTTTTGGTACACTGTTTCTTTTGAAATAAAACGAAGAAATGCACTATTGTTCTCTAAATCATGTCTTTCAATAGAGCGTGAATTTCTCTGAATAAATAATACACATAAAATTACCTGTATTTTCAGTGGAATCAATTTTTTCGGTCAGACTCCCAACACTTTTTCTCTTGCAGTTATTTTCTTATATTGCATAATGGGGTTGTAAAATGGTGCCTATTTTACATAAAAGTTCATAATCGATGCAGGGTAGAGCCTCTCAAAGTCCATGTCTATGTAAAATGATAGACAAGTTAATGAAGATGAAACAGTTTTGAAGAAGTAACAACAATTCTATCGATACCAATTTTTATTTCACTTATTCATCCCGTAGAAGGATCCTGTTACGTTGTCCTATGAGAGGAAACTAGCTAATTTCTTCAAATATTCCTCATTCAGGAAAGGCAAATCTTCGATAGTTACTTTGTTATCTGAAATAAGCTTATTTAATAAACTCAAAATTCAAATGAAATCATCAATAGTTTCTCAGAAATGTTTGTTCTTCATGAAAGTTTGAATACCTAAATTCTCAAACGTAGAGCTCATCTAAATAATTAAGGATTCAAAAGAGGTATTTTTCTAGCTTTCTAACTTGAAGTTGTATTTCTCAAGAAATGAAAATAATTCTTTAACCACTGAATAATTTTGATTCTATACAGAATGGCTTCATTATCCCCATAATACATCTTATTTTCTTTTCAATAATATGTTTGTGTTCAAAGAAATACATATTTATAGTTTTGAATCAAGAATATAGAAGTATCAAAATACACTGACGCAAGTGCGTCTTATTCCCATGTAGGTAAATACCTACACATTCCTCTACTTTTTATACCTATCGATGCAAAGTTGTTTCTTCACATTCGTTGGTTAGGCATAATGCCGAAGTACTATGAATTATTTACCCATTAACTTTTCTATAAAACTATAAAACAGCCTACCACCTTTTGTAATCCAGTATCCATGGGGTTGTGCTGGTCATCTTTTAATACTCACCTACCAAGGAAGTTTGATACAAGTACTTAATCCTTCCATCAAGGTTGCACAGTTTCAGAAGTTTTTGGATATCCATGTTTTTGTTTTTATAACTGTTTCTCACAATTAATATGAAATATACCAACTCCAGTCCGAATGTATGTAAACGCACAATGGCACAATATGCACATTAACCTCAACGAGACCTGTAACCTGCGAACGGCGAGACCCGAAAAACACTTCTAACTACAATACTAAAGCAGACATTACACCCCTCACCCCCCTTATCAATTGCACAACAGCCTATGGAATCCGTCAGGGCCGGTCCTAGAAGAATGATGTCAGTCAACAATGTTAGAAATGTATTGAACGCTGCACCTATCTGGGATCCACCTCAGATCTCTATAATTTTTGTGGGACTCAACATGTTTTTAACTGCTGAACAAGGCTATGGAAACAAAACTCTGCACTTCAGCATACTATCGGAATAATGGCCCTTTAGACGTTTATAAGGGTAATTCGAGAAATTTTTTACAACAATTTAATCACAATTTAGCAATACTTACTGTGGTTTAACCATCCAATTTTAATAGTATCTCAGCTTCAAATGTAATGTACCAACTGTAATATGAAGTTGAAGACATTTCATATTTTCATTGAAAGAAATCAAAATGTATATACTATTATTGAGAAAATGAAGTACTGAAATAAAATTTTATATTTTTTCAATTGAAAAGAGTCAGTAATATCAACTTTAAGTATTTCCGTTTTTTAATTTGAAGAAATGTATATTTATATTCTTAAATCAAAAAGAGGAAGCATTAAATCAATAAATTAGGTTTATTCATTCCGAAAAATCAACCATATCAAGCTGAAGAAATTACATTTTCAATTTTATAATGGTGTTCTTGGATTGAGCAAATATTTCAATAAAATTATATCCTTTGATTGAAAATAACAGATATTTCGATTCAAAGAAATATGCTCAATTGAAAAAAGAGTTTTACTTGAATTTTCAAAGAAATGCGTTTTGTCAATCTGAGATAATTTTTTTTTGTGTGTATTAGACGCCAAAATATTCTCACCATACCCTCTCACCATAAAGAAGTATTCAAGAGTTCTTTTTCATACAAAATCGTTAAAATCGTAAATTAGCTGACTAAACTTAAATTTTTTTAGTTTCAATTTGACTCCAAGTGCTTTCAAATACAAATTTATGCATTTTCTATTTGGTATGCAGAGTAATTAGATAGGTCACGTGTGTAAATATTCTCCCCCTTTTCTTCTCTTTCTCCTCTCTATGTCTCTTTCGCTCGCTCTCTCTGTCGTTCGCTCTCTCTTCCAGTTTTATGTATATGTATCTTTGAAGTTCATAAAATTTTTCATTGTTAAAATTGTTGGCTATGGTGGAAGACCAGACTCAGAGGTTTATCTTCTGAACCAAATTGCCATACATACAAATTATGTATGATTTTATTTCTGTTGCATAGATATGTGGGTATATAATAAACGTATTCATTATTATTATTATTATCAAAACGGGCAAATTTCAGTGTCTATTTTGATCGGTAGAGCTCTGGATCTTTGGCTTTCGTTTGGCAAAACTACCGAATATTTTGAGCAAAAAAAATATTTCCATCTAGTTGAAGTTTCAAACGGTGCTTGTTGAGAAGTTTCATCGTGATGCCTCGTTCTCAAGTCGGTGAAAAAATCCTTAAAACTACCTAAAAAATGTCAAAATAGATTTATTTCGTCTGTTTTTTTGTCTTCTTATTTGAGAATTCTGGACTCAGGAATACTAATAAGACTCGTTTTAAACTTTGTCTCCATAAGCCACCCATTATAGAAAGTTTCTAGCATACTTATTTAGTTTCTTCAACTAAAAGTGACAGCGAAGGTGTATTTTATTTTGTTCCTTCTCTAATCTTGAGGTGGAACGATCAATAGCTACGATGCTACTGAATCTCCATCTTACTTACGTTCACATCGTGGCGAAGTTTAATATTAACAGTATCTGAGAATAGTTCAAAAATGGGATGAACGTGATAAAATGCAGTTAAATGCACGTCTTTTAGGCGATAACCGAAAAGGTCTATGCTATCTACCTACCTACAAAATAGACGTTTCCAGCTTCTTTGAACTTGCATATTGTCGCCGAAAGACAGGTGTTCGAATAGTTTTAATAAAACGATCTTTTCCGCAAATAAATGGTTCATACGTGCCAATCGAGCTATAGGTAGGTAGCGTTAACGACAAAACTGCCTTGCCTCTATCCGATAGGGTCGCGACAAATGTTTACGTAAGCTTTTATGGTCTGGTGCTTCAACTGGGATCATCAACAATTTTTGAGGGGTGAGTAGACATATTTAACAACGTCCTGATAAAAAATCACATCTTAGATATTCCTGAATTGTTCACGCATTTTTGGAACGACCTGATGTCGACATGTATGAGACATAGATACACGAGTAAAATGATTATTGCTTTGACCTCTGACCCAAAATTTTTATTTTCATCTCAAAATGGTTTTAAAATCCGGCCCAGCTATATTCGATTATTAGGTTGTTCTATTTAATACATCGTTATTTAAATAGATTCAAAAAGGTTATTTATTTAGGTCTAATGAGATTCATTTAATAATATTAATGAATCGTCTTCATTCATTACGGGAAATACTAATGCTGTATTTCGACTTTATCGTGAAAAAACTTTAAAAAAAATCTCTTAAAATTGAGTCAATATGGAATCAGAGTTGCACTTCCTCTCTTCAGCCCTTATTTACCTAATCATTAACAATGCATTAATCCTGTCGAAAATAGATTTTCGAATTTTCTGACAATCGAGTTCGCAGTATAACATATGACTCTGTTCTAGGATCTATGACGGTCATTACTTATATGTATAATTATTACCGTATAAATGCGTCATTTATGTCGATGATACAACTTTACTGTGATCCGATGAAAACTGTGAAAACTTGTGTGAAACAATGAAAATTACAGAAAACCAGGCTGAGAATGGGTTCAATGCTGATATATTCAAAATTAATGACGAAAAAATGATAATATAGCTCAAGGTGAAACTGTCAGACTGTTAGGCATCACTCTAAATGATAACCTGAACAGGTCATATCAATTTGAAGAGCTAGGCTCGAAACTTAGAATGGAAGCAAGAGGTGAAGTACCTAGGGCTTATCCTAGATCAAAACTACTCTGGAACAGACACGTAAAGTATATCGTTAACAAGGCAAAATCATTACTGATGGTTTTTCCGTTAACCAGCTGTCACCCCCCTACGAACGACAGCCCTCAGAAGTCGAAACTTGTGCGAGCTAAGGATTAACGAGGTCTTCCCTTTTAACGTGCGATTCCTAGCAGATGGTGTGCAGGAACATTGCAGGAAAAATGTGGGGCTGTAATCCATCAATACTGCCATGGATGTACACTATGATAGTGAGAACTATGATGATCTACGGAGCAGTAGTGTGGCACGGCAGTACTGAACTCGCCATAACAAAGAAAATCCTGGAGAAAGTGCAAAGACTAGCATGTCTTTGTATAACAGGAGCAATGAGGTCTACTACAACAGCAGCAGTTTAATTACAAGACAAGCACTTGCAATTGGGTTTTCTTGGAAGAACGTTGCACAAATATATGTCAGATGTAGTTCAATGTCCGTCGTGGTATTATCCAGGGAAGTAGTTGTTTTCTGAAAGATGTTTGCCTTTTATTTTCCACTTGATGGAAACGCTTAGAGACAAGGGTATCCCGTATTCTTTCACATTGTTGATACCCCTCTGTCACAATATATTCTAACTCGTTCGAATTTGTACAGCAGCAATAGAGGTAATTCTGGACCTCACTTTTTTCCATATCATGGTGAAGAGAACTGCTTGGGGAGCAAACCTCAGGTTGGCTAAAGTCGGACTCAAAGGGACAGCACACGACGTAAGGGGCTCAACCCCCACCGAAAGTGCACACCTTGCCGATTTCCTAACTGAAAACTGAAGAAGCAATGAGAGCAACATACTGGCAAAGACTTCCAGGACTAAGGCAGGCTAAAGATCTTCTCGGCAACTTCAACCGAGCAAGATCGAAGACACTTTAACCTCAGCAAAACTAGTCTAAGACAATCACTGGATTTTTCGCGGGGCACTGCAGACTCAAAGAACACCTAAGGAAGCTAGGCTTATAGAAGGATAGCACCTGCAGATTCTGTGGGTAACATCCCGAAACACCACACCATATATTGATGAAGTGTTATGCTGATCATCACAAAAGATGGAATATACTGGGATCACACCAGATGATGACTGTGGGAGAAATACCACGAATAGGCCCCCTCAAAATCCTTTAATTCCTCAAGGAATTGGGGCTTGAGGGGCTGCTGTAAACGAGAACACTTTGAAATAGCAAAAGAAGATGGGGTACATAGATCTAATTAGGTCGCAGCGCATCAGTCACCATCCGCACTTACCATTACCATTAGGCTCAAAGCTTTCCAAATATCTACTTTGACTCAGGCATCTGAAAAAATTTGATTGTGTTGGCACATTATGCGGTTTTTTATTTTCATGTTAGCTTGCTATAGGATAATTCATAAACAATTAAAAAAAAAAATTTTCAATATTGAAATAAGTCAACCTCCCTGAATTGATCAATTTCACCATTTACTTTAAATCACGCCACAGGCGCACCATACAGATGTCCCTTCAGTGACGATTCTAGACGAGAGCGGGTAAGGATCAATTTCTTCTTAATGTTCCAAAATTTGTTTTAACCGTCATCCGGCTGCTTCTTTACGAGCGACTCTCCGAAGGTTTCGAGAACTGGGAATTACGAGGATATTAACTATCAACATGCGATCCTAAACACTGTCGAGAATTCCTATTGAAATTGTCCGTCAAGTATGCCAGTCTTCAATTCAAACAGTTACCGTTTCCAGTATTGCTTCGACTTATCCAGCACAGCTTTCTTCTCCCTGAACCTCTTTTTGAAAAGATGCAATTCAGCCCTGAAAAAATATTGATGTAATTTGAAAAAAAAAATTCTTCAGATAATAAGCAATGGTAGCCGATGAAGATAGTAATATTTCCCCACGGATCTTCTTGGAATATCTGTCAGATGTAGTTCAATGTCCGTCGTGGTATTAGCCAGGGAAGTAGTTGTTCTCTGACAGATGTTTGCCTAAGAGATAAGAGTACTCCGTATTCATTTCAATTTGTAGATAACTCTCTGGCACAATATTTTCGAACTTGTTTCGAAATAATAATCAATCAGTACAACTTTTCTGTCAAGAGTGGTTATTTTGGGATTTTTCGTTAATGCAAATCATTTTTAGTATTATGTAAGTATTAACCAATAAGTGGCTTAGAAATCATGTTACTGTATTCTTTAAATACTGAAGACATAAAAAATTAGAAAACACCCACCAGCGCAGTCATGAATTACAGACGTGCACATAGTTTACAGCAACTTGAAGCATTCTCATTGTTCTCAACCTCACGTTTATTTAAGTTATTAGTAGTACAAAATATTTACAGAAGGAGCAAGCAGTACTCTTTGTTTGGGTTGGAGTAGAAGTTAATTAGAATCATGGTTTCATAGACGAGATTCGAAAGGAAGCAAACTGAAATTGCCGGATGGCGTACTATAATAATAGATGCTATGGGGGTTGATGTACCGGGAGGCAAATCTGATTGAGTTTATTTCGAATTTTCAACCTCAAATTAGTGTTAATGCCCTCTTGTTTTCTGGTTTCTGGTTATAAATGCAGTATTGCATCGGCAAGTGATATAATGAAGAAATATGAAGAAAATCTTTGTAACCAAGTTCATTTACCCTTCTCACCATTTACTCTACACTGTGAAACATTTTGGTAAACAGGGTGAGCTATTTTGGTTTTTGCAGCTGCTACTGCAATAACAAAATTTTTGAACATACTTATTTTATCCATTTGACTCCCGATAATTTTTATCATTCCCAGGGGTGCCTTTGAAATGAACATTTTTTCTTCAGGATTCCGTCCAGGATTTACAGGATTTCGTCCAGGATTTACAGGATTTTCACAATTGTGAAATTTTGGAGTGAACAGATAGAGTAACAATAATTGTGAATATGAAAATTTATTCTGTGATAAATGTTAACGAATTTAAAGTTGAATCAGTTGTTTTTTTTTGTGGAATGACAAGAAACAATTTCATGATTTATTCTTATTCTTGAACAACTATCGCATCCAAGACTCCTACAACTGAGTGTGTCCTTCAACTGATCATTGGCAGACAAATGTTCGAAAACATTATATATTTTACCATCGCATGGCAAAAGAGCTGTTTGTCTTCTTGTAGTATTTGGTTGTGAGTCCCCATCATCCTTCACATTTGTCTCTTCAACAGTGCAAACGCAAACAAAATTGCTGGCGTTCTTTCCACTCTTCGCAAAAACGATTTTTTCCTAATTTTGATCAGCATGTAAGATTCGATCATAATGTGTGATACATCGTTGTAATAAAAAAAAATACTTTTTGAAAAGGCAAAAATCCAATATAGCGCTCATAAGAAAAACCAAAGTCGTAACTCTGGCATCAAGAACGCTTTGGAAAATACGATGATAGATTTAGATTCTTTGTAAAAAAGTGCCTCAAGAACGTTCTACTTAAAAACGTCCAGTTCTTTTATTCGCTTGAAAAAATAAAAAAATCAAATTTTCTTTCAGATAATTGTTCAGAATGAAAACGCCCAACTTTGCCCTAATTTAACCGACCTCGTATCTCTTATAATAACTGAGATCCCCATGGTGGAGCTTGAAATTCGGGCAACCTGTATGTTAATGACCTTGGTATAAGAAAGTTTACAAATGAGTTCACAAAACTTCCCTTTTCACCATACCTATTCTGAACTCAATAGAAAATACTTATATAAACCACTTCAAATCATATTTTCTCGATGTGTGTCATTCTTGTAACAAAATCCTTCAGTTAATGGAAATGTCCAAAGTGACCTTCCTCTGATTGCACTGTAAAAATGTATCACCAGAACGCAACCAACGGACGAAAAAACACAAAGAATCTCTTTTCATTATGAGTTCCATTTCAATTCGTTTGACTTTCCGTGGATTGAGTTCTCTTTGATAATTCAACGCAAAGATGAGTGTCGACTATATCTTTGGAATGGAGTGAATAGTCATTTCATGCGGTATACATTTCCGAACGCTGTTTTATCCACAAAGAACATGCCTTTTGTGTCGTTCTTCATCACTTTTGATATCTGATTCTCATATTGTTGTTGTCAAGAAAACATGCATAACGAACTAGGTAGAAGAAACCATTTCATCGTCGATATCATGGTGAAAAGGTTTCTACACACTACGAGGATGTCATCAGCTTAATTTCAGCTATGTTCAGTAGATATACATTCAAATTTTCACAGTGGGGCTTACTCAGTTGTTTTCAGTTGTTTCAATGAACTAATGCACTTTCATGGCAGGATTATGTCGTTTATGGAAATTTATTAATGGGATATTTTTGTTTAGGATTCCATTATACCTACATGATTGGCAGTTTGGTTCTATTTCTTCATTCAAGTTTTACACTAATCAATAAAGCATGAAATGAGTGACTTTTAACAAAAATACTATTAGGAAATCGACTATGCCATCTCATGACAGACAGTCCGCAGTTATATTCTGTTATGTTTTGGACTTGCAACTGTCATTTATTTATCTGTATATAAACATTTAAAAACAAACAAAAGTGTTTTTTTTAATTTTTTTGTTTATTAAATAAAAAGTTATACAGAAATCTGGTCGCTCCAATGAGAAAAATTGTAGCTAATTGAAATATGAAAAAAGTGAGATTATTTACGACCCGATCGGATCATTAGTAACGGAGAAAAACGGATAAAACCGGAATTTAAAAAAATAGTCTAGTTGTAGGGTTGATTTTCCTCACAAAATCATTGAATCATGTGTACTTCATGTGTGCACAAAACAGGTGCTGTCGGATAATTAGTTTTGGCACAACTGGCATTTCAATTATTTCTGCACTATTTAGTGAAAAAACGATTCGAATTTCTCGAGCATACTTTAAAGGTACAGTACCACGAAACGTATATTTTTTATATTGCGCTACAATGAATCGAAACGGGTGAAAAATGCTTGCAAACATGACTGAAAACGGCCAAGCCCATGTAAGCGGTCGAGTAGTAGGAGCGGACGGGAGATGAGGAGAAGCGTATTATGACGTAACGCGTTTTCAGTCATTAGAGCATCCAGGTACGCAGCAAGTGCAAGTGCAAGTGCAAGAAAATTCAAATAGTAATTGTACCAAAATTATTAATCCAACAGCCCCAGTTTTGTGCACACATAGAGTACACATGATTCAATACTTCTGTAAGATGGGCAAACCCTACACTTGAAAAATGGCTGAATTATGATTAATAAAGAAATTTGTAAAATTTTACGATTTTTCCACTTTTTCTCCGTTACTTATGATCGGATCGGGAAAAAATCTCATTTTGTTCGTATGTCATTATCTACAATTTTTCTCATTGGAGTAATCAGATTGCAGTATGAGTTTTCATTTCATCAGCGAAAAATTTTTATAAAAAATTAATTACTAGTATTTTTGTAATGAAAAAACCTCTATTGATTGGCCTATTTG
This sequence comes from Chrysolina americana, assembly GCA_958502065.1. Taxonomy (NCBI): domain Eukaryota; kingdom Metazoa; phylum Arthropoda; class Insecta; order Coleoptera; family Chrysomelidae; genus Chrysolina; species Chrysolina americana. Next base: position 72,625,029 of record OY293413.1, read on the forward strand.
TTTACTAATATTCGATTTGACTTAGTTGACTCGAATTCAAGAAGAAATGGTGTGGCACTTACATTATTGTTTACTCTGGTGTATTGTTCTGGTGCGTGTAATTGTGGAATACGAGGTGATGAGCGTCTTCATCAGATGGTATCGAGAAAAGGAAGTGAGCAATTTGTGCGATTTTGTGCGGAATTAAAGTTACAACTATACTTTCACACAGGAGACATATTCAGTCTCGTAGGGAAATTTCTATTCTCAATGCCAGTGAAAATGTATCTGAATGAAAGAATCATCGAAAGAGATGACCCACTCCAAATGGTTAATGGGTTATATTCATTCAGATTTCTGATCCGTTTGTATCGTAAGCTTGAATTTTAATCCATTTTCCTTAACGCCCTCTATCGCCTACAGAAAAAAATATTGTTCAGCCCTCTATTATAAACACCAATTAACTCTTTTACCAACGGGATTTGCATATTTTACTCTGGTTATATACGCCTTTGCTCCAAAATTAATCAAGTACCTAGTCCAAAAGAAAACCAAACTTTCCTGTTGAATTACCTATCACTTAACGACTCATAAGTCCTCTTGGAGTTCATATCATTCAAATTTGACTTCATGTTTGTCAATGTCTAGCTCAAATTTATGTTACTGCAAATGGTATAGAAGACAACAGAAACCCACACGCATTTCTGATGTCAACAACCAGTCTGCAGATAAGTTTGACCCTTTTCTCAACACTAATTTCAAACTATCCAAATACCAAAACTATGCCAATTTCACTTGATGTCGGTTCTAATTCGTAATTGTATCTTAGTCTGCATATCTCTAATTGCATTCGGTTTAAAAAATACCCATTATCCCTACCCTAACTACCTGCTCCACTAACCCGGCCACATTAATTACCTACTCTTTTAGTGAGTATATGATACAAATAACTTGAGTACAACATTTTAGATAACTATCTTCCATTATAAAATCATATTTCCCAGTTATTGTTAGAACTGCAATAATTTTTCTTGCAGCTTCAATTGTCTTCGAAGTCATCTACTTATCCTACAACTGTTTTCGTGGTCTTTGAGACCGATTTTTATCGGAATGGCAACAAGACATTTACGTTAAGTTAGTCACACTTTTATAGCCACAAATTGTTTTCTTGGGTGGACTTGAGGCGTGATAGTCTGGGGAGTTGCCACATAAATTATTCATACAGATATGTTCTCTGTCAGTTTTTATTTTGTTATTTGCAGTTGGAGAGAAGAGTGGAACTATTGATATGTGTTAGGTAGAAAACCTTGAACTATTCAAAAAATTCCTGAGTTGAATTGGACTAGGAATACTACGGGATAGAAGACATGAGTCATTTATCCGTTAAAGTTACAGATGAATGATTAAATTAAACGGAATTTTCGGAATATGAAAAATGGTTCAAAGACCATTCGATAAAGGATATCAGAATATTATTTACAGGGTGGAGTCAATTAGTTCGCCAGTTGAATTTTTGGAAATCCAATAATTCTTCCATAAATTTCTGGTAGAGTAGGGATGCCGTTTAAATATAGTTATTTATCTGAAGGGGAGATCGGTGATGGTTGTAAAGGGTGTCGTTTGTAACATTCGATCTACAGCCGCCATCTATGATGGTGAGCGCGAGCAACTTGGTCATATGTAACACGTCTCAATACCCGATATTATGGCGGTTAGTAGTTTGAGAAACAGAAATAAAGCGTAATTTAGGAAAATATTGTTTTTGTTACATCAAGTGATTATTAATTTTAATATTCTTTTGTGAATATCTTCCTTAGCATGTGTTTTATGTCTTCTTTACTTAGACCGTCTGAATCAGCTTATATTTGTGTATGAAATCAACAATTCAGTATATTTGAATTTTACTGTTAGATAATTTGTTTGGTAAACATAAAGTTGATTTGTCTCTTGGTGCCAGTTTTAACATCACCACGGGTGGCGGTTGTAAAAACAGCTGAGAAAGTGTTTTATTTGAATTAAAGCGCCGGGTTCGCTGGTGGAACCAGGCGTTGAAGGGTCTGAGAAAAGAGATTAGAAAGGCCCACAACAAGGCTATTAAGGAGGGCAGGGAGGAAGCGTGGAAAGACTACAAAACCGTGAGAAGAGACTTCAAGAAGGAATTGAAAAGTAAGAGAGCCTGCTGAAGGTGGGGAAATCAACTCCCTAACAGAATCCGCCAGACTCATGATACTGAGCAACGAGACAGAAGGTTGTATGACAACCTTGAAGAAACCAAATGGGACATGGACAACATCCTCCGAAGATTCGTTCATACATCTGCTGGAGGTTCACTTTCCGGGTGGCGTTGATGACGACCAACGGACTCCGCCAGTACAGCAAATAGGGTTGTTACACATGACGCCATTAGCCTTACACCGTTTCCGCTTATAACGCTGTAAAAGGTGGTGGACAGATTCCTGATGGAGGGGCCCCTTAGGGTGAGCCCCTTCCACAGAAATCAACTCGCATACAGGAAAGGGAGGTCGACAGAATTGGCCCTCCACACTGTAGTGCGAAGAATTGAAAAGACCATACAGGCAGCACTAATGGCCCGACAAACACCTCACTCGATGGTCAGCTGGGTTGTATCGTCACTAACGAATAGGACCTCAGACTGAAAGCCGAGGTGAGGTGGGCTGCCCTCAGGGAAGCTGCCTCTCTCCCCATCTATGGTGCTTGGTCGTGGACGAACTCCTGAGTAAGCTCGCAGACGAAGGTTTCGAGGCACAGGCATATGCGGATGATGGAGTTGTCCTAGTCAGCGGACGATTCATTGGACTCGTCTGCGACCGCATGCAGGATAATCGAAAGGTGGTGCAGTAAAGCAGGGCTCTCAGTAAATCCGACAAAAATGGATCCTTTTTACCAAACGCGGGACAAAAGATGGGTTCAGACCACCCGCCATGTTTGGCTCAGCAGGTCAAATGGGGTGGTTTTAGACTCCAAACTTTCATGGAGGCCGCACGTCGATAGGGTTATTCAAAAGTCGGTAGCAGTCCTATGGCAACTGAGGAGAGGGAAAAATTGGAGAACCAACCCAGAGATTATGCGCTGGCTAAACACGGCGATCGAAAGCTCAGAAGGTCCATTGGTTGGCCTGTTTATTGACGGGTGCAATAAGAACGACCCCAACCGCGGTATTGGAGGTACTGTTGAGGTTCCCATTCTGGATCAAGAAAGAGGCAATGGATAGGGCATGCGTAAATCGCAAAGTGAGCGGAGCAAGAGATTCCTATTTCGGCCCTTGGAGTGAAAAGCGCACAAGACAGACTGCGGAAATAGGAAGTTTGCTCTTACTATTCCGAGCAGAGAGCAATGGGAGTTTCGACCAGGAAGCCTACATAGATGGTTCGCGCCTGACCGACAAACAGGCTTTGGGCGCAGGCATCCTCCTGGAAGAAACAGGTATGCAGGGATGCAGACAGTCAAAAGACTTTGTGGCCGGCTCTAGCAATTCAAGGATGGCGTGGCTCTTAGGCAGAGATCAACACTACGCCTCCTTGTAGGGAAACTAACAGGTCATAACAAACTAGGTATAACTTTTTTTCATGATTTTTGCTAGTGCATTTTTTTCTCGAAACATCCAAATGCACCTTTTTGGAACAACCAATTGCAACTTTTTTTCGTAACTATCGAATATTCCATTTTTCAAAGCATATAATCAGCATTTTGACTTTTGTCGAATATACTTGGATTCTTTCAAATGAGCGTTTCTTGCAAGTCACTTTCCTCGTATAGGCAACAAGAGAAGTAGATATTGAGCTATAAGCTTCAAGGCACAATGACATATTAGTGTTTATTCTTCCCGAAAATAATGCACCTTTAAGAATACCCTGTTCAATTTATACTTTGCATGATTTACGTGCATATAACTCTATCAAAATGTTCAATGTTAACGCAACTGTTAGTTTAAAATATGTTCGCAATCAGTGACACTATACTACCGTCTAGCATACCTGCGTACGGCCCTGCTATGTATATGTAATTAATGCCTCTTTCTGATGTATGAACTCTGGCAATAGTGTTATCCTATCTTACATTACTGACTTCTCAATGAGGATCCGACTATAGTGTTGGCGGAAAACACAATATTTGGAAAGAAACTGATGCGATCATAAAAAAACGGCAACTTTTTCCTCTTCTAACGATAACCACGCAACTAATTTATTTGGGTCCATGTTTTACTACTTTCGTTTCTTTTCACGATACAAACAGCTCACATATCACTTGGCGGACACAAAAGGAACTCTCATTTTCTATATTTCTAACAAACCACCTCGGGCGGAAATCGGTATCCTCAGCGGTAAGAAAAGAAATTGTGGCGGGAAAAGGGTGACTAGCTTCACACTAATCAACAAGACTATTCATTATCAGAAAACTTACTAAGTGCACTTGGCGATGAGGAGAATAAGATAAGTTCAACAACATTCTTGAATCTTGATTACATATTGAGCCAATATGAATATATCGTAGAAGTAATTATAATAATATCGGTGGAATATTGGCTTAACCTAATCTGAATGTAGATTGTCACTGTGATATTGCGTCAATATTGGTTGAAATTTTTTCACCAATATCGATAAAACAATATTATGTATATATTTTTTCAACATCTAGAAGGAATAATGCAAACACAATATTCCTATCATATCGATTCTAGAGATAGAAATGAAATGGCCTACCCAAGTTTGATAACACATTATTTTACCATTATTCAACAGATTATAATAACCTATATTGGGTGGATATTCGTTTGAGATCAGATTGGTTGAATATTATTTCACTAATATTCAACAAATCATATTAAAGTATGGTTGAATTACCAACATCGATGAAACAATATTCATCATAATCATAATCGATATTGGATGAATAATTCTTATGAATTTCGACGAAACAGTATTGCCTATATAATATTATCAACATCTAGAATAAATATTGCAATCCCAGTTTTCCTCTCAAATCGATTCTAGGAATAAAAACAATATTGTATATCCAAGTTTGATATCATATTGGCTGAATATTATGCTTGTAAGGCGAGCGCTCTACCACACGACCATCACGGCCCATACCCATTTTCTCACTAATATTAAATATTATTGAATATTATTTCATCAAAAATCATCAAATCATATTCACCTACTTATATTAATTATCTTTTGACGTACACTTTATTACAATATTGAAATAATCATGTCAATATAATATTACAAAGAAAACCTGCCACCAATATTTGAATTTAACAATATTGAAATGAATTATGATTAAACCTGCGTAATAATCTGCTAGATGGCTCTGCATATAAAACATACTTAAACCTAAAATAGAAATTTATCAAATACTTTTTTTTACTTGTTTTCAAGACAGTTTACTCAGTAGTTATGACGACCAAAAGGCAGAATCTAGTGACCCCTTCATTAAAGAAGAACTGTGATTATAGAAGTTCCTATTCAATCCAAATTTTATTAAAATAATAAATAATCGGTTGACGAAACGTTAAATTGTCACTGATTATGGATTAAATATTTCAGCTTGCCAAAGCGTACTAGTTGTGATAATTGTTTAAAAAATAGTAATTACCGTCAACCAGCTGCTCCCTTACGAGCAACCCCCAGAAGTATTCTAGAGACAGGAACAGGTATTCAGGTTTTATAATAAACATACACTATTATGGTCTGGTGCAACTGCATTCAATACCCTTTACATTAACAATTATATTGAAATGTAGCTCTAACGAACTCCCAAAACTCCACTAAATGTCTTTATCTATTTCCTCAAACAAATCAGATATTGTCTATCGCATACAATTTGGGACACTTGGAATAACTATGTGCAGCATCATTAACATGGTGACTATGTCCTAATTTAATTAAACATCATGATTAGAAGGTGAAACATAAAAGTATTATAACTGAAAAACGAACGTTTAACTCTAAAGGATTCCAAAATTGATTGTTAGGAATTTTGAATGTTCCTGCAAAATACTCAATAAGCAATTTAGCATGATAAATAAAATTAACATAATTTTGATATGAATAAAATGTCTTGGCAATATGTAATGTGATAACATTCAAACAGTCTATTGCATCCTTTTTATAATATTGTTCCACTGTAAAATCAAATTTGCTGAAATTTTGTTGTCTTCCATTTTCATACCTCGCCCAAGCCTCTTGGTTTCCTGTTGAATTCTAATGGCATATATTCAATTAAATATATGACTCACATATTTATATTCGTGACAGCAGAAAAAGAAATGCTTTCAGATGATTTTGTGAAGCATCATAGGTTTTTAGGTATTGTAGTAAAACTGCACTAACTAATTTTCCTAATTTATTTAAAACACTATTTGCAACAATTATTCACTAAAACATTTACTTCAATAACTATTTCAATTTATTTCTACTGTGGCTATCTATCTGCGAACTCTGGAACTGTAACTAACTCTGAATTCTGACTGTCCCCCAGCGGTTATATAGTCGCAAGGCTCTCTCGATTATTCTGGAGTATAGAACATTTCAGCTAGATGGCTCTTCGAACAGTATCGAATTGATCGATTTCATTCCAGCTTGTTCTCGGCGATAGGCCAGCACATATAATGTTGTAGTTGAACGAGGGTGCATAATTAATTAGATCAGGGCCGGTCTTGGGGTCGGTCTCGAAATCGTTACAGTATGATGAGGTGCACATAATCCAATGGAAAACTATTAGCCATACAGACATTTGGGCTATTTTTCTTTAGTAAACTGCCAGTATGATACTCTTCTCACACCATAGTTCTCAACTGAAGGTTATTTTTTTCTGAAAAATATATTTTGTCATCAGCATCTGACATTTTGTATACGTATAATGTGTGTCCTTCATCTTATTGGAGGATGACCAGTGAAATTTTTTGTTTGTCTGAATGAATAAATTACTTAATTATTCACTTATTTATTTGAAAATGATTTGGCTTGTGCATCACAAATGAACTTATCGTTTTGCCAATTTCACTAATTTCAACAAATTGTACTCGAGTACCTCATTTACAACTTCGTTAAAAAACTTGGTATATTTCGGTTTCTCATAATCATAGTATAATATAATTATTCGAACGAAGTTCGAATATATTGTATCAGAGAGGTATCAACAATGTGAAATAATACGGGGTACCCTTCTGTCTAAGCGTTTCCACCAAGTGGAATATTAAAGGCAAATATCTGTCAGAAAACAACTACTTCCCTGGCTAATACCACGACGGATTACAATTACAAGACAAGCAATTGCAATTGGGTCTTCTTGGAAGAACGTTGCACAAATATCTGTCAGATGTAGTTCAATGTCCGTCGTGGTATTAGCCAGGGAAGTAGTTGTTTTCTGACAGATGTTTGCCTTTTATTTTTCACTTGGTGGAAACGCTTAGAGAGAATGGTACCCCGTATTCTCTCACATATCATTATATGTCAATCACGTGTAACATTTCATAAAAGGCAATCCATCACTAATGAAACTGATTTCTATAGTTCCGTCAAGAAGAAGATTTGCAATGCAAGTTTCCAACCCCGAAATGATGAGTGAAAGAAAATCAACAGATTTTGTTTCATTATTTCGGCATGTTCCTAACAGAGTTCTAGCATCTGCAGGCAACTCTGGAAAACTTGCTTCATTATATTTAATAAGTAATTAACAGCCGTGTGTGCATCATGCCGCAGAGCTCATGCAACCAACTTTGATTGAACAATCAATCTGTTTTCTATAAGGAGGATATCAGAGTTAACTTCGGGGTGTTCATTATTTGTTGGGTTTTCAAAAAGGAATATTTTGTTAGGGTAAGAACAGGGAATACTGTCTGGCTTATTTTAAGTCTCATAAGCTCGGGAGAAAGAACTGCTGCAAATATCTCTAGAGTTGAGAAGATCTGCGGTTTATTCGTCTTTTTTGTAACAAAAACATGTAGTATCCTTAGATTTGGCAGTTTGCGGTATTTGTTCATTTGATGAGAGTGCGTGTGCCTGATGAAGTGTATATGGAACAGTTTGCCATTGATATTTAGCATGAATAAAATGTTTGTTCAATTTGACCCAATAGATGTTAATGTGGTCGCGTACACGACAAGTTCATTTGACACCAACTTTACCCCCTCCAACTTTATATTGTGTTGTGTTAAGCCGTAGACACAGTGGAAATTTTATGTGATAAGTTTTGAGTTTTGGGATTTTGGATATCAATTTTCAAAATAAAACAAGATGCAAAACAGTATTTAAAGAGAAGCTTGAATTTTACGTACACGATTGTTTATGAGGCGTGATCAGAATGATCATGGCAATGATGGTTTCACGTTAAAAAATATCCAAAATTATGAAAATTGAAACTAAAAACATAAAACTTCCATTGTGCTTCATCCTTAATGCTTTGAAAAAATAATTTATTTTTATAATTTCCCATATTCGGTTTCATACTAAAATTTCATTTTGAATCACCTGCTTATGAGAAATAGTGATTCTAACTGTCCATTTCTAGAAGGAAGCCACTTTTCTTCACATACCAAAGATAATTTTCCGGTTAAAAGTTCCGAAGTTAACTTACTTTTCCAGTTTTTTTGATGGGGACAGCACATTGTATTATTTTATTTAGTTAGTCACTTGTAGAGTCAACTAGAGTTCATTCAAGAGGAAATTGACAATATTTAGCGGATGGCCAATAAAGTAATAAATAATAAGAATGGAAAGTATTCCAGTTGTCTGCTTCGCCCTTCACAATTGGTATATTCGTTGGCAAATCTTCCATAGAAATCACCTACTGCTACCTGCGATCGTTGAATTAGGACTTGATCAATCTACTCCACTAAATTGAGCAAGTTAGTAGAATATTACCACTTATAGGTGTGAACACTGAGTATGTAGAGGAAATTTATTTAGTCGCTCCTCCGTCAACATTTTTACGCAAAATTTTTAGTTGAAGTATGCAAATATTATGGAGCATGCTGTCCAACAAGAATTTATTGAAAAAAAAAAGTGAAATATAGACGTAAAAACTTTGGAATCTCACGTCAAAGTGGATATAATATTCAATCTCAATCGCTAGTCGCAATCAAATCTGAAATACAGTCCAGTCCACAAGCAAGTTGGAAGACGTACTGCCGCAAAGGAAGGATTTTGGTGAGTGCTATTTCAACTTCAACCGCTATTTTTTCAATTTCATTTTGCTAAGAGCAAACAGGTCTGTAAGATTCTTAGGCAAAGTTTTCAACAGGAACTTCTTTGCAAAGCTCCCTTGATCTGAAAGCCACAAATTATATTTCGATTCAAATTAGGAAAGAGCTGAACGTATCTGTTCTACGGTAATTTCAAATTTTCTGCGAAGGACATCTAACCCAACTGTAGGAAAAATAGTCTGCTAGCCTTAAGCTGGGAATTCCTCGGATAAATACTGAAATACTTATGCAAACGGCGCCATCTTTAGGTTCCCAAGAGTACTGCGACTTTAGTGTCGACCTAAAATTGACACAATAAGCTGGAATATCATAAAAAATAGAGGTCCCTGGCACTAAATCAGAGCGTGTCATGGGGCAGCCGAGACCATAATATGCATTGTTCAGTTTATGCGGTCTCAGATTATGTCCACCGGCATAACGTGGCGCTACGAGTGTTCGACGAGTCTTCGACACTCGTATGGTAAGGTGTTGTCTTATGCTCCGAGGGATATTGAGTCCATTATGAAGAATGAGAAGTGCCGAATCTATTAAAACTACTAATTCCCCACACTCAGCCAATACAAGCCAAATAAGCCTGATGTAGTCCTTCTCGACCATCGACGATTTTCGTCATAGAGTTTTCGGCTCCTGGCGAAACAACATCATCGGAAAGGAGGAGGAAAAACGGACAAAATATCGAGACTTTTTTTTAACTCCGCAGGTTTACCCAAATTATTCTTTCAAAATGGGGGTTCTGATCATAGGGGTGGTGGAATGATGGACACGCTGCTCTCAAATCTGAAAATTATGTCGGCTTTCCGTGGTGCCGCAGAAATCTTAGCCGGAACAATGCAGAACGCCATAATTTTTGGTTCACTCCGCCTACTCAGGGCACATGATTCTCGCACTCACTGATCAATAACCCACCCCATGGAAGTGGGAAGTGTCTACTGTGGTTAATGACACACTAGCGCACCCTCCGGATGTATCAGGGCTCCGGAGACATGGCCTGGCTGAGAAATTCCTGACGGAAAAAATGCTCCCTCATTCTGGAAGCTTGGGTTATGTTTTGTTTCAACTGGGGGACCACCAACCAAGGAATTTTATGTTTTTCTTCATTACAGAGCCTTACATTTATACACGGTTATAATTATCGTTTATTAATCGACAAAAATGTGTGCAAACTAGGCATATATTTGAGGCGTAGTTAATAAATTCATTTCGGATTAACGAAAAACATCGCTTCATCAACAATAAAACACAATTGAAATAAATTTTAAAATTAAATTATTAAACCTATCCAACCAACAATTTTGACCTTTACACAATGAATGTTTATCAATCACTAGACAATACCAATTGAAAACGAGTTCCAAATAGAATTTATAAACGTATATTTCCAAGAAATGTTCACGTTCAACTCATACGTTTTTCATTTAGCTTCAATATTCCGTCCTCTAATAGAGTTTTGATAATTAACTCTGATTTTTTGAAATGTTTAAGCTCTTTTTAACTCGCCAACGCTATCAAGAACATTGAGAATATTAACACATACTTCTTATATTCGTCACCTAGGGCCAGTTGCACAGGTTATAGTTAACGCTTTAAGTGTCACTTGCAGTTAAAAATCCGATAGAATATGTTGAATGATATGTCAAATATATGAATACTTTCACATTCTAACTGATTCTCAAATTTAAGCTTCGTTCTAAGCACTAGCGGAAGTGGTGCAATCGGCCCCTACTTGAATAGTGGAATAGTAATAGTAAGAAACATGAATAACCGACCAAAATTCAAGAGCTTCAATACAGGATGTATTTTTTGTGTACAATATATTACAATAGTTTATGATTTACAGATTTTACTATGTTGCCGGTCATGTGTTTCGACTTCTGACGGCTGTCGTTCGTAGGGGGACGACAGCCAGGTAACGGAAAAAACGAGTTTACAATTTTTCACAAAACAATTGTACGAGGGCGCAAATTTCTATAGTATCATTGAACGCTAAACACAGCTATTGTGACAGTTCACATTATTTTGGTTCTTTTTCCCATTTTTTATTTTTAGTTCTAAAGTGATTGGCCTAGTAATAATTCTACAAGCTTTAGAAAGAAATCATAAAGTTTTTGATATCCATCAACCAACAGATATAAAACATTTTCAGAAAATGTATTCTGTAGGTACGTTGTGAACATGACGAAAAAATGCATACGTTTACTATTTAAGTTCATACTAATAAAATAATTGTTTCAAACAATTATCAGCACGTCAAAATTTTAGGTTAATGTGGATATATTTTTTGAGAAGTATGAAAAAGATTAACGATATAATATGGTATACCAATACGAGTTTTATACCCAATAAACCTCTAATATATTCTTGGGTACTTGGGTACAATTCCTGAGATGACTGAAATGTACAGTGTCTCAATTCTAACTGAAATAATCCCGTAACTCTCATAATATTCGCCGTAAGATCATGCATTTTATAGAATCAATTAGATACAACAAACATTTTCAAAATTACTCAAAAGAGATCATTCCAAGCGATATATAGTAAGAAACCACCGACATTTCCGAAAGATTATTCGAAAATGTTTTTGGATTTGTAATCAGAACAACCACAATACTAATGATATGCTTTGTTTCTGAAAACCATTCAGTTCAAGAAAATCCAAGTTCCTCTCACTTCTCATGTAAACTCCCCCGTAACTTTCGTAAGTTCTGACGTGTACCTGTGAAGTTTGCTGAATCTGTACATACAGCAAAAATGTACAGAAAGTAAATTGCCTTCCATAAGTCAACCCAAAAACTCGTACATTTGAACAAACATTGACAAAGGAAATGCTTTCACATAAAAGCCCTGAAGCAATCTCGCTTCAATCATTTGGCCCACCTGCTTACTTTCATCTTTTCCATTACATTTTTTCACATCCTCTATGATTTTCATAAGCCTTAATATTTTGCGGTCCGAACAACTTCTGAGAGCAGATTGACTACGGAAATAAAGTAACCGTACTTCTGTAGAATGGAGTGCTGGACTCGGAAGACGAATTTTCCTTATTATTTTACGTTTGCTCACCGGATATTGATTCAAACCTATCTAGAGACCCTTAGGCACCAAAAGTGTTGCCAACTTATGGCAAGTCTTGTCGTAAATCTCTTCTGACGATGGAAAATGACTTCGGCTCTTCGGATAACTGGTTCAATAAAATGAATCGAAAAAGTTTGTTAAAGACTTCTCACCGTTTGTGGCGCTAAATGTTTTCCATAGAAGCGTAGTTTTGAGAAGAGTTCTCATGCATAATGCACTTCCATACGTGTCTGAACATTTCTGGAGTGTTTGTTGCGTGACAGCGTTATGTTTACACTCTGTGTTTCGAAATTGGTCCTATAAAAGCACATTAATGTATCCCAGAGCTGTGCCGAGCACTGACGAAAAGTGCTTCGAGTACTTAAGCACTAAGCACTCTTGAAAAGTGCTCGGGAGTTTCGAGCACTAAGCACTTTTTTTCATGAAGTACTAGTGATTACTAAGCACGTTCAAAAAGTAATTCGATTTAGCGAGCACTAAGCACTTAAAGGGCAAGTCCGTTAAGGTGGGCGATTTTTTGGTCGGCAATTGAAGGAAATGAGTCAATACTTGCTTTTGTTTACTTTCATTAGAAAGACCCATTAAAACAGTGCAATTTCCAACTGATAGGGAATATCCAGACAATGTCGTTTAGGAGATAAATTTGATTTCCGAAATGGGCGGCGAATAACCAAATTGAAATATAGAGCGGCGCGAAATAGTTCCTACCTCACCAACATTCTCACTGATTTCTTAGTTCGGCAGTTCTCGGATAGAAAGCACCATTATAGTATCATTCATGTCAGAGCGTGCTGCCGTAAGAATGAAATAGGAATGTGACGCATAGACGGACAGAACTAGTCAGATCGAGAAAATGAAATGTTCGTATTCATAAGCGTTGGATTTTTTCAATTATATTTTTTTCGGTAAAAATTTGGTTTACTGGAAATCTGTTATAAAAAAAATTGAAAATCGCGATTCTGTACCATTAGGCGATTCATATGATACCATTTTTGTTTTGCGGAAATGCGCTGTTGCCAAGTTGACCTCTTCGGATTACTGGAAATCTGATATGAAAAAAACAATTGAACGTCGCGATTGTGGACCCTCAAGTAATTCTAGTGGTACCATTTTTATTTTGCGGAAATGCGCTGTTGCCAAGTTTTGGTCACTTCGGAGAAATGGAAATCTGATATGGAAAAAACAACTGAAAGTCGCGATTGTGGGCCTTCAGCCAATTGTATTGGCACCATGTTTGTTTTGCGGAAATGCGGTGTTGCCAAGTTGACCTCTTCGGATTACTGGAAATCTGATATGGAAAAAACAAATGAACGTCGCCATTGTGGACCCTCAACTTATTCTAGTGATACCATTTTTGTTTTGCGGAAATGCGCTGTTGCCAAGTTTTGGTGACTTCGGAGATATGGAAATCTGATATGGAAAAAACCATTGAACGTAGCGATTGTGGACCCTCAACTAATTCTAATGGTACTATTTATGTTTTGCGGGAATGCGCTGTTAGTCACTTCGGATTACTGGCAACCTGGAAATCTGTATTGATATGGATAAGTGAGCAATATCCTACTCAATTGAATTATATGTCATTTTGACTTTGCGGAAAACCATTGACGGCAAGTTATGGATGCGGGAAATCGCCAGAGAAGTTGGAGAACATTGTCATTATAAATATTTATTTTAACGAAAGTCTGGCTAGACCTAACCTGAACTAAAAAATTAAAATTAAATTATAAACAAGGACCTTAAGTGGCATTGATTTAAAACTTATAGTACAGTAACCTCACCCAACCTTATCCGATCTGGACCTAAACTAACCTGATCTTAAAAACAAAAATAGAACTGTAAATGAATTTAACTCAAAACTGTTTTACTGTTTTTAAATATTTCTGAAATCCCCATATTCCAAACGAATTGCAGAAAGTAATGCCTCGAAACAGTCAATTTTCTTTTTTTTATCCATCGCCTCCATAAGTACACACAGAGGTTCTTTGCAAAGTTCTCCTGGGGTATCCTGCGGAGTCTAAACCAGAGTTTTGCAGGGCGCCATGATGATTCCACCTTCTGTGTGTGAGTTCCATCTCTAGCTGAAATGAAGATAGTTTGCATCTTAAACGGATATAAATATGTAACAAATACCTATGAATTCAATACTATGGTTTACAGTCCTATGCTCATAGCCATATTTTGTCAACTGGTCGTATGCACGCCATTCATCTGTACAAATGATGGAACCAGAAGCAACGTGCTCCTTAATGATTGGAATGATCGTATCGGCATCTCTTCGATTATCTGGGCATACCACCAATCTAAAATCTTCTGAATTATCGGCAATCATACCCAGCACCCAGTGCCCTTCTATTACTCGTCCCCTTTCATATTTTCGGCGTCCGAACTAAGCCTCATCGATCTAAAAGAAATTTTATAAGCCATTTTAGGAATAAGTGTACATATATTCAAATATTTCCACAAATAATATATTCAAAAACTTCAAAAAACATCAAGCAGAGGAAAACCAGTTGGATTCCTAAATTACTCATTATCTTGTCCTTTACTTTCTCCTTTTTCTCCAAGTAATATTAGATCTTGAACACAAGATATAACGAGAGCGCAGCGAGCGGGTCCGGCCGACATTTTGCAAATCCGCGCGCGCGGATTTGCGAAATGTCGGCCAGACCCTCTCGTCTTCATGTTACTACTTTCTCCTTTATCTCCAAGTAATATTAGATCTAGAACACAAGATATAACGCGAGCGCGGATTTGCAAAATGTCGGCTGGACCCTCTCATCTTCATGTTAATACTTTCTCCTTTTTCTCCAAGTAATATTAGATCTAGAACACAAGATATAACGCGAACGCAGCGAGCGGGTCCGGCTGACATTTCGCAAATCCGCGCGCGCGCGGATTTGCGAAATGTCTGCCGGACCCGCTCGTCTTCATGTTACTACTTTCTCCTGTTTCTCCAAGTAATATTAGATCTAGAACACAAGATATAACGCGAGCGCAGATTTGCGAAATGTCGGTCGGACCCTCTCGTCTTCATGTTAATACTTTCTCTTTTTTCTCCAAGTAATATCAGATCTAGAACATAAGATATAACGCGAGCGCGGATTTGCGAAATGTCGGCCGGACCCTCTCGTCTTCATGTTAATACTTTCTCTTTTTTCTCCAAGTAATATTAGATCTAGAACACAAGATATAACGCGAGCGCGGATTTGCGAAATGTCGGCCGGACCCTTTCGTCTTCATGTTAATACTTTCTCTTTTTTCTCCAAGTAATATTAGATCTAGAACACAAGATATAACGCGAGCGCAGCGAGCGGGTCTGCTCGTCTTCATGTTACTACTTTCTCTTTTTTTTCAAATGTATACATCTTGATCATATAAAGTATATGGCCTGTGGGGCAAGCGATTGCTTGCATAACTGATTTCCAGTTAAACTATAATTTGCCCAACTTGGCAAACACGCATTTCCGCAAAACGGGAATGGCATTTTTGTTTACTCTTCACCGTAGCTGTTACCATGGTAACCTTTTTTCCATAATTGAGTTCTTGTATTCTCGTTACCATAACTGATTTCAGTTAAACGAAAGTCGAGCCTTTCAAAGATTTTAAATCTAAAAGTAATATATTTGTTCCTACCTGCACTACTACTCCTGGTCCACCAATTTTTCCGCTGTTTGACTGCATCTTTAAAAATGTGTTTGTGACGACTTCTCGACAAAATTGAATTCTTGCTGATATTGTATCGGTAGAGACGAGTTCAGTGTTACCATCAACTGCTGAGCATTCATTTAGGATTCGAGCGTATGAATCATTCATTGCGAAACCGTAAAGTAATCTAAAATATTAGGATAATAATATGAGATTCGCAAAAGAAGAAGAATATATGTTATCACCAATTCCCTTTTTTTATTAAAACACTAAACAGAAAACTACAAATCAAAATAACGCTAGCGAAGCCAGCGCGCGCGGATTGTGAAATGTCAGCCAAGCGCGCATTATCTTAAAATTGTATAAAAATTTATGTAGGTACGCTAAGTTATTTGCGATATAATTACCTTATTTCTTGTTGAATGCCTTTCATTCGAGAATGGGCGGACCAAGTGCCTCCCGCCACCGAAATATCAACACGACATTTTTTAGATTTTGGACATCGGTACCTTCCCAGGCCGAATACTCCTTGATCGTATCTCGAAAAACTCTCCGGAATACCTTTATGCCCCTTTACATTTTTTCTGCAAATTGGAGGAGGTGGTATCAGCCCTTGGCTTAGTGCGAATTTGTACCCTTCCAGAGGGTCTTTTGGTAATTTATTTGCATTCCAAATGCGCCTGCTGGGGATAATCTCTTCAAAATGTTTATACATTTCGGATAGATTGCAAACTGATTTCAAAGCAGTCAAAACTGACAAATAACTTTTTGTTTCCATGGAAATGAAATTGCTATCAAACTCGTAATCATTTATAGTTCGTGAGCTGTAGTATGATAGTTTGAGAATCCAGAATTGGGCAATCTTAACGTTGTTTTACATCATTTAGTTACTTCAAGAATTTCTGAAGGTATATAATTTGAATTTAAAGTGGGATAGAATAAAATATATAAAAATGGTATTTGGACTATGCGCCATCAGATTTCATAAAGTATTTTCAAAAAATTATTTAAGATGAATATATATATTCATATTCTTTGACAAAAATTTCCATAAATCTATTCCAACGCCATCGACTTGGCAATAGCGCATTTCTACATGTTTCAGATTTAAGAGTGCAATTTATCTGATTGAATTGTATGGTATCCACTCAGAACTATCCCCATATTAGATATGCAGGAATCCAAAATGACCAAAACTTGGCAACGGCGCATTTCCGCAAAACAATAATGGTGTCGTTACAATTGGCTGAGGGCCTACAATCGCGACGTTCAATTGTTTTTTCCATATCAGATTTCCATTAAACCAAAGTTCAGCCTTTTTTTCTGCTCAACACCGACATAATTTTCAGTGGTTGAATTCCCAGAAAAAAGAAAATGAGTGAGCAAAATTTGTCATTATCTGACGGTCTATAACTTGAGAGTATTTTGTGGACCGCGAGCCTCTCAATCGGGTCGAGAGGCAGGGGGTAGGCGGATCGTCACGTTCAGCGGAGTGAGGCAACTTATATATTTATTCGGTAAACTTTGTTTAAGGTAACAAATCAAATATAAAATAGAAATATTGTAAAACAAAGTCGCTTTTTCCTTGTAACTACTGCTGAACCGATTTTGATGAATTTTCGGTCGTTAGATTCGTCTTGATACCGCAAGTGACACTTATTATTAAAATTATGAAAAATCAAAACTATGGATTTTTTGAGCCAAATTGTTCGTCTTGATACAACATAATAATTGTGTACTAAATGGCTGAAAATAAAAAAGTTAATAAATAAACTAAAAAACTAACTGTGGTTTAAAATAAAAATCGAAAAAGAAGAGAAGAAGTAATATCTTCTCAAATCAAATAGAAACTGGAAAAAGATTATTATATTACTTGTTTTTTACATTTTTGTTTAAACCGCAGTCGGATTTTTTAGTTTCTTTAATTAATTTTTTTATATTGATTAGCTGTAACGAATAATTTATAATCATATAAATTTCATTTTTTGTGTGTGGCACTAAATAATCTAGTGTGGTGAGGCAAAATTAAGTGTTTCCATTTGAAAATCTTCAGTAAGTAAAACAAATATTAAATTATTCTAGTTCAAACCTTCACCTTATCACTGTTACAAAAAAGAATTAATAACACAAAACATATAATAAACAAAAATATTTCTCAAACAGAATACAGAAAAACAAAAAATTTCAACTCTGTTACAAACCGCAGTGCTTGGGAGCACTTTTCGGGATTACTGAGCACTGAGCCTTTTCGTAAAATGTTCGAAGCACTAATCACTGAAACCAAAAAGTGCTTGGGAGTACAGTGATTACGAGCACAGTGCTTTGGAACAGCTCCGAGTATCCTAATAGTGGAATATCAGCAATGTTGGAAACTGTCGCTTTCCCAAAATAATTGTTTCATGAAGATTCAGAATGGTGCGGTGAAATTTCCTTACACTATAGAATTACCAAATTTCTCTTGGATATCTGTTTGCAATCTCTGAACAAATTACTTTACAGTTTATAGTGAACCGTTGAATATTCAATTACATCCGAGGGACGTATACGATCGCTAGGTAAATGTTGACAATTCTGAGAGTTAGTTATATCTGTGAGGAGACCTTTTCTGTACTGATTATTCCGAACAGATTTGGAACGAACACATCCGTGGTCTAGATCGGTTGAATGCAATACAGAGCGGCAGCTAGCGACATGTCCAGCTGTCTTAAACGAATGTCTGCCATCGATGTTAAAGTAGGGTTTTAATATTCAATAAACTTGTGTTGAAGAACACCAAAATGAACCTTTTCTTAAACTTTTTATTGATTAACAACTACATTCACATAGTGATACATGACAGAACCTAATACAATTGATTTATAAACTACTAGAAAAATATATTATATCACTTCTCAACACCTTCCCTTGATTCCGCCATATTCTTTTTTTAGTTTTCGAATATCAAATGAAGTAAAATTGAAGCAAATCAGGAAACCAAAACATTTTTATGCTTCATAAACTTCGTAGATTGCATGGGTTTTGTGAATATGTCCGCCAGTTGCTCCTCGGTTGGACAGTACTCAATTTTTATCAATCCTTCAGACACTTTCTCGTGAATAAAATGGTATCTCACGTCTATGTGCTTGCTTCTTCGATTGATAACTCCGTTTTAATAAGTTTGATTGAACTTTGATTATCCACGTGTAGTGTCACTGTCAATTTTTCCGAAATCAATTCTTCAACGAAAGTTTTTATGCATACAAGTTCTTTACAACATTCAGCTGCTGCTATATACTCTGCTTCTGTAGTAGAAAGTGCGGTAACTGGTTGCTTTCTCGAACACCAACTGATAGGTCCACCACAAAACATTATAACATAACCAGTAGTGCTTTTTCTCGATTGTAGATCACCAGCGAAATCTGCATCACAATATGCATCGACTTTCAGTTCACCTTCCCTTTTAAATTTATTGCCGAGATCTATATTTCCTCTCAGATATCTGAAAATTCGTTTGACATTCGTTACATCTGACACTGACGGATTCTCAAGATATCTGCTTCCATAACCAACTGCATATGCCGCGTCCGGTCGGGTCTTGTTTGATAAATATAGTAGGCTTCCTATTGCTTCTCGATATGGAAAGTTGGCTTCACGAACTTTTTCTGAATTTTTGTCATCAGGCAATAAAGGAGTCATGATAGGTTTTGCTTCATCTATTCCAAATGTTTCCAAAATTCGTCTAGAATAATCATTCTGGTATATTTTGATGTAATCTGGAAATATTTCGATTTTCATTCCCAAAAAACTGCCCATTTCATAACTGATGACCATTTCGAATTCATCTTTCAATTTTGACAATAATACTTTCATTTCTTCCAAATTATTTCCAAGTAAAATGCAGTCATCGACGTAAATGGCTAGAATCAATGTGCCTGCATCATTTCTGAATATACATTGTTCGCTTTTAATTGCTTTTAGTCCATTACTTTTCAGGAAGTTTGTGAAACGTTGGTTCCATTTCAAAGGTGCCTGTTTCAGACCATATAGTGACTTTTCGAGTTTGCATATTTTACTTGTCACATTATATCCTTCGGGAACCTTCATGAAGATGCTTTCTTCGATGTCTCCATACAAAAATGCAGTTTTCTCATCAAACTTCACCATCTGTTTTTTTTTTGAATTGCAATGGCAAAAAAAATTCTCAATGAAGTTGCGTTTATCACTGGACTGAATGTTTCCAAATAATCGATGCCGTATTCTTGCTCGAAACCTCTCATTACCAATCGTGCCTTATATCTTCCGTCTTCTTTCACTTTGATTATCCACTTACTGCTAAAAATTTTTCTTCCATCAGCTTGAATTGTATCAACTAGACTCCAAGTTTTATTTTTCTCTAAAGATTTTTTCTCTTCTTTGATTGCTTCAATCCAATTTTTTTTGTCAGGGGCCTGTAATGGCTTCTTCATAAGTGAGTAGTGCTTGTGCATTCTCATTGAACATGACATAATCTCGAAATTTGTTTGGAGGTTTTTTATTTCTTTGGCTCTGACGTGTCGGCTGAAGAGTTTCGATAACTTCATTCGATGACAATTGTTCATTATGTACTTCTTCATTTTCCTCGTTTATGTTGATTTCTGATTCTGAATTTTCTCGATTTCCGACTTTTTCAATATTGTCGTTCTCTTCCAAGTGCATTATTTCTGTATTTGGAATCAATTGACGTTTTAATGACATTTTTAGCGAAGATTTGTCAAAAACAACATCTCTTGATAAAGTTACTTCTTTTTTCTGCTCATTCCAAAGTCTGTAACCATTATTACTGTAGCCGATGAAAATATGTTCCTCACTTCGATCATCTAGATTCCGGAGGTAACCGAGTTTTTTTGCGTGAGCAACACTACCAAAAATTTGTAATCTAGACAAGTCTGGCCTTTTTTTATACCATTTTTCAGCGGGAGTGACTTCCAATTTAACCGTTGGACTCCTGTTTGCTAAATAGGCTGCACAACTAACTGCCTCTCCCCACATTTCTTTATTCAATTGTGAATCGGCTATCAGTGCTCTGGCTTTTTCCATCAAGGTTCTTTGGATTTTTTCTGCTTTGCCATTTAGTTGAGGTGAATGAGGAATTGAATAGTCCAAGCAAATTCCTCTTTCTCTGCACCAGCTTTGAAACCGTTTTTCAATGTATTCTCCACCGTTGTCGCATCTGAGTTTCCATATTCGCAGGTTCCATTTAGCTTCGGCTTCTTTGACAAAATCTTTTATAATTCCAGCAGTTTCGAACTTATTTTCGATTGGATAGACGATAACGAAATTAGTATAGTCATCTAGTATGGTGACGAAATATTTCTTGTTGTCCCATGTATTTGGAGAAATAGGGCCACAAACATCGGTATGAACTATTTCGAGAGGTCTTTCAGCTCGGGTTCTTTCTTCAGAAAATGGATTTCTAGTTTGTTTCGCTTTTATGCATGTATTACAGACACCTTCGAGTTTTTTAATATCTCTTTCACTTGTGCTCATGCCGGTTGAAATTTTGATCAATTTGGACATATTTGACACACTAAGATGGCCTAATTTACCATGCCATTCATATGCGAGTTCTTCTTTCTCCACATTCAAAGCTTCTTGTTTCGGTCTACTGAATTGGACTGAGTAAATCCCATTTTAATTTTTATCCCCTTGAAGTACGATTTCTCCATTAACAGTTACAACGACACTGTCATTCGTGAATTCAACAATTCCATCATTTTCGGTGATGGCTTTTATAGATAACAAATTTTTCGAAAGTTGTGGAACACGTACAAATGGTTTTTGAGTATACAATTGTTGAATTCGATTGTTCCGATTCCTTCCGAAATCATCGACTCAGCTTCTTTGGCAACTGCTATGAAGGATATTTCCTTCTTGAATTCCTTGAAAAGACTTTTATCGTTCGTCATATGGGATGAAGAACCGGAATCAGCTATTCAAATATTAGTAGAACTAATAGCACATTCACCACCAGCCATAAAAGCAACCTTTCTCCTGGGATTGTCATCGTAGTTCGGGGTTTTCTTCGAATCTTTGTTACGGATGAAACACTGTTTTTCTAAATGATTATTCTTTCCACATATTTCACATTTTAGATACTGTTTTCCCGTAGGTTTACTCCTACAGTATCTTGCTAGATGTTTACCCTGGCAGTGGAAAAATTTCATTTCTGTACTTTTAAATGCAGTAGCCACTTCACTTTCACATGATTTGGTACGGGATTCTTCTGCAAGTAATCGTGCTCTGAGATTTGTTAGAGATTTTTCAGAACTCGTAGTGGATTCCCAAGCGCGAACAAAATGTTTGTATTGTTCGGGTAACGTAACGAGGATTTTGGACATAAGCATCGAGTCATCAATATTGTTTTCCAATGTCTTCAATCTAAATGCTAAATTTTCGAGTTTGCTTATATAAGTTGCGATATCAGTTCCTTTTTCATAGCGAAAATTGGAAAATTATTGGAGAAGTGCACACTTTTGTTGTTCATTGCCTCTTTCATAAATGGCAAAAAGTTAATCAAACATTTGTTTAAAAGTGGAACAATTCAAAATATGCAACATCGGCTTTCTTTCGATCGTTGTTATAATGTACTTCTGAATCTTGGCATCTCTTCTCTTCCATTGTGTCCACTGGTCTGGATTCTCGTCGTCTTTTACTGGAACCACTGAATCTTTAATGATGATATCATGAAGCCCATGCGACTTGAGGAGAATAGTGAGCTGGAACTTCCATAATTGAAAATTTTTGCAGTCACGGAGTCTTTCTATTTGGATGTTATCTTCTATTTCCACATTGGAAGCAGCCATATTCTTGAATATACTGCCTTTTTATGTCAAATTGACGTACTTATATGTTCACAGGAAAACCGCTACCTCAGGAATTGGATATGATAGGATTTTTAAGTTTTTGTTTTTGAAGAGTTTTATGTTCTTCAGTATCACGCACCTGGGCCCATAACCTGTTAAACTAGGTTTTTAACATTCAATAAACTTGTGTTGAAGAACACCAAAATGAACCTTTGCTTAAACTTTTTATTGAATAACAACTACATGTTTAGATTCACATAGTAATACATAACAAAACCTACTACAATTGTTTTATAAACTACTAGAAAAATATATTATGCGAAATCACTTCTACAATCGATACATTAACAAGCATTTTGTCATTGTAAAAGATGATGACTACCACTAATTTTCAATTTCCCACAGTGCTACTAAGCGTTATGTTGAAAATTGAAATTGTTAGAATTCTATGATTTTCAAACAATTTACTGATACTTTTGTTATTGTTAGACTTTTCAACTGTATCACTTATTTCAAAATTAGCAGGCGATTTCAGTTACTGATACTAATTGTTTTAAATAATTATGAGCCGTAAAAAATTTAGGTTGAATGTGTACAAGTAGCTAACTTCTGCCGTAATAATTTGTATCGAAATTAGAATGAAAAAAGCAAACTCTTCGATGGAAGAAAATTACATAAGTTTCTATAAATTATAAATTGATAAAATTGATAAAAAAATACGTTTACATGCACATTTCAATAATGACAGATATTTACAGGAATTACCAGCATATACAATGTAAAATTAATCACCTTTAAATATTCAAGTGACTGGATTTTTTTTATTAGTATGACATTCAAAAAGTTCACTAGGACACCAAATGTCATTAATGTTTGATCAGTGAATATTCATAATAATAATGATAATAATAATAATAATAATAATAATAATAGCCTGACAGCCTGATGTAGTACTCCTCGACCATCAAAGTAGGACGATTTTCGTCATTGAGTTTTCAGCTCCTGGCGAAACGAACATCGTCCGAAAAGAGGAGGAAAAACGGACTAAATATCGAGATCTTCTCTTTGAACTCCGCAGGCTTTACCCAAACCATTCTGTCAAGATGGTGGTTCTGATAATAGGGGTCCTTGGTGGAATGATGGACACACTGCTCTCAAACTTGAAAATCATACCGGCTTGCCGTGACATGGCAGAAATCCTAGCCGGGCGAATGCAGAAGGCCATAATTCTTGGTTCACTCCGCCTACTCAGGGCACATGATTCGCGGACCCAGTAATCACTTACCCGATGGACGTGGGGAGTGTTTACTGGGGTTAATGACACGCCAGCGCGCCCTCCGGAAGTGTCGGAGCTCCGGAGACAGGGCCTGACTGGGTAATTCCTAACGGAAAAAAAAAAAAATAATAATAATATATTAATAAACAGACAATAGCTGTGTACTTTTGTGCTTGGAGTGTCCACACAACAGAATGGTACTGGATGAGGCCCATGAAGTCATCAGGAGTTCAGATTCCCTTCTCTGCTTAGTCTGCGATCATGAAAAAGTAGGGATTGGAGCATTTCATTCAAGGCAGCAACCCGTGCAGCCGATGAACTCGGTCTCTATTCGAGGACGAACCCAAACTCTGTCACCGAGCTTTAACTCGTTCAGCAAAAAGCCCACGCCAATGTTTTCGATAGTAAGGGTCTCCTACAGCTACCTGCATATGGATAAGTCAGTGCATGCGGGTCTTCTTCAAGAACATAGAAAAAAATGGCTTTCCAGAAACCTGACCTTCGCATATCTCAGGTCAAGGGGATGAAGTCGAAAACCGAGGGATGGTGCCTTCAAACTTTCGTCTTCCGTAGTCGCATGATGCATGGGTATTATAGAGGATCCCTGACACTAGTGATGCAAAGCGTATCTTGGGGCAGCAGAGCCCATAATGCATTTGATGTCAGCCTATCCAGTATATGCGGTCTCAGCCTACATCCACAGGTATAACGCGATAACGCTGCGTTATGAGTGTTTTACTACCGTCTATGGCACTCGTACGGTAGGTATAGATGAAACACCGGTATTGCCTTATGCTCTGGGGAATATTAATTCCATTGTGAATGATGAACCGAATCTATTGAAATTTCTCATCAATTACTCATTCCTCACTCTTTGGCCATGAAGTCTCGACCATCAGTTTTCGGCTCCTGGCGAAACAAACATCGTCCGGAAAGTGGATGAAGAACGGACCAAATATCGAGATCTACTGTTTGAAATCCGCAGGCTTCACCAAAACCATGCTGTTGAAATGGTGGTTCTGATAATGGTGGTCTTTGGTGGAGTGATGGACACACTGTTTCAGAACCTTAAACCTTTACATACATTGTAGCCGAACTAACCGAACTAACCGAACGAATGCAAAAAGCCGTCAGTTCACTCCGCCTGCTCAGGCACATGTTTCTCAAACCCAATAGTCACTTATGCCACGGCGTCGTTATCGAGCACGCACTCCGGAAGTGGTATATAAATTAGGTAATCGGTAAGTGCAATGGCCTTTTTTGGATTTGCATCTTTCAGTTTTTCAAATGCCTGTTCATTCCCCGATGTGGTAAAGATATGATCTCTGTAAACCTTTACTTACCTCAGATATTTCCAATTAAAAGGTAAAAACGTCTAATAAGGACGTATAAATTTCTATAAATCAACTTCAGAAGCACAATCAGTCGGTTGATTTTTACAATTCACATCAAAACAAGAGCATATGGCTGACTAAAAATGCATCAAAACCCAAGTTAATACACCAAATAAGAGCAATACAAAAAGTTAACAAAAAATCAAAAACAGCCCCAAATGAATATTTGAAAATATTGAAAAATACATCGATTCTTATGGCGCACAAACTGTCCCGTCCCGTCCAGTTATAAGAAATAAGCCACCCTTGCGTAGTATGTTATTTTTGAGTATACGGAGGGCTCTCCCAACCAATGAAGTTGCTGTGTTGAGGCGTAAATGTCCGAACATATCCGAATGAAAATTAGAACATTTCATAGCGATAATATTTTCTTCTTGCTTCTTGCTTCAACAACTATTGTCGCATTTACAAATAGATCATTAAATTATCCAAAGATTTGCATTACAGAAATAAGGCATCAGGCAGTCAACAAACAAGAAGAATTGTGGACAATAGCGAATGATCTGAGGGGTTAAACAAAAAATTTGAGACACCTGGACGTTTATATTGACATTAAATCCTCAAACCAATACTACTGTTCCATATACCATAGTAAATAAATTAAACAAGAATACTTCTCCGAATGTCGATCCTCCTGATCATCTACAAACTGTGGCCTCTCCGATGCAATCTATGTTTTTATATGAGACGAATTTGACAGAGCTAAAAAAAGTAATATAAAAAACAAAAATTCTTCAGGTGAAGACCACTTATCAGCCAAACTATTGTCACAATTATCGGATGATAAAGACTGCAATAGTTATAATACTCCTGCACAAAGGTGTTGCCACTGATGATCCAAACAACTTCAGGCCTATCTCACTGCTATCAACACTGCCCAAAATCATCGAGAAACTAGAAAAAATAGATAAATGGGTTTCTTGCAGAGACATGTCGGCTGAACAGTTTGGTTTTCAAAACAAAAAGATTACGATTGATGCAATCTTTGATTTTCTTGAAAGAGTTTACATGAGCCTAAACGAAAAAGAGGAGGCAGCAGCAATGTTTTTTGATCTTTCTAAGGCCTTTGACTATGTGAGTCATCAAATACTATTAAATAAGTTTTTAAATTATGGTTCTCGCGGTACACCTCCAAAATGGATATGGATATGTTGATGATCGAAATCAATAGATTGTACTGAACAATGATAGCTCTAACAGAGAAAAACATTGTACGTCGTGTCCCCCAGGACTCTGTGTTGGACCCCATTATATTTCTGCTCTATATCAACGATATGGCCAATCTAGATATTTGTGGACACCCTACAATGTTTGCTGACGATACCACAATTCTCTGGCACAATGAAGATCGTGATTTTTTCATTCAAATTATTCCTATTGATGTAGAAAAAATGAAAATGTGGTGTGAGGATAACATGATGAAATTGAATGTAACAAAAATCAATATAATCACCATCAAGATGAATCTAGAAGTACCTCTACGATCACAATTGATTGAAATTAATTCCGAAACGAAACTTCTTGACGTACTCATTGACAATAATCTGAAGTTCGAGTCACATACAGGCCGTTTCTTTTATCATGTGGTAACATTGCTATATTCTTTTTTTTTCTCATTTAATCGTCTTTGTATCTATTACGGTTTAGAATATAGCAATGTTACCACATGATAAAAGAAACGGCCTGTATAATTGTCCTCTGGTTGCTACGTTGTCAATATAATATTCCGCGAACTAGGAATGTCACATTCCGAGTCTCGCCTCAGGTATAGAATTCCATTCTGTGGTTATTGTAGCCAAACTTTATTCCAAAGTATATTCGTTTGAGAATAATTTTCAAAGTGAAGATGCGCGGATCCTACAAGCCAATTTGCGCCAATGACGTTAGCGACGGTCATAGAGTAAAGTCTAAGATAACCGAGGACTTTAGACAAACTATGCCCGTCCCTATCGGTCCTAATAGGTTCGCCAAATTAATGGCAACCTATGAGGAACTGACGGAAGTCATTAAGCGACTTCCGACGAATAAGGCGCCTGGGCCGGATGGCTTGGACGCCATTCTACTCAAGAACCTGCCTAGGAAATCCCTCGTGCAATTCTTGCACATCGTGAACGCCATCATCAAGTGGCAGTGGTACCCGGATTGCCTCAAGAAGGCGCTGGTGATACCTATACTGAAGCCGGGCAAGGATGGCCATCAACTCGATAGTTACCGCTCGATTTCGCTCCTGAGTGTCGTTGCCAAGGCAGTGGAAAAGATCCTTCTTAAGCGGTTATTATCCCTCGAGGAGAAACTCAAAATGATCCCCGCTGAACAATTCGGATTCCGTGCAGGTCATAGTACGACCTCACAAATCGTCCGCGTTGTTCACGAGGTGAAAGAGGCAGCTCATCGAGGGATGAATACAGTCATGGTCTTGCTTGACATGCAAAAAGCCTTCGACTCGGTATGGGTTGAGGGTCTTATCTGCAAAATGCTCCAAGCACGCATGCCTTTATACATGGTGAGACTTATGAACTCATTCCTGGTCGACAGAACTTTTGCGGTGAGAGTGAGTAACACAAGGTCCGC
Organism: Chrysolina americana; assembly: GCA_958502065.1. NCBI lineage: Eukaryota > Metazoa > Arthropoda > Insecta > Coleoptera > Chrysomelidae > Chrysolina > Chrysolina americana. Next base: position 72,653,019 of record OY293413.1, read on the forward strand.
AGAGTATGCAATCGAAGCAGGTGTTCCACAGGGGTCGAGCCTATCCCCACACTTGTATTCTCTACATACGCATGATTTTCCTATGTGCGAGAGAACGAAAACGGCTATATATGCGGATGACACCGCTATATACGCCAAATCGTTCTCAAGCGTTGCAGCTGCTATGCAGGTCCAGACCCGTCTGGACAGGAGGATCATACCGTATTTAGAGGATAATAAGATCGTGGTGAACCCGGCTAAGTCTGAGGCCATCAACTTCTCGAAGAAATTCAAATTCACGAAAATCCCACAGAAGTTGAAGGTCAAAGGCAAAGCTGTGGAGGTGAAAACCAATGTGAGGTACCTGGGAGTGCAGTTGGACAAGCGTACAACATGGCACAAACACCTGAACCTGGCTATCCAGAGGGCCGCAGCTGCGGTAAAACGCGTGTACCCCCTGATAGCCAGAGGTTCAAGAATGAAACTCGAATCGAAAATGGCAATATATAAACAAATTATCCGGCCAGCGATGTTGTACGCTTGCCCATCGTTCTGCAGCCTGCCCAAGACTCCTTTTATGAGGCTGGACAGGATGCAGAACAAGGTGCTTCGTATCATCACAAACAGTGATCGATACATTCGCTTGGATGCGCTGCGTGCCCTTGCAGGCGTCGACTCGGTCTCGACATATGTAAAGAGCTTGTCGTACAAGTTCTACAAGTATCACCTCCCCAAAAGTTCTCTAACTAGAGATCTCACCAGACTGAGAAGTTTTGATAATGAGCCCCGCAAACACGGCGGGCTCATCTATCAAGCGTTGGACATCTTCGAGGAAAGATGGGAGGCACCGGTGCCGTAAGGTACCGAAATACGTAGTACACGTCCATTTTTATGACCCGGTTTTTTGCTTATTGCCTTTTCCTGGGTAAGCTCGCAATAACCATCCTCACACGAACTTAGACAATAGCAGTATCCAATGGAATGGAATGAACGACACGCATAAGCTTCGCAGGAGGCGTATTTATTATGTCACTTACGACCCATCAAGGCTCTACAGCTCGACCTACCGTCAACACCAGCGGAGGAGGCTGTCAGCGCCCCCTGATCGGGGGCCCTAGGCACCACTTGGCACAAGCGCTCGCCCTCCTCCCCAGCAATGGGGTGGAGGGGGAGGCGGCTCTCCGTGCGTCCGAACCCACATTCCCCGACATCGAAGCTCGTGCGGGCGAAGACAAAGGAAATGTAATTCGTTATGTGATGTAGATGTTATTGGAATTTTGTACTCGGAATTTTAGAAATATATTTTTATTTATTTATTTAGTTATTATTTCGTGTGGAAATTATCCTTTGTTCGTTTCCATTTAAAAATATTTTAAAATGTTTGATCGTGGAGAAAGTATAGTCTGCTACTCGGTTAGAATGAAAATTCGTGATTCTCGTGGTTCCTCCCGCTCGCCTTCGGCTCGCGCTCCACTCGCATCCAATTTTCATTCTAACGTTGTTACAGAATATACTATTAAAACACTTTTGACCAGAAAATGTTTCTTCAATATAGAGGAATATTTTTCAAATGTTTTCTAGTCGTTATATTCAATATACTATTTTGTGATACTAGAATACATTTTTACATTAACATATTTTACATTTCACATGTTACTTTATGTTCTGTTTGTATATTTTTATATTTTTATCTTTATTGGAGCATTTTCTCCTGAGACTGACATACATGCTATTATGTACACTATAATAACTATGACGTTGTCGACAAATATTTTCATGTAGACAATTGAGTTTATTAAAAAATTGAAAAAAGCTTCTGTTATTCGTCTTTACGAAAATAGTGAACGTATAAATGTGATCCAGTAAACATTTTGTCATTCGGTTTACATTAAAAAATCTACAACTAAAGATATTTCAAGAACGCCAGGTGCTGTTCGTGTAATTTTCGTGTAAACATACATATGAGGCTCAGTTGTTCAATCACAGTTAATCTACAAACTAACCAAGTTTGGTAGCCATGGGCCTAGTAATTCAATTGGCTACTTCCTAGCAACCGAACCAAATGAAACAAAATGATTATGAACATAAACTCGACAAACAAAGGACGTCTTTTACAATCATTCAATCCCTGTTCAAAGGGAATATCAGTAGGACGATAACCACTGAAGTTTTCATTATGCCATTGAGTCCTATATTTTTGATCTGGTATTGGGCCCCAATAGGCCTAGAAGTAGACTAAATTCTGTGTTGTCGATAGTAATATAACAAATTAATTTTCATGTTAAAGTACGAACTGCATGTTATTGTCAGTTTTACGAATTTGCTCTACTTTGTATTTGAACTGTCGGTTTTATTTCTGATAGTTATCACCAAAATCAACATTCAGTTTATTACCCAAAAATTATTCTCAGTCAAAAGTGATTCATTAATATAAGTTGAAAGTTTTTGGCTTAATGAGTCCGGCCAGCTCTTGGACGAAATTGCTTCAAATCCTATCTCAAAGTATATTTTAATAATATTCTCCAATCTAGGGATCTCTTCAGCTTAATAAACTTCCTCTTGTTGACGTAATCATTGATTTGGGTGAAAACTTCGAGAGAAGTTTGCCTATATCCTTAGATAACTGATTCAACGGTTAGTATCAAAGGAGAATGGAACACGGAGGCAAACATGCCAAACTAAATAGAAGGGATTTAGAGTAATTAGGTCACAAGTAACGGTGGCGATTCATTGCTGAAGTGAATAAGCTCTAGTTGCTTGATTGAATTACTCTTTTCTCATTGCTGTGAATTATTTCTATACAACTGTTACTCGACCATTTGCTTTAAACTCCTCCTACTCACCTACGATTTCAGATGTTTGGAATATATCACATTTTTTACAATTTTTTTGAAAATTTTGACTCATGCATCTCTTCATAAAAAAATTATTTTTTGAAAACAAAATACATTCAGGTCAAAAATTGTCAGAATTTGCTCGAATGAGACCTGAGGCTTCCCCCTAATCTTGGGATACTTATTTTCTTCAAAATAATTTAATTTTTACTTGTAATCCTTATTTTTGATCTCATTTCTTCTATCGTAATCAAGAAAAACAACCGGGTTCTAACAATATTCTATATAGGCGTCTCCTGTAAATACACATCCTAACAACGACTATTTGCTCAATACTCAGGGCATTAATCATAGATTAGCATATTGAGAAGATACAATAATGGACTACAGTTCGAGCATTTAATAGACTTATTTTGTTTGAAAGCGGAAAAGAATATTTTTTTCCTTCAATATTAATAATACTCCCTCGTAAACACTCATAGAGTGTACCCAAAGGCATAGCCTGTGCGGGTAGCGGACGGTATTATAATTATTTGCCGTGTTGCTCTGGGGCGACTTACTGATTTTTGGTGGCGTATTCACTTTTTAGCTCTAGGAAAACCCGTTAAACCAACAGCACCACCTCGGGTGGTCGGTGGGCACTCCAAGTAAGCACCAGATATTTCAAATATTTCTTTAACGGTCAATGGATTAATTTCAGTTTTGATCATCGTAACTGAAATTTGTTAATGAAACAACTGTTAATTAATGTAGTTAATAGAAAAAAATACTTTTTCAATAATACTCCCGTGGTCACCCTCTGAATCAAATTGCCGTATCGCTATAGAATATCCGTCTGGCCACAGTCCCCACCAGAGTACAATTTTGAATAAATGAAACAATAGATGTTACAATAGTAGTTACATTGGTGAACACAAAAATACGAAACCCACTGTATCTATCCAGAGAGTTAGAATGATATCAGTACTGCTGAAATGAGAAAAAAAACATGACATAAGGTTCTATTTGAAAAAATTTCTTGACACAATATTTCACGAGATATTTATTTCATGAACAAGTCTCAACGTGTAGATATGATATGCGTAGTGTGTCTCATGTGAAATATTTGGTTCACTTGCTGCACGTGAGTTTCGGTTTTGTTTGTGAAACGAACTGTTGCTATATAGTGTTTACGAGTTCGCGTTTGGAGTGGTTGAATATGAATGACATAAATGAAAAGAAGAATATTATTGGAAAGGCGTATAGTGTCAATTGGGCACGAGAAATGACATTGAAGTTAATCGAATTATACGAATCCCATTCAAATTTGTGGGATGGCTCATTAGAGTAATATAAAAACCGGAATGCTAGAAAAACTTCCATTGATGCTATTTCAGATGCTATGGGAATATTAACACAAGAAGTTAACGATAAAATTCATAGCCTTCGGTGTCAGTTCCAGAGTATAAATAGAAAACGGAAGAAAACGGAAAGTGTTCAGGCCACCGGAGATAATTTTATTATAAAATGGGAGTTTTATAAAGCTCTAAAATTCATAGACTTGCCAAAAACTAGTGTCAATTAAACAACAATTGACTCACTGGTAAGTTATTTATAGTACGCTGAACATGAAATATATGATATAGTTTATATATATATATTTATATTGCCATGAAACTTCACCTTCCTTGGCATCACGATTTCCCCGAAGGTTTCGATTAACTTGTAGTAGTAGTAAGACTTGAGTTTCCTGTCGCCATTCACCTGGTTGAATAGTACCATTTTGGTGATTTTCAATATCCAAACTGCTAGGATCAGCGTAAAGTCTTTCAGAACGGGTCATTAAAAAAATATGTAAAATGCATATTGCCGACACTATAGTGAAAACTTTTTCTGGTTCCAATTCAATTGGTTTTCTCAAAACACGGAACCTAGCTGATGCTATACTAAAACAATTCTCAATAATTCGACGTGCACGAGACATTCGATAATTAAACACCCTTTGTCCACCATGCATATTTCTAAATGCGTAAGGTTTCATAATGTATGGTTTCATGGCAAAAGCATCGTCTGCTACGAGAACAAATGGAATGGCCCCAACACGCCCTGGAAGTGGCCTAGGCTTTGGGACATTCAAACTATTATTATCTAGCTGTGTTGGCAAAGAGCACGTATTAAAAACTCTTCCATCAGAAATGCGGCCCATGCTTCCAATATTAATGTATAAAAATGTATAATCTGCGTCAGCCACTGCCATTAGAACAATACTGTGCATGCCTTTGTAATTATAAAAAAGACTTCCACTATGTTTTGGTGCTTTAATATTTATATGTTTACCATGAAGGGCACCTAAACAATTCGGAAAGTTCCATTTCTCGTCAAATTAAAAAAAAAATACTCAAACATGTCTAATCTGAATGAGCAACTATAGGTAGGTACTCTTTTTCTGACACAATATTGTGTTTTCAGACCAACGAAGAAGATAGAACTGATAATGAAACAGATCAAGAAAGTAATCTTTCAAATTATAGTAGCCAAATTTTGGGGGACTTCCAATACTTCGCGTTGCAACTCTCCAGTGGCTTCTACATCTCGTGCTTTCACACCATCCTCATCTATGTCTCAGAATGCAACCCTACCTTCAAGTTTGAAAAGAAAAAAGACCTAGATCAACAAGCCTTGCTGGACCCGATGTCTGGGAGCGATGTCGCAGACGGCAGATTCCTTCGAAATATTTGGGGACTATGTGGCGGATGAATTGCGACATATGCATTCAAAAGCCCCTGATTTGTATGGGCATGCAAAACGAGACATACAGTGAATCATTTTGAATATGAATGACAGGTATGAGTCCAGACTACAGAATGATATTCCACCTCAACCGCAGATGTCTGTTAATGAAGATCCAGCCATTTTGCGCGATAATATTTCTTCGCCGTTACAGCTGTCTACAAATACTACGCCTTCACATTTGAAATCCAGTTGTGTGGATACTCTTCCATTTACACTACCGATTCATGATGCCCCGAGAGTAGACGATACCGATGATGGGAGTTATGACTCTACTATCGTGCAATTTTACGAGAATTGCGGATCTACCTCAATGAATCTATAAAATTTTACTTCAAAAGTAACTATGTTTGGAACTCACTTGTAGGTATTCTCCTTTTAGAATATTATATATTGCGGAGCACACTTCAGGTATTATTCTCGATATCGTAGGGGAGACTAGGGAGGCTTGATACTGTGGGAGGTATGATACACGTTTGAATTAACCGCCTAAAATATGTTGCCATAACTAGATTTGACAACAGCTGAGTCCTTGCACGTGGCCGTTACACTTAATATCAGTTTGTTTTCATTAGGCGCAAAGATAACTTGTTGGTGACAAAAATAATTCGTTATTGGTTACATGTTTTGTACATTTTGTAAAAGTAAGTGTAAATCTTTTGCAGACAACTGTTTCAGAATATCCTGTTTATTCAATATTTATATGATAATATATAGATTTAGCTTTAATTTAGAATATTATTCAGATTTGCAATATAATTAGAGTTTTCCTAATACGATGTTTTGTAAAATATTCCACATTAGGGATGCTTGATATATGTTATGTGAGGGAGACCTGATACATGTATCATGCCTCCCGTAATAGTGGCATTTAAACAATAATATTCCTTATCACTTCAGATGCCATTCAAATGGAAAAAGAAAACAAACTGAACAGTAACTTCGCCTGAAATAGCTCTTTCACTTACTGAAGAGCATACCCAGAGGGAACGTACACCAGAAGTAGAAGCAGCATACTTGTTGAACATCACACACACCATCAACTTCAGATCATACAAACCATACACTGTAATCTGATTTTGGACAGATCACACATAAGAAGAAGCTTGAGGGCATACGACCACTTCCTCAGGCCCCGCCAAGGAAACAGTACAGCTCAAGCAGGAAACCCACAATAACTAAAATTCTAACTGACACCTAACATGGAGAAAATTAAAGTAAGAATGAAAAGAGGTCGGAATGAAAAAATGAAAAAAACAGGGAGCGCAATATAAAAATAACTTTGAAAGAAAAATTGTGGACAATACAGTGAATAGGACAAAAAACAAAGGTAAAATGAACAAAAGAATATTGTTGACGAAGATTCTGACACATCAGAGTAGCCAAAATTCGACGGATCATCTGATGAGTTCACTGAAATAGATAAATAAATTTAGAAAGAAATAGAAGAAAATTTTGTTGCAGGAGAAGTAAATGAAAATAATTACGTGCTAGTATGATTTGCCACAAAAAGACAGTAGCATACTACATTGGCCAAGTCTTCCTAAAAGTCGAGGATGAATATTTTATAAATTTTATGCGTCGCAAAAATCCTGTATATCTTGATGTGAAATATGAATTTTTTGTGCCCGAGAAAGATGTCATTAAACTACCACCACCGAGTTTTGTGGGCGGAACTGCAAGATCTTCAAAAAGTTGAGATTTCCCATTAATTTTTCAAAATAGAATAATGTTTTCAAGAATAAAAAATGTTTTGTAAATAAATTGTCGGGTTTACTTGAGTTACCCTTACCCACAAAAATTTAAAATGCTAGATGATTTAGATTATTCAAAATTCAAAACTTTCAAAGGTAAAGGCCGCTCTAAATAAAGTTATGTCTATAATAATTGTAAAAACCTAGTCATGTATCAAAGCTCCCATTTATTGTATCAAAGCTCCCTCACTATGGGAGGACTGATACACTTTGCATATTTTAGTAAAACAGTTAATAACTCAATGCACATTCTAAACAGACATCTGTAAAGTATCCGAAATTGACTGCGAGTTATTCAGTTGTGAGGGTACCCATTTAAATTTGCACGATGAATAGTTTTTCAGTTATTTTGGATGAAGTGTTGAGTGTATCAAGCCTCCCTAGTCTCCCCTACATACAGGTATACGAAGTAAATACATAAGCGAGTGGTAACTATTTCCTACAACAATGAAAACATATTTCAACTAACATAAAATCTCCTGAACTGAAGTTACTTTTTGCTAAAAACCGAAGGGTCAGAGCAAGTCGCATAGCTGCGGGAATTGAATTTCGCATAAGTGTATTCTGTTTTTCTATTGCAGGATTTATTTTGTTGAGTAAATACCGAAAATCGGCCGCAGATATTCTTACAAAATTCTTGTAACATTCCTGATCCTCTAGTTCTATTTTTTTCAGTAGATTAGTCATTAAATTGTGTTTTTCTCTTTGATTAATCCAATCGCGAACCCATATTTTATGAGATCTTTTTTTTTGGGAAGCTATTAAGTAATAACAAGCCGCAGTTTTTCTTCGATTTCGTTTTGTAACCATCGCTTCTATACGCACGAACACTCAAATCACCGTGGAAACAGCAGAATATGAGTACACCGTGTCTCATGAACGAAAAATTTCAAACTCTCTCGAAAACTTGTGTGACGAAGTTTTTATCTCATCGCAAAACCCGTCATGATACAAATGTCTCATAAAATAAAATTTTCATGACATTTTTATATCATTGTGGACACCTACCTTTAGAGTAAAATACCGTTCAACTCTCGTAAGAACTGTTTTCCAATTACTCTCCTATTAACTGAGAAAAATAATAGGCTTGTTATACATTTGAATAACTCAGTATGATAATTATCGTATACTATCGGAATTATTTAAGGTAACTCATTTAAACTGGATATTATGATTTCCTGCAGAATCCTTCATTATAGTCGACTGCTTGTCGATAAATATACTCGCACGAACTAGAAAGAAACAGAGAAATGTGAAAAATGTGATTTCGGAATGAAAAATGTACCGACTATGATTTAAACAAATCGTACCCTCGCAGGAAACACATATTTTCCCTGCAAGGAAGTAACGAGAAAGCTTTCCATCAAGCCTTATGTATGTTTATAGGTGGCTGGTAGACATAAAGCAATATAAAAGTGTAATATAGAACAAATTTCACAGCACAGCTTTGCGTTGTATTTGTTTTCGAAGGACAGAAGAGGAGACATCTCGGTAATTTTTTTCTTTCATGTTCGGTTTCGCTACATATGAATGTTACATTAGAAGTTTCTGGTGAATCAGGTAACGGATCACTCTGAAAATTTATCAGCTATAATATTCTCGACAATGTAGAGTTGCCACTTCAATAAAAACGTAGTAACAACTTTGATATTTCGAATAGAACACCCTATATGGTATTATTTTCATGATCATCAATTTCCTGACCACTTTTTTATATTTACTGTAGTCTTTATCTATCTGAAACCGTTTTGAATATCAAAATTAATTTTAATTTTTGAAAATGAGGTATTGCACAACAAATATTTTTCTATTTCACCACACTATTAATTTCCTCCCTAGATGCGTATTTCCTTAACCAAGTTAACTTCATCAATAGGATTACTAAACTAATAATAAATACTAAACCAGTTGTATTCATATCAATCAATATAATTAACATAATATGTAACATGGGGGGCCTCTATTCTAAGAATATTTTGTCCCATGATGATTTCTGAAAAACCCCTTTGTTTCGGAGGTACAGGGCGAACAAAATTAGCGAAAACCATATTCGATATTTATTGAAATCATTAATGTAAATCAACTTGGGATGTACGTCATGAGTTTATCAAGTACAAATTTTTTTATTTTCTAACAACAACATATGGAGATCGCTGGATTGGTCGAGTTCGACCACACGCAGGGCCTGCTCGATCCTCGGACTTGAACCCCCTGGATTATTTCTTCTGGGGATATCTGGAGTCATCAGTTTACGCTACTCCATTGGCAAATTTGGATGATTTGTGAAATCGGATAATTGTTTAGTGTAACTCAATTAGAAACGTACCTGGTGTAATTGAAATAGATCGGCATTCCATGACGAGAAGATTGGATGCTTGTATCAGGCTGGAAGTCATTCCGAACATTTATTGTAGATTGAGCAACTGTACATGTACTTTTTGATTATAAAATGTTGTTAATGTCGTAGATTTTGTTCGCCCTGTATCTTCGAAACAACGGGGTTTTTCAAAAAACGTCAGGACCAAATATTTTTAGAAAAGGTCAATGAATTACCCCTTCGAATTTTTGCTGCATGTTTACCTAACATTTTGTATACTATTTGAATTTGGGCAGCTGATTTCATAAATTCCTGATCTATCTAGATTTGGAATTTTGTTTTTCGGATTATCTAATAACATTGTTAGATTGTTCGTATCTACTGCTAATGAATGTGGTGATGATTTCCACACGTTCTCAATTCCTGGAAACCAATGGAGATGGTAATTACCTCTGGACAAGAATATCACGGGAAAAAACCCTTTAACAACAACCTCCGGTACATTACCTAACTCCGTTGTATAAAATAGACCCGTTACGAATAACATTTTTTTCTCATACCTATTGAATAAGGAATTGAATTTTTCATCTTATATTTAATATTCATGGAAATATTCTCACAAATATATATTAACAATCACATACTAAGTCCCATGAAAAAATGTTTACTCACCTTCATATGGTATGATATACGGAAGCGTCGAATGGCCACGGATTATATGTTTAGTTGATCCGAAATTTCAACTTACCTAAAAACAAACTTGCAACGAACAAAACTCCTATAATCGACGGTACCTGATTCAGATATAGGTACCGAAAAAAAAATTATAAAATGTATGTACCACGAGAATAAATGGGCCTTATAATTCCCTTGATACATAAATAACAACAATTTTTAAAAAATTTTAATCTGAATTCTGTTGAATGACTTCATCTGAAAGAGGACCCACATTTACCTTTCTCAAATTGTGTCTGTCATTATCAATTTTAAATTGATCTATTGCCTTCTCGGTAGCGAGGCGGTTAGATGCCGGCCTTTGAAACTTCCGCTTGCATTTGGTCAGAATCGAATCCTGAAAAACGAGATTTTTTTTTTCTCAATTCCATTGAGTCGATAGGCAATGTAAATTGTCTAGATGCCAGTCACGTATAGTGCTTGTTTGAAGTGCTAACCAGAAATCCTACAGCACCTACAGCACCACCCGGGGTGGTGCTGTAGGTTTTCCGGTTTTTCCTACAGCTGAAAAGTGAATACGGCACCAGAAATCAGTGAGTCGTCCCGGAGTGCAACGGCAAATAATAATAATAGCCGTCCTAACCATTTTTCAAGGGAATTTTTTTCTATTGGAACAAAATTCGCATGGAAGTGTCAAATGCAATTTATGGCCGTCCACGTAAAATAATATTGGCAAGGAAATGTCATTTTTGAGATTCCATGTTTAAAAACGTTGCACAATTAGGTAATCAAAAAAACCTTCCACTGGTTATCCATCCCGATTCACCAAGTCCCCATCCATTAGGCATTAAAGTAACTATACTTTGTGAAATCCGCTCTTACGAGAGAAAAGGATTTAGTGAAGTAGCTACCTATTAACAAACATATTAGGAATGAAAAGTAAAAACGAGCCTGTTAACAAAACTGTTATAAATTATTTTTAGTGACTGTAAATTGTTTTGCTTCCCTTGACTGTGAGGACCTTCTTTCCTTTTGGACACAAGAAAAAAGCATTAGTTTCGTTATCTACTCTTATTGAATCGGAAGCAACTTCTTCTAAATTTTTTCGATTGAAATAGTTTTCTATTAACAAAAACCAGTTTCTGATATGTCGGGTTCACTTCTCGCTCCATTCTAGTTGCGATTTTAGTGTCACGATATGGGAACGATTTAAAAAAAAAAATTGTTAAAAATAAATTTAAAAAAATTGTTAAAATTGTTATATCCGTCAACCGGTTGTACCCCTACGTGCAACCCTCCTAAGTCAGAGACTTGTGTGAGCTAGGGGAAGACGTAGCCCTTACCTTTTAATACGTGTGATGCCATGCACGAGACCGGTGGCAATGCTGAGATTCGAACTCACGCTCTTTGGCTTATGAGGCGAGGACTCAACCCGCACACCACCGCGGCCCGCGGTTTCATACCAATGTCTCTCAGGTCTATATTTTCGAAACGGGTTTGGACGATTATTTTTCTCAAATAGCATTGCCACGCTATTCCATTTCTGCTACTTGAGTTATTCTCTTTAATTATGTTGACTCCTCTTCAGATGTTAATATAGTAGGAGCACCAGGCGAACATTTTACAGGATATTTTCCGGTTTTCATACAATGTATTGTAGTTTTTAGAATTGCTTGAATATAAGTTGCTGTTTCGATGGGAATTGAAGATATCTAGATCATATCGACGATTTTTTTCTCCATCATTTATCGTCAACCTGACTCACTAGTTTCCAATAATTGTGACTCCCTGTCGAAATTAATATTTATTCAGTTATTTATTTATTATTCATACAGACTATTACAGCCCAATTAGATGGATAAAATAAGTCGAAAATAAACTATAATATATGTTATTATATACTGATCCTAATTACTAGATTAATTATAATAATTACTAAGTACTGACCAGAATGGTAGGGAGTCGTTAGGAACTGCAGTAAATCATTTAGAAACGATATATGTAATGCAGAGTCTCACAAAGTTATATTCAGTAATTGTTCTAACATTTTCTTACGGAAAGCAGTTGGAGTTGAGGTCCAATCTAGATCCATTATTACATTGAAATTATTTGCTAATTTAAGAATAGATAACAGAGATGTTCTCGCTGAGGTACATACTACAGAGAGATTGAACATTGGCGAGGAACGTGTACGACGTGGAGGCACATTAAATGATAGCAAATTGAACATTTCGAAGGAATTTATTGTAATGTTTATTATTTTATATAGGAATATCATTGATGTTAGAGTTGATCTAGGGATAATAATTTGAATTCAGATCGCAAGTGTGATATCCTGATGCCTGATCCTGAAGCCTGTCCAGGGTATAATATACTGATTTAATAGTGTTGATATTAGAAAAATTAGATGTTTGTCTGATAATAAATGCAAAAATCCGATTAGCGGATTTGATTATGTTCTTGATATGTGTGAAAGAGTTGAATTGTAAATTATAAGTAACACCAACATCCTTTATTTCAGTTTTCCTCTCAAGGATCTCCCTCTCCATTTCATATTCAAAATAAATTAGCTCTTTTACACGGGTTATCGAGAGAACAGAACATTTCTTGAAATTGAGGTATAATTTATTTCTTAGACTCCAATCCATGATGTTATCTACATCTCTCTGTATGTCTATGCAGTCTCGAACCGCTTGCACACGTTTAAAGACCTTCAAGTCGTCGGCGAAGAGCAAGCAGTCTGAAAATTGAAGATTTGAAGGTAAATCGTTGATAAAAAGTAAAACGAGGAGAGGTCCTAGATTCGAGCCTTGTGAAACAGTGAAATATCGATTTTGCAATTGATTCTTCATGAATTCAAGTAAATTTCTGGATAATTCATAGCTACCAAGCTTTTCTAGGAGAATATCATGATGTACCTGATCAAATGCCTTTCGGAAGTCTGTGAAGACAACATCTAGCTGTGATTTATTTTCTAACGTATCAAAAGCCTTATTACTAAATATCAATAGATTTGTGCTACTATATATTTGTGACTGTAATTACTGTGAGTTTGATGAACATTATTTGTTCGAAAAGTTTAGCTGGTGAAAAAAATATGGAAATAGGCCTCTAGTTTTCCACATTCATTTTGTTTCCCGAGTTGTGTATGGGTATCGTTATGGAAGTTTTCCAAGCAGTTGGGAATGAACCGGTTTCAATAATCAAGTTGTGAATTTGAAACAATGGGACTTTCAACCATCGGTACCCCTAGCCTTCTTGGGCTTCAATTTTTTCTGTGCCTTGTTAAAATGAGCCTCGCTTATGAAGGTAATGTTAAATGATTCATTACAGATTCATAAATCGTTATGTGTATTTTTAAAATGCATGTTATATGATGCTGGTTCGGAACAAAAAACTGACCTTCGTCCACGAACTCATTATTATAAACAAAGCTCCCTAGGTTTGTATTGGTTGTCTTTTTTTATTTAGAAAGCTCCAAAATTCATTCACTGCGGTGTGTATACTATCTTCAATTTTTTTATAATAAATCCTCTCTTCTCTTCTGATTGGTTTTTTTCAAATTGCATCTCAACCCTTCGAATTAATTGTCATAATAATCTGAAATCATTTTCAATTTCCTGCATCTCTCATTTTTTTTTAAATGTTTCATATCATTCGTGAACCAAATTGGATACGCATTATTATTTTTAATGACGTTAATTCTGGGGACACACCTAGAGCTATAACAACTTCCCATATACTATAAAATTTGCCTAAAGCCATGTCAACATCGCTTTCATTAAACCACTCGATATCTCTAAAAGTACGACTCAATTCAAGAAAATCAGCTTTTTTAAAGTTATATTTCGATTCTTGTGTAATTCTTGTGGGTTCCATCCTTTTTCTAGAAGAAATAGTGATGTTTAAAGCAGGATGGTAATCATCCTCTTCCACAAACGGCAGATCTATTTTACTTACTCCACAGCTAGTTGAATTTTTTCAGAAGTTAATACTAAATCCAAGATTCGGCCATGACTGTTTTCAATGTGATTAAGTTGTAGAAGGGAATTAAAATCAGTGAACCCTTGTAATTAGTTTAAGTTCCACTATGACTACTAAGATTTGAACTAATGCCTGATATCCCTTGTATATATAAAAATCTCCAACAATGAAGATGGTTATATTTTGCACATTTTGATCAAAGTAACATAACACCAACATTATTCTAGTACGAGCAATAGAGAAAAATATATCAGGATTTTTACATAATTCTGATACACGTGTCAGAATTAGGAAATGAGCTTTGAAGTTGTGCATAAGTATGACATCCCCAAAAGTTTTTGGTTATAATTTGAAAGTTTGTATATTTTTTGAAATATATGAAATACACACAATACAAACACCATTTGTAAACTACTCGAAACAAAATTTCACTATTTTGGATGAAAAAACTAACCTGGATGTTAAATCTCAACTCAACATCATTATAATAATTAGCACAAAAAAGACATGTGGAAGGTATCGGCCACTTCTGTCAAAATCGTTTAGAAAAATTGCGTTATAGTTTTTGTGAATATTGGCGAGGATTTTAAAAACCTGGTATATTTTTATTGATCTCATATAAACAATAATGTCAGCATCGGGTGCTGTATTAGAATTCCGTACATTTACCTTATGTATGGTTTCCTAAGGCGGCGATAATTGGAACATTTTCATATAGGACACACTCCTCGAAATGAATGTAGAATTGTTTCGCGTGAATTCAGCAATACCTTATATATTAATTCCGCTCAATTAATGAAGTCTAAGAAAATTCAACTGCAAACCAGGTGATATATAGTAAATGTTCCATTATTCTCTACAGCAGACTAATCTGAAACTGCTGGATTCCAGAGGTCATGTTTCCACTCTATTAATCACAACATTGAGAAAGGGTCCTTCGAATGCATCTAATTCTTGTTTGATCCTTTCTGAAGTTTCTGTTTCGGTTCAGTGTCAGAGTTGAAATTGAACTATTCAAGCTCAAATTCTCCTGGGTATTGTACCAAGTGAGCAAGCTGAAAAGAATTTGGAATTCTGTTTTATTTTCACCGGATTCACAATTCAAAGTACTGTTTGGATAGTTCGGTGTATTTAAAAAAGGGACATTTCAGAATTAATTGTACTTTGAACAGGGGTGGTCTTAAGTTGCTTTTGTCTCATGTCACTATGAAAAATGAAGCACAAGTTTCTCTGGGATAATATTATGAGTTATGTTCATGCAAAAAATAATACATTAAAGGACATCGTCAATGGATTTGCCGATTATTTCAGCAGCGTTTTTATATCATCGGATCCAAATAACTTCAGTGAAGGTACCTTACTCTTCTAGTAGTCATGATACTATATCCTTTTTCAATATTAACCTAGTCTTAAATAGTTTCCGCTTCGAACAAATAGAAAAATTAATTGGTTTCTGGGCCTTTATTTTTTTTGTAAATGGTTGCATCAGAGTATTTGGTACTCCCCTAATATTCAAGTTCAATCATTTTTGCTGAATCCAATACATTTCCATATGAATGGAAGATTTCTCTGGTGTCTCTCTCATTACATATAATTATTTATCTCACCATATGAACATGAATTTATGGCCAAACGGTCAACAGTAATAAAATTGAACGTATTTCACCCACTACGAATCTGAACACTTTTGATGGAATTGACCTTTTTCTGTTGCAGAAACTCTTTTATGTGGGCTTTGATTTTTCAGTTGTTTTATTCATCATGTCTTACTTCACTCAACGATCTCAGTTTATACCTCATAATGGCCCCAACTCTAATAACTTTATCACCACCTCCAGGTTCCACAGGAGTAGAATCGAGTTTCCATATTATTTGTAAAAATTTATGTAAAAACATGACTTTCACAAAAAAAAAATCTATATCTTTTTTGCCTCCAACGTAAAGAACACTATCTTGTTTCGTGAGTTCATCAACCGAAAAATACAGTTTACCGTGAAAATCGAATCAGTCAATAAATTAACCTTTTTGCATCTCATGATCCACAAATCTGAAACCCAAGAATTCGCATTTTATAGAAAACACACCTACGCTGACAGTATCATACGCTTTTATTTCAACCATACATTAACCTACTTCAAATTTTGTACAATTAAAGAAACTGCGTCATTTGAGTCAATTTTCTGTTCTTGAATCTTCGCCTCAGTGTTTCAGTCATCGGCTTAAGTCTTTCAGTCTTTGGCTTGAGTCTGTCACTCTTCAAATCTCAAGTCTTCCATTCCAGTGTTCACATAATGGATTTTAGTTTTTGATCTTATGTTTGAGTCTTATAGGTACTCGAGTCTTCGTCATTGGTTCTTAAAAAAACCGTTAGTTATGGTGAAGAACGCCCAGAATGAAGCAAAGTCACACATTCAGTAGTTATTTCCAACCAAAATGTAGATTTAGTCTCGGATTAACAGAGCAGATATTTATTATTTCGTTTGCAATTCCAACAACAGATAAAATAGAGATAGAAGAGGGACAGAAACAGGGAGACTTATGTAAGGTAGTTATAAAGGAATAAACAGAATAAAAGATTAGAATATAGTGAATTGGTGAAGTATTTTCACAATCACAAATATTCATTAAGTTCCATTTTTATTTGGTTATTATTCTGCATAGGACTAGGGAAAATTACTTTATACCTTTTAGTCTGTTTTAAGCATCTATTGTCGAGTTTTCCCTAACATCCATGAAAGCAACGAGAAAAAACCGGGTTTGAACATTCATCCTAGAATGAGCTGTTCACTCCTCTGGATTTTCAGGGAAAATATCCGCTTTGTATATGAGCCCGTATTTCAGTTATTTGTTTCACGGGCTCTGATTGTAGAATTTATCAGATTTTCAGAATATTGGCTAGCTCTCTCAGTGAGTCCAGCCGAATGTATCTGTCACTGTTGGTGATGATATGGATTATTTTGTTCCAAATGCAACATATCTAGTTGGTCTGGGAATGATGCATCAGAACACTGGACATGCATACGTCATCGCTGGCCTGATGACCTGCTTATAAATTAACACTTTGGTTTCCATTGCCAACTTGGAGTTTCTCACTATTAGCGGTATGTTATGTCTACCAAAGGTTGATCCTCTGTCCAGCTGTACCCCCAGGTAACGCACAGACTCGGCCTGACTAATCTCGGCGTCAAGAGCCCTGAATCCACCCAAAAATTCCACGTTTTCACGCTTCCTTTTATTGGTGAAGTTCATAAGCTCTGTCTTGGCTGAGTTTATCACTATTTTGTTCTTTACCATATACGGCACGACTTCTTTCTGCAGATGGCTCTTTACGTGCGCGGCGGCTTCATTTGTAACGTTCGCCTACACGTAAATAGCCGTGTCATCGGCGTAAATCGCCAGTTGGGTGTTTTCATTCATTGGAAAATCATGCGTATATAGCGAGTACAACAGTAGTGATAGGCTCGAACCCTGCGGCACTCCCGCTCCTTCTCTCTTCACTCTTAACGACGAGGCTCTCGACCCAGACCATGTCGAATGCCTTTTGAATATCCAGCAGGACCCTTACTGTATTGTGCCCTCGATTGAAGCCTCCCTTCACCCTATGGACAATCCGCGCCAGCTGAGAGGCCGTTGAGTTCCCTCCCCTGAAGATGGACTGCTCCGCTGGGATGAGTTTCAGCTCTTTCTCGAGGGCATTGAATCTCTTCAGCAAGATTCTATCCACAACCTTGGCCACCACACTGAGCAGCGAGGTTGGGCGGTAGATCTCGATTCTCGAGTCCAGTTTACCCGGTTTGAGGATGGGGAAGATCTCCGCTTGCTTCAGATTTGGATAGTGCTGCCATTTTATTATGCTATTGACAATATATATCAACCGTACGAAGGACTTCCTTGGGAGACTCCTCAGTAGAGCCGCGTCGATTCCGTCCGCTCCCGGTGCCTTGTTCCTGGAGAGCCTCTTGATGGATTCTTGAAACTCCCCGAAGTTGGATATCAGCTTCGAGAAGGTTCTGTTGTCCAGTTCCACCAGCGGCGTTTCCCTGAACCGCTTAGCTTCCCCATCAGTCACCTCTCTATGCTCAGGGGTGGTATTGGCGCTCGCTTGGAAAGCACTCTGGAAGTACTCACCCTCTCACGTTTCCCACAGCCGGTACGTCGTTATGCCTTCTACGCAGGCGCTTCGACATATGCTATAGGGAACAGTTGTTGGAGGTTTTTGAAATTCCTCTTCCATGTTTCATCTCTGTGATTTATCATGAATTCATTTATTTCCGGCACCATCCTTTTAATGTTTTCACGATTGACCGGGTTGCGGGAAATTTGCCATTTTTTACATTCTCTATTATTTCGTGTAATCAGATCCAGGATGAAAACTGGGAGGAGATCCCTGTTCTCCCTTACTACTCTCTTCCTGGTGGTAGCCTCCCTAGCCCGTTGTACATTTTCAACCCACCTCCGAGTTTCGGCGTTCAGGTCCATCTCCGCGATTTGTGGAGTGACCACCGTTCGCTCATTCAGAATCCTCGTGTAATCTTTCCAGTCAGTTGTTGAGTACTCATACGTTGTTCTGTTCCCTCTTGGGATCTGCCCCCCACTGATCTAGAAGAATACAGGATCGTGATCTGATATGAACTCGAAGGCGGTGTGGACTTCGGTTATATCTACTACATTCTTGTTCATCACCATATAATACAAGAAAATACACAAAATAATATATTTTCTTTAGTTCACATTTCAATTTTAGTCTTTATGGACTCGAGAACAAAATCATCCAGTCCAAATGTTATCTGAATATTTTCAGTCATCCTGAGAGCAAAAGTTATAATCTTTTTGGCCATTTGTTGATATACTTTTAGTCTTCTATAAAAAAGTGTCCGCTGTTTAAACGATTTCTTATATCTCATGCCTTTTGGTTTTCTATCCTTCAGTTTGCTGACAATCTTAGCAATATTCACCAAAATCTATGGAAGGTGTCTATCCTCCATTTTCACTTCCTCCAATGAGCGTTCGAGTTTAGCTTATTTTAGTCTCAATTTTTATTATTTCCATTGACTTAGACTGGAAAATATAATATCTGACGAAGATTCTTCACATTTTTCATGCGTTTCCTTCACTAAATCCCTCAACTTTTTTTCCCTTGGTGTCTGTGAAGAAAGGTTGTCCGATGTTTGGTTTCAACACTCAGACGCTGTTGAAAAATATGTCTGAGTTTGTTGATCCACATGGTAGTTACTTCTAAAATAAATTCAATGTAGGAACCGCAGTTCGATTTGAATTATAAATAACGATATATTGATTTTCAAAATATAAGCTACAAATCCTGTTATTTGAATATAACGTTTTTCCTTCTTCCTTCACATCTTTATCATTACAAGCCAGTTTTCCTAAAAGGTCTTGGTCAGTATCTCTCGGATTGGAAAATATTAAGAATCGTTCCTCTATCGTGCTGTTAGGACAGTTTTCAACAGAGCACTTAGCCATTTCTAGTATTTCCACTTTCCATGATGATATGCAGAAATCAATATCAAATAGGTAATTACTAATTCTACCAGACTACTGACAGTCAACTGAAAATCATAAAAGGTTGTTAATCACAAGAATTCAACCAAAAATATATCAAGTAAATGTACTTCAATTTCAAACACCAAAACTTTACAATGGTTTATGTATTGGACTCAAAGAGAAATAAAGTATTGAACAGTCAGTCATCTGATTCCGATAATTGACAGACAAATGTAGTAAACATCGTAGTAAAATTCAAGGCCATTTGCACATTTTTGAGCCGTTTCTGAAGATATCTCTCTTGTACTGTATAAAACCTCTATTCACTCTTCAGAATCAATCCTGCAACGTCTATACAACGTGCTGATGTAGTTCTTCCGCCACATCTACAAGTTCTTACAATAAAGATTATTTTTGGTGCGGTTATAGGAAGAGTTTATTCACCAACCAAATTTTACCTAACTTTGTAAAAAAAATTAAACAGTATATAGCCTCAAGAAGATACCATACCTGCGATGGGGGAAAATTTGAATTTTTATGACAATACTATAAAGACCACCAATTAAAATGTAATTGTGAACATTTCGAAATAATTTCCTGGACTAATTACCAATTTAACAATCATTTCCATGTTAGAATGGGCCATAATGGACCTGATGGAATGAAAGGTCGCAAAATGTGCCTCATAAAACAACCGTAAACAACTATTATTAACTTCCCTAAATCAACTGATGAAAAATAATGGATGCGACGAGATTTTATGGCGGATTCGTGGATCATAAACGTCAGTCAGGTCAAAGCAATTAATTAGGCGTTTTTATCGATTGATTTAACGCGAGCCCTATTACGAAATCCTATAAAGTCACCTGTGTAATTCGTACCCCTACATAAAAGGAAGTCCCGTGGAAGCGTAATCTGATAAAGTAACTATATAACACTATAAATTTCCTTAAATGTGATACGTGGTGCTTTGGGCTCTAAAAACATTGAACGAAGTAAGTAATTTCCGTCTACAACTTTATTTTGTAAATAATATTCGTCGAATTACATTTGGTCTCTATTAAATTTGATTGTGTCCATTAATGTATACAGATTGATTACAATAAATTAAAAGTAAAAAACTTTTTCAAAAACAAAATTTCATATAAAGCGCTAAAAATAATAAAATTATCTTTTCATTTGAAACTTTTATTATCACTATCTGTATCGTTTAAAAGCTTGACGCGAGATTCAAGTACTGTTATTTAATTAGTTTGAAAATTTTTGAAATTAAAATCAATTAGACCAAATTATTCAATTCACTTTATCTACATAGGTAAATCTCGCAACAAGTTCTCATATCATATATAAATTGTTATAAATTGATAGTAAAAGTTTGATCATATTTGATTAAAAGCTTGTTTTTAGAAAAGTTTTTTTATCTTTATCCACCCGAACAAACATTGCAAGTTAAATAAACGTTTAAAATAATAACGAATAAAAAGATGCTGGGCCATGTTTGTAGTTGCACAAACATTTTTTCAATGAACAAAGTTCATGATGAATTTGAATGACGTTTTAAAAATATGCCGAAGAGTTTCAAATAATTTCGACGAAGTCAAAATCTCCTTCTTTACATACACACTATCCCACAAAGTGGAAATTTTGAGGAAAATATTTGTCAGAAAACAACTACTTTTCCCTACAAACACTGTGCAAGTGCTAATTGTAATCACATAAGATTTCAGGAATACAGAATTTTGAGTTTTGTTCTCTAAAAAAACGACTAGAAACCTTGCTGCATACAGGAAGGATATCTACTGTATGGATAAGTTGGATATTTTTTAAATATTTTATATTCACTGGCGTATAAGTTACAAATGTTCCATTACCTGGTTTCGTTTTATTGAAGACAGCACGAGGTGTAGGAAACCCGCATAGAAAAAACTATTTTAAAGGAAAATGCGTTATAATTTACTTTATTCTGCGTCATTTCTGTTTTGAGTTCAAAGATAAACTAGATTATCAAAGAATCAAGTAGTCATTAAAATAGGTCAAGATGATGACTGCAATGAAACAGTAATTGTTCTGTTTTAACTGGAAAATATTGGGAGAAGGAATAACACTCTAGATTCATTCAAAGGTTATCTTACTGAAAGGTTCCTCTGTGTAAATGTGCTGAAAATTGAGATCCATTACTCAAAGATATTTCAGAATTTCTCATAATTCTGGTAAAACATTGGCTAGAATGTAAATTTTCAACAAGTGATCTCGATAAAAAGAAATGAAATGTAGGTATGTGCCGTTCTGCTGTTGAAAAGCGAACAGTCCTTTTTTTGGTGTGTTGAACGTAGATCAGTACTGACGTTTAACTCAAATAGACTAATTGAAAAAGGAAATTTATAATTCTGTTCAATTTCCACTGAGTTTTATTACTGTTCTTTACCACCGGTTTTAGCTTTCACACCGTTATTGAGCAAAGTCTGGTCGAAAATATAATATCCGTATATAATAAGATTATGTCACATTTCCAAACAGACTTTAACCGATCTTAAAATTACACAAAATTTGTAATGTATCCGGCAATACAGTCCTAGTGGCGAAGTCAAATGCATACTGTAAAGTACAAAAAAAAATTGTTTATAGACGAATTTCCCTAACAGAAGTATACTTTAATTCAATAAGTTATTACATATTGTTGAAATACCAAGGAAATATATACCTACTTAATTGTCAAAAAGAAATTTTACGACTTATTTACGAATCTTTATTAACTAATAAACATCTATTAAAATTAATCAATTATATTATGTCATTCAATATAAAGTTGTTTAATGCTGATAGTCTCCGTAACTGACATTATCAACCCAGATAGGAGGTAACTAACTCCACCACTATGTGAGCATTGGTACATTAATTTCATATTCAGCGCATTCGCCATTTCAGCTACATATTTTTTTCTACTTTCGAATCGATAATAACGAATATCTCGTGTAAGTACTCTTGATGCTAGTCTACTTTTTGATGTAATTTAGAATAATTATTGGGAGCCACTATATCTGTTATGACAATATTTTTTTAGCATCTTTGTATACTTTTGAATATATAAAATTGGAAACATTTTCAAACAAAAAAAAATTTCCTTCAACAGGTGAGTGAATTATTACATCTCCATTGGTCTTTTCAGATTTTACTAAATTTGAGTGAGCCGTATGAAACGAAAAAGAAAATCACAATGATTTTCGAATCGTTTGGAAGTTACCTGAAATGTGATATTTTTTTTTTTTTTTAAATGGCATAACTGACAGGTGTAGCTGATCAATATATGAAAAAAATCGTACATGTTATTTTGCATCATTTTCGAAATATAAACTGAATCTGAAATAACTGAATAATAAAAAAATCCCATATGATGCGGGCTTCAACTGTGAAAACTCATGGAAAATTAATTACTAGTATTAACTGTGATAAATATAACCCAGTTAACCCAGGCCTAATTGTAATTGGATGATGATACACTTATAAAATCAGCTATCTTGTTTTCATCAGGAAGTAACTGGAAGTTAAATGGTTCTTCTTAGTTGAAAGTGATATTTCATCCCTTTTATAGCAGTAATAACTTCCATTTCCTTCCTCATTTACCCGAAATTATTTCCGTAGGGCAATATCGCTGCTGCAAAATCATTTCAGTAATTCAAGTGGCTTATTCATTCTCATATCAGGAAAATTTCGGATTATATTCCAGGTATTTTAGTAACAAGTAGATGTGTGAGTTGTAACTGAAATCATTGAATAGCTGAGAGTTCGATAATAAGGAACCCTGAAAACATAATGAACTTCATATCATATATTGGTTGTGATATTATTAGGAGCTGAAATACGTTTTTTCGATTACCGATTATCTTTCTATGATATGAGGATATACACTGGAACACAGGAAAAACAAAATTGAATATTGTGTGGTTCGAGAATAAATGAATGGTCAGTCATCGATAGTGATTCATAATAAATGCAGTGATTTTATCTTTATTGAATATAGAAGATGGAAATCTCTGTGAATCACTAACTCATAATGATACCATGGTCTCAATTCCAAATCACAAAAGTGATCCCTCAAATCTTAAATCTCCGACTATCCGTTACCATCGAGAATATGAATCTGACTTGGGTTATAATCCATTTAAATGTGACACAAAAATTGTACTGAAAAAAAATATAAATAATTTTATAGAAATGTCTGTACCTCTTTTTCTTGTTAGAACTAACCGAATTGCATAAAAATTTAATAAGTAAGAAAATTTCTTGAATCATCATAAAGGACCCCGCACTAATCTTATGGACCGAATTCGGTGAAAATCGCTGAAATTTCAATATGATGTAGCCCATGCCATCATGAATACAAGTTATCATTGCGCCAACTCTCTGAATTTTTTTGACTATCGCCCGTAACTTCATTTGGATTCAGATTAATGAGCACAGACTGCGACACATTTGTATATATATTGCTAAATAGTTATAAAAATCAGCTGATATATTGGTGGCAGCTGACTATACAAAGGGATACATTATTCCGAAATTGAAAATATATTTTTGATCGTCCCGTATCTTCCAAATATTTAAAGTTGGATGGTTGGTTCGAATGCAAAATATGATCGCCCTCTCATGTACTGTCAGTAACATCAATTGCGTATGTATCTTCAGAAAAACGAAAATTTTACCGAAAAAACCACTTCCAACCACTTTCCCCTACGAATATTAAATTACCAACTTATACCAAATTCTAGAATAGAGTGAAGAGGAGAGGATTTCGACTTTGACGAAATTATTCGTTTTATTCGTTGGTGGCCGGTAGCTCAGCGGTTTAAAATAAATCAATAATAATAATGATGATGCTCCTTCATAAACACTTGTTGAATGTAACCAAAGGCATATGGAGGACGGCTATTATTATTATTTGCTGTGGCACTCGAGAAAAATTTGAGATAAAAGTCAAAATTTCAAAATGAAATTCGAAAGTTCAAGGAAAAGTCGAAATTTTGAAACAAAAGTCGAAATTACGAAATGAATGTCGAAATTTGGATTCATAACTCGAAATTTCAAGATTAACGTATCTACTAGAAACATAAAAAACATAGGAGACTTCGACCACAGGGTTGACAATAATTCATAGTTTTCGAGTTTTCTTGACAACACCAGCTATCAAATGCATCGTATTCTTTTTCTTATGGTAGTCTGGACCTTACTGATAGACCTTCTAAGCTTACTGCTTCCACTGTTTCCATCACAGGGATATCATTTGTATCACTGAAATCATTTTCTTCATCAAAGCAATAATTTGTAAATTAACAAAAATTATCTTGTTACGGTTTTATTCTAATGGCGAGGTTTCATAACTCGCCAACAGCTTGTTATGTAATCTTCTCTTGCGTGCAAAAGAGAATAACTTTTGTTGTTGTATAAATAACTATATTTCAACAAACAGTAATTTTACGAAAAAATATTGGCGTGAAGAATTTGCGGGACTGTATGTTGGGCAATTTTATCACTTCTAACATTTATCTTCGATAGAATTATGGCGAATCGCCAAATACGTCCAATTCCACTGAAATATTTAATTATTTCACATGATGAAAATACAATATAAACAGATTTTCTTCTTCATATACCCTGTATTTTGCACTCTCATGTAAAAAACTACTGCAGAAATTTACGGGACCATGCGATTTTTTGAATTCTCATTCTTACTTTTAGTGAATGTATCAGTTAATTCAGGATTGCACATTCGTAAACTTGTTTCGAAATTATCTCTGCAATTTTCATGGTAACTGAGATGAGGATAATACATTCCAGTGGCTTCTAATGAACTGAAAAAGTCTGAAAAAGCATGAAATTTTCTTGTCTGTACAAAATAACTTTTTCCACATTATCTCATGCCACATCCCCAAACTTCAAGTGATCGTTTTATCTAGAGCTTCCTGGAGATTGTAAAGTGTAAATTATACTCGTTGTGTTTCATTTTCAACAACAAAGAAGACAATCTCCAAGCAAGCACCCCTATTTCCATATCTTTTATACAGTGACAAGTTAATAATAACATCACCTTTCTCGCTTCCGCCGCATCTACTGCATGATTGATATCATCAGATTAAATTGTTAGGACAAGTAGAGTCTTTGTTGTTTTGAAAGGGCTTTTGAGATCAAGTATACAGTTTTATTATCATGAGATTTTCGAGGCATTGATGAAATGATGAGAGTGGGGCTTTTCTCACAACGAGCAACTTGTACTGTACTGCGAAAGGTGGGATGAAATAAGAATAATGTTTAACAATGAATTATTTAATTCGATAAGCCATCAAAATCAAAATGATTGCAAGTAGTATTGATGTAGCCGATATTTAAAGAGAATCCATTTAATCTTTTTTATGATTTTCCAAGAATATGGGTTTATGGTTTCATGTCTATTTCAAACGAATAAACGAGTATATGAATGCTTGTTTACTGGTCCTGTTATAATGATACTGGCTTTTATTTGGCCATAAAAAATACAGACTATAATTTTCTTTTATTCATCAAGAGTAACTTGTATTTTGATTGAATGACATAAATCCGTAAGTCAAAATTGAAAATGTCCGTTTTGAGTTATTTTTCACCAATAAATTTAGTAAACATATGAGAAGATTCATCCCAGAAAATACCAAAAAGAGTAAAGAGTAAGAAAAATGTATGTCTTACTGAAACGTACCTATACGAACGAGTATTTGAATCGTTTTATTCCCTTTCAATCCTTCGACCATGACAAATAAAGAGTATAATTTTTTTCAAATTCATCTGGAGTAACTTGTTTTCTACTTGTGTCAGTGTCAACTTTTGACATAATCATTAACTCAAAATTGAAAATCAGCCCTATGCTGTATCACTTCCGTTAAAAATAACGTCACCGTTATTCGCCATTTCCGTTATTTTGCTATGATTTGTAATAACAGATAATTGATATTCAAAGGGTCTCTATTTGACAGAAATACCGCCATTTTTTTTGTCAGCATAATACCTTCTAAAATAAAGGAAACTTTTTCTGTTTGTTTCTGTGTCCTGCTTTACTTTATAACGTGAATATTTTGTTTCAGGATGAACGCCAGACTGCTGATCTTCCTCTACTGCGCAACGCAAACGTTGGCACTGTGCCCAACGAAATGCACTTGCTATTTGGACCAAAGGGGTAGAAAAGCCGTTGCATGCAAGGAAGGAGGGATGGTCGGATCTTTGAATCTCAGCAATATCACTCTGGACACCGAAATCATCAAGATTACCGCTCCTGACGACAACACAAACTCCCTCACAATGAGTCCCATTTTTCAAAACTATAAGATGTTGGAAGAAATCCACATAACAAAATCTAACATTCCGCAACTAGGCATGCACTTTTTCTGGGGCCTGACGAAACTAGACGTACTGAATCTCTCTCAGAATAATATAACTCAGCCTCTAGACCACAACTTCCGCGGTCTATCAAAGTTGAAAGAGTTATATTTGGACGACAACAGAATTAGTTCCCTTCCAAGCGGCACGTTTCGGCACCTACACGAACTGAAATTACTCTCTATTCAGCGCAACAGAATTGAGGAACTGACACCTCGGATTTTCATGGAAATAAGTAAACTAAAAGTGCTCAAACTGAGTGGGAACAATTTGAGAGAGCTGCATCCGGAAGTTTTCAAAGACGTGCAGGTAAATTACCTAAATAATTAGCTTATAACGGATACACGAGCTCTTAGCGTTTTCTTTGAGTATCTGTAATTAAACAAGTTGAAGAAATTGACTTCTACTTCCCAAGTTTGCTAAATAGCATAGCATTTCAATACGAACTGAAGTAAATGAATTCGTTTAACTAGTAGTGAGATTAAGACGTAAAAGCTGATTGAGTATTTGAGCTTGAGGGCGTTCATCAGCTACGTTGAAACAAAATCTCATTTTACTCTAAAACTAGTTCACAAATGTTGAAACTTTGTTCGATTACGAACTTACTTTGAAGAAAAATTCAAATAATTTTTTCTGTTCATGTAAAGAGTAACTAAAAAGAGAATTATTTCGCAATTGATAACTTTTCTCAAAGGTTTACCACAAATTACTAGCTAATACAAGTTTTATGTGGAATTGAATGAGTATTAACATTACAGAATGGAATCTGCAAAAGTTCATTACAAGTTCTGTGCTGAATCATTGGACACATTGACATTGAATTTACGAGAGCGCTATTTTCTATGGGGCGCCGTTAGTGTCAAAAGTAGTTGTTCTCATATATTTTATTTTTACTCAAATTTATTTGTTGATGACCATATATTTATTAGTTGACACCAATATATATCGAAACTGAACAAATATTTCCATTTTAGCGTCCATTCATTCATAAATATATCGTCAATGCATATTAGCAGTGAAGAGCAATATATTTATTACTTGTTACAAATCCATATATAAAAATGAGCTTTCGATTACCACCACTAGGTGGCGCTCACATCATGTTTTTGAATATAATTTGTTTTGCAAACCTGTTATGTTGATATGCATTGCATTCATACTTTTTGAAGATATGCAATGATGAAAATTCGAACAATCTTTCGATTATTTTCAACATAGCGGACGTGTTGCGAAGAAATGGCATGAATCGGTTACATGGCGCTATCTAGGGATTTTTTTATTGAAAAAATCACTACGCCACTGGATTCAGAGTGCATCCAAAGAGGTGTGACCAAAATTTCATGAAAAAATATTATTAATAACAAAGTTATGACAACTCAAAAATTCGAAAACTCACACAGCTAACAGTCACAAAAAACACCCTATATCAACAGATAAAGCCATGAGAATATTTTTTTATGATTTCAACAATAAAGTGCCACCAGATGAAAAAAAATCTAATAGCGTAAATTTTTTTAATGAAAATAACAGAATTACATTCACACAATTCAACTAATAATGAAGCAAACAATTTTAATAAACGTAACTATGATAACTAATTATTGAAATGTTTCGATTCAGTGCAATAATTAATCCTAACTCATATTCTAGTAGCCTCTACTAATCCACCATGTATTTCGATACATTTGTCGTAACGCTTACGAATGTTTCTGATTACGTTCCTTAGTTCTTGAGGGGTAATATCTGCACATACCTGTCGAATTCTTGTACAAAGTTCATTTCTATCTCTTGAGCGGTTTTTGTAAAACTTTTGTGTGAGAAGTCCCCAGAGAAAAAAGTCCAAAACTGTGAGGTCTGAAGATCTGGGTGGCCACTCTATGAACGGACAACCACGGCCTATCCGTCGGTTTGGAAAATGTTCGTTAAGCCATTGCCTTACAGCTCTGGCATAATGAACTGAACACCCATCTAACTGGACAATTAAATTTTATCTTTCGATGATTGGCAGCTCGTGAATAGCATCCCAAACTCTGTGTTTAAAAATTCTAGAAACCTCTGTGCATTAATGTTTTCCTCAAAAAAGAAAGGACGAATAATTCGTTCGTTATTCAATATCCCACACCAGACGTTGATTTTTTGGGAATACTGGCTTTTACATTTAATTACCCAGTTGGGATTATCCGCTGCCTAATAGCGACAATTCTGTGATAACACTACTCCATTTGTAGTGAAAGTGGCTTCGTCGGTATATAAAATAATTTGTAGGAAATTTCTATTGTTTGAATATTCCCCTTGGGCCCATAAACAATATTCCAGACGTCTTGCTTCGTCGCTTTTTTTGCAGTGTGTGTAAAAATTTTGGCTTGAAAGGTTTACTATTCTTCGCCTTGAGACATCTCCGAATAGTTTCTCGTGGAATATTCAAATCGGAAGTGGCATTCCTTATACTGGCATTAGGATTATTTCCGAAATAATCTAAAATAATTTGATCATTCCTGTCATTACTGTTTCGATTTTGTACAGGATTACTTTTTAACATCATTTTTGATAGTGCACCAGTTTTATTGAAAATTTTATTTATATTATTAACCGTACCGCAGCTAATACGAGGACGATCTGGATGTCTCTCATTAAATACTCTACAAACCTCTCTAGCACTTCTAACCATGACACAAAATAATTCGAAGAACTGTTAGGTGAATATTGTTGAAAATAGTACACTTAAATCTTTCACAAGTGTCAAACTGTAATATCATTTCCATGGCAACTAAGATTTAGATTGAAAAATCTATTAGGTCTTAGTTTTAGTTAATTCGCGTGAAAACTTGAATGTAATTCCGTTATTTTCATTAAAAATATTTACGTTATTTGCTTTTTTTTTCATCTGGCGGCACTTTGATGTTGAAATCATAAAAAAATATTCTCTTGGCCTATATCTGTTGAAATAGGGTGTTTTTTGTTACTGTTAGCTGTGTGAGTTTTCGAATTTTTGAGTTGTCATAACTTTGTTAATAATGAATATTTTTTCATGAAATTTTGGTCACACCTGTTTAGATGCACTCTGAATCCAGTGGCGTAGTGATTTTTTCCAATAAAAAAATTGCTAATAAAAAATCCGGATTTTCGACTAAGAAAAAATATCGTAGTATGCCCTGAAAATTGGAATGAACATTTAAAATTTTGTCCCAAGGTAGACCTTTCAGTACTTGACATTAAAAAAAAAATCGGTTCACAACTTCAAATTTTAGGGGGGTGTTTCCATTAAAAATGGGTCACACTGCATACAGGCCGTTTCTTTTATTATGTGGTAACATTGCTATATTCTAAACTGTAATAGATACCAAGACGATTAAATGGGAAAAAAGGTAACTATTGTGGTGAGAAGTAAATTGGTCATAGAAAATTTAATGAGTTTTGAAGATATCGAAACAATTTATAAAAGACAGGAACGTAATTAAAAATTGTTGTCACTGATGATGCCAGTTATTTTATATGTAACGCTATAAAAATGTCAAGTGTGATATACGACTGAATTGTGATTTCATCGCTTCATCAATATTTGTGATGAAATAGACAGGTCCGTATTTGAAAAAAAATTGAAGAAATTATATGGTTCACACGGCAGAAAAGCAGATTTAATGCCTTGGCTCGTTCCATGAAACAAAAACAAATAACTATTATGGTTGCCGTGTTGACACGAAACGTTTAATTAAAAATTTATCATTACGTAGTTCTAGTATATTAGGAATACAATAAAACTTTCTTTTTTCACTTTTTTATATTTTCTGATATAACCATTCTATTGGTAAAAAACTGAAAACAGCTTTTTTAGTTTTCTCTGTATAAGTCGGGAAGGGCGAGAGTCCCCGTAGATTTTCTCTGACCAATGTACTGCTACCACAATAGTTAAATTTTTTCCCATTTAATCGTCTTTGTATCTATTACGGTATAGAATATAGCAATGTTACCACATGATGAAAGAAACGGCCTGTATGTACATTTCATTGATTTTACCTTTATATCATTCATACTAATGTAGGTTTCAATATTTGATGTAACCCAGACAATTTTTTTTGTTTTCGAAAATGTTTATTAATTGGAATGAATTAAAAATTGGGATGCTTTTATATCTCTATACATTTCTCAAAATCAATCCACATAACAATCAAACTAAGCTGAGTCAAGTGGTTTGATGGAGTAACCAAAGATTTGCTATGACAACCAAGTTGTCATCAAAACGTCAAAATTTCAAGTCGAAGCGTTGCCGAAGTGACATTCTGCATTTTTCAAACTATTTTCAATAGAAGCAATATTTTAATGAATTCGTCAGGCGAAGAGCTTCCAGAAGCAATTTTAAAGGTCTCAGGTGAGGTAAATTCAGACCTGTTGCATAGTAAATCATGAGAAAGATACGAACAGCAATACAGCATCCAATTTTTAAACTAGTGTAATAGTCCAGTCCACTCAGTTTTTGAGACTAGGGTCGGTTGTAATACCACCAAATTTGATATGCTAGTAGTTGAAACCATGTCAAACAAGGAAAAAAATTGTTTACTATAATCAGGGGGTGGAACCCCAAAAAAATTTATTTGATTTTTTTTTTGTTGTCTCCTTAGAAATTATGAAGTTTATAAGAAAATGTTTTGAATAGGGTTAAAAATGATTCAGTTCCCAACAAGAACGATCCTCAGTAACTCCTCACTAAACGAGCCCGTTTTCTCAGAAAACGTGATTGAACGCCGACATCAAATTTCAGGTGCGTGTTTACCCGCCGCTGCAAGTTTCGGCTGTGCTAAACGTTAAATATGTCATAACTCTGCTAAAAATTTTTGGTCGTATGAAGACTTCTGTAATTTTTCATGCAAATATAACATGTGAGTATCTGAGTACCTAATGTTTTTTTTTAATACGTCACATAATCCTACTGCGTTATTCACCTTTTGTCTACAATGTCAGCTATTCAAAATTTTTTTGGTAAACAATTCTTTTTTTAACTAAACATGATATCAAGAAATCACGTACCAAGTTTTATGGTGTTACAATTCATCCTTCAGTTTTGGCACAAATTTGTCTGTGGATATTGGACTATAAGAAAAAAGGATACTCCAGCTTCAGATAAGATGTTTTATTGGAGTATTTTTCAGAGCTGAGTAAGGTAGGTACTGATATCCAGTATCCTATGGTCGCATTACTCGATGGTAAAATATTTAGTTAAAATAAAACAAAACCTGGACATGAGCAAGTTTCATGAGTTGACATCGTTCCTAAAAAAGCAAAAGTTGGATTTTCACCACATAAAGCACAGATTTTTATCAAAGATGACATATCCAAGTTTTAGCTAGCCCCTGATGGGATAATAATAATACCCTCATAAACACTTATAGAGTGTATACTCGAAGGAATAGCTTGTGCGGGTAGAAGACGGCTATTACCATTAATTTTTGGTGGTGTGTTTACTTTTCAGCTGTAGGAAAACCCGGAAAACCTTCAGCACCACCACGGGGGGTCGGCGCGAACACCAAGCAAGCACCAGATTATATCTGAAGACATAAATAATGAAACCTTTTCAAAGCTCTCCAGAAAGTATGCAAATCTACGACCTCCGACCACCACGTACCGTTGTTTTTTGATCAGTTATAAAAAAGGCAAATGCTGTGATCAGTGCGTAAAAAAAATCCACCGCTCAATTTTTCAGAAATCACTACAAAACTGGGTATGTTTGGCCTATCGAACAAACGATGCGTAGTTGATTTGGTTGATATATTCGAAATAGTATTGTCATTTGAAACTTTGGAAAAGTGAACTTCAGCACCCTGTATAATTGAACTTATTGAATTTAGGACATTGGAGACAATTGATCAGATTCATGAGGTCTATAATATATAAAAAAAATCAAGCAAATTCACTGAAAGCCAATTTCCCATTGATGCGGTGCGAAGTCCTTTTGTTACAATGGCTAGTGTCATAGTCACGAAGGTCAGATTGCTTGATCAGTGAAGCTGATTTTTGTATGAATTTCTATGAGAACTCTGCACAAAAATAATATATGTAGCGGTTGACAATGATATTTATAACTAGAGTTTGTTATAATATTCTGGGAGCTTTTTTCTGCAATTCAAATTTTTTCAGTTGAGTTGCCCCATAATATAACTATTGCTACTGACTGCCAGGCTTGTCAGTGAGTCACTATTATCACTATTGTTCAATATTTTAAAATCATGTCACTTTTCTCACTATTTTCGAAATTTGGTCACTATTGTCACTATTTCTGAGCTTAGACGTGGTTAGAATAGAGATGCTCGTTAGAATACCTTGCATCATTAAAAATCTGAAACCAAGAGCACTTGCAATTTCCAATCCAGAATACTATCAAAAAATGTTGAAATGATATAGAAATACCTTGAACAATACAATTACCAACCACCATTAGTCCAAAAAAAAATACTAAGCGAAAAACAGAACTCTGAAAAAACGAATAGAACAACAAAAGTGACTTATGACAAAATACCATATGTAAAAAATATTTTAGAAAGACTTGCAGCGGTAATTGAAGACGAACATTCAAAAATAGCGTTTGAAAATAAAAACACCATTGAAAGACATTTCTCTTCACACCAAACAACAAAAACCCCCCCTAGATATTACATCAAATGTGGTTAATCAAATTAAGTGTGAGAATTGTCCTGAGGGCTATATAGAACATACTAAATGTATAGCGGATCACAAAAGAGATGCAAAAAAACTAAAAGTTAACAACTCTATCGCTTTCGTTGAACACATCACAGAAAAAAGTCACAATTTTTAACTTCATGACACCCATCGTTTTTGATACGCAACCCTTTTTATCTAAAAGACTACTCAGTGATATTATTTACATATTCAATTATAACAATGTCAATACGAGAAGGAATATTGAAGGTTCAAACACAATATTGTTTAGTTTGATGTTAATCATATGTTCATGTCTTTGATGTTATTTCCCCTTCTTTTTGGTCCGTTTTATAAAACTTCAAAAAAAACAATTTTACTTGGCTCGTGTATGTGTTAATGATTCAATTGTTCAAAGAATCTTGAAATGTTCGTTTTTGAAATTATTTCAAGCATTTTAAGTAGAGGAAAAGAAAATTTTCGTCAGTCCTCCTGAATATCCAAACTTTTGTTCTCGTCGAAGTTTAGTACATCGTGGCAAGTAAAACAAATTTTCAAAAAAAGTCCGTTGTTACAGAATCCTGATGATGCATTAAATATAGTTCGGAACGTTGACCCCAAAAAATAGTTTTTCTCTCCAAAGCTTAACTTTGAATGCTAGGTAAAAGTTTCAGTGAGTTTTTAAGTACAATGTTCAATGTACAGATTACTTCAATTACTTTAATCTTGATAAATATTCGTATTTATTGTAGTATTTGTCTTGTCCTTCATTTACTTCCTATATCCTAAAAATTTCTCATTAAAATACTGCAAATGAGCTCCGGAATGATGAAGAAAAATATGACCAGCTTTATAAGAAGTTCCTCAATTTGTTGGGAAAATTTCACTATTTAGACAAACAAGTCAATATTATGTCACTATTTCTGTGAAAGATAAGTCACTATTCTACTATTTTTGACCCTCTGAAGCGCTGGCAACCCTGCTGACTGCTTGATAGAAATCTATTCGGGAAATATGCTTGCTTGTTAAATAATCCTATTATATCGGTTTAACTTCTCTTGACATCTCTTCAATAACTCATTTTGTTTTGTTTAAATCTCAGAAAATGTTGTTTGTCAGTAGAATCAGAATTCGTTCTTTCCTTCCTGTGAACAATCTTTCGTACGATGTCCTTCAGTCCCACAACAAATACATCTATTTTCCATGCGAGGAAAATGTTCTGCAAGTTTTATATCCTTCTGACCTCTATAATATTGATCTTCGGTTTCAGAAGGTTTCAATATTTTCATATTTTTTGTTCAGTTGATAATCTATTCTTCTGAACGCCTCATGTACTGATGACAACGTTTTCCGATCTCTACGATTCTGTCCTTTTCCTCGGATGTTTTTGTGCGAATATACTTTGTCATTTTCTTAACCATTCAAAGCGCATTTTCTTCTCTAGATTTTCATGAATTGAATTGCTTTTCTGGTCTAAGCCGATTAATAAGTCTCTCACATTTTTCTGCTGCTATCAAACGGTCTTCCAGATAATAATATTCTCTGCTCCTCTTGGTGTCTGATGTTTTTCATCAAGGCCTGACATAAAAGAATCGACTCATAGTAAATCTCTGGAAAAGTGTACTTCTTGAATTTCCAGCTTCTTGCAGATAAACATTTTCAATGTAGTCTTTGAGCAAACTCCCCGAGTGATTCATTTCTTCGTCGGACATTATTTTTTCAGTTTTCTCTTGCCGTTTTCCATTCCCATAGTTTGTCCAAATATACTTCTGAGCCATTCATATATTTCTACAGAGGTCTTAGGTTGTTCCCGCCATGTTAATGAGATGTAATATTCCCCGACTTTTCCACATAACTGCAATTCCATAGCTTCCAGCATGCTTTGTTCGTTTCATCTGTTCCATTTTCCGATGTTCTGCATACTTCTTAGAAACATGTCATGGTGGAAACTCCATCAAAACGTTCTGCTACAGATAGAATTGTCATGTTCCATGAATTGTTTGTTGGCGTTTTAGGTTAGGTTTTATTTCTGATAATTGTGTATTTGTATCCATACATATCTGGAATAACATTATGGGCATATCAGTTCAATTGACCAGTACAAAATATAGCAGAAACATGGCATGGATAATCAAGTATTTAACTGAACCACCAGAGTAGTCCAGTTGAATAGTTGATTATTCATTGCTTCTATCTGTTATATTTTGTATTGGTCGACTGGACCGATATTCAATGTATATCAACATCAAACATTATTATAGGTGGAGACTTTAATATAAACTTTTCCGTAAACTCGCGAGAGAGCAAAGAAATTATCAACATATTCCTAACGTTCGGACTAAAAAAGGAGATTACAGAATATACCAGAATACAAGGCAACTCTAGGACCTGTATAGACAATATTTTTACAAATGTAGCTTCGATGAATGCAGAAGTAATAAATTGCCTCTTGTCTGATCATAAAGCACAGATCATTAAATTCAGAAACGAAGAAAAAACAAAGTGTCCCCAGAAAAAAATTATATACAATAAATCAGTAGATAATCAAAACTCATTCCTATTCTACTTATCTTCCGAGAACTGGGCTGAATTGTACGCAGAAAAAAAGGCCAACACTGCAGTAGATATATTCTATAATACCCTAAAATATTATCATGATATAGCATTTCCCTTAGTCGAAATAAAAGAGAAAAGTAAACCCAAATTCGTATTTTCAGATCATCCTGAAGTAATAATGCTGAAGAAGCAACTGACAAACATACATAACCTCATGAAACTTAACCATTCAAAGAATAATGAGACTAAAATCGAATTCAAAAATAAAAAATATGAATATGAGCAACTTCTTATAAAATTAAAAAAAGAACAAATTACTGAGGAAATTCTCACATCGAGTAACAAACAAAAAACAATCTGGAAACACGTAAACAAAAGCATAAAAAATAAACAAACACACTCAAATAATACAAACTCTAGTGACGAATATAATAATTATTTCGTAAACATAGCAAGTGAAATAATAACAAAAATTACTGAATCAAACCGATCATATGAAAGCTACTTACGGGAGCAAAAAACAGCAAATAATACACTTTTCTTATATCCAACCACAGAAGCTGAAGTAAAAAAGATCATTACATCTTTCAAAAACTCTAATGCCACTGACATCTTTGACCACTCTACGGTAATGTTCAAAAAAAATATGTCAACACTTTTATCTCCAATTACTCATCTAGTGAATTTGATACTCTTGCATGGCGAATTTCCAAGTAAATTGAAAATAGCTAAAATTATACCAATCTACAAATGAGGAGACTCAGAAATAATATCCAACTATCGCCCAATTGCCTTGATTCCCATTTTAGCAAAAATCATAGAAAAAGTTATTGCCATTAGAATAGCGAATTTTTTAGAGTCACACAATCTATTTACAGAAGCACAGTTTGGATTTAGGAAAAACAGAAGTACTTCAAAAGCACTGTTAAAACTAGTCTCCTACATCCAAGAGGGTTTTGAAAACAAACAGGCTACAATAGGAATTTTTTTAGATCTCAGTAAAGCTTTCGACTGTGTTTCCAAAGATATTCTATTGAATAAATTGGAACACTATGGGCTGAGAGGAAAAACATTAGCACTATTATCGTCATATCTATCTGACAGAATGCAGTGTGTATCCGTCAACGACAGTTTGAGCGAGTCGCTTCCAATTATTAATGGTGTACCACAAGGAAGTGTCCTAGGCCCCCTATTATTCCTTATATATATTAATGACCTTCCGAACAGCTCACCACCTTTCTCTTGTTTATTCGCAGATGACACAACTTTTGCCGAACGCTTCAATACAGGTACTGATGTGACATCTCTTGTAAATGACATTATAAAGGACACATCAGATTGGTTCAATGCAAATAAGCTAAGTCTAAATAAAAATAAAACTAAAACATTAAATTTTGAAATGAAACCAAACGAAACAGAAGCTGTAAAATCACTGGGAATATGGTTTGATACAAAATTAACCTGGCAAACTCATATTGATAATCTGACAATCAACTTGTCAAGGATAGTATATGCCCTTAGAAAATTGAAAAATGACCTTGGTCAAAATGCGGCTATAGCTGCCTATCATGCAATATTCCATAGTACAATGACATATGGGCTGATAATCTTGGGAATGTCCACTCACATGCAAAACGTGTTTACCCTGCAGAAAAGAGCAATTCGAGCAATCGTAGGTCTTCAAAGGAATGACTCATGTAAACCATGGTTTATAAAACTTAATATAATGACATTACCATCTGCAAACATATTCTGCCATCTCCTTAGCATGAAAGAAGATGATTCCAAACATCCAACCAATGTAGAAAATCATTCTTATAATACTCGCCATAGGAACGATATACCCAAACAAAGACTTGAATCAACAAGAAGATATAATTTGGGTATTAATCTTTACAATTCATTGCCCACTCAACTCAAAAATATGAATATGAAAACATTCAGACTGACCTTGAAAAATCATCTCATAGCCAATGCCTACTACGACATATCAGAATTCAAGTTTGACATTCAGTAAACTGTATTACTATATAATATAACACATTCTATGTTTTTAAACTGATACTGTACTGCTGCTTTGTAACGTATACATTTTGACCTGTCAAAATACGACGGTGTATCTTAGACCAATAAAAATTCTATTCTATTCTATTTTATTCTTTACGATACTTTTTCTGAATAAATATTTAGAAGAAGCATAATTTGCGGCTCTACTTGGCGGTCGAAGTTACTAGTCATTGTTTTGTAATGAAATTTTTATTCATTTTGAATTCTAAAAAAGGATTTGGCCTGCCCTTGGCTTTCTCACAGAAGGGCTTCGTAACATCTATGGATAGTTGTAACTCTCTGCTAAATTTCCTATAGTAGTAACACATATTCTAATGGAGTATGGACAATTTGAGTGTGTAAAGCAGTTGCATACTTGATTATTTGCAATAATATTGATGATTTTCAATAAATTCATTGAGGTAACTTCATGTCAATCCTTCTGGTTACATAATTTTCGATCTTTTCCATTATTCTCAAACCATAAAGTATCTCGACAGGAATAAGAAACCAACATTATAATAATAATAATTACTATCCCAGCTTATTTACTACAGTACTTTCAATGTAATTATTGTGTTATTTTTTTTCGTCAATTACTTTTTTGTACTTTAGTTCTAATTGATCAATGGATATACAGTACAGAAAATTAAATAATTTAAAATCTGAAATAAAAAACTTTGCGATATTCGCGGAATTATCTGTTTTCATTTCTCTATTCCGACTTCTCGAGTTGAATTTTGAAGTATAACTATATATCCGCAAAATTATTCAAATCATATTTCAATATCAATTCAATACTTGAGGACCCATTCTCATTAATTGACTACAAACGTTTTTGAGTTGCTCATTTACAGAGTTAGTCAAATGTAAGGACCCGCCTATTTTTCTCAGTAAATATTTTTTGAATGGAACCGTAATAATATATGTTAGGTTTAGTATCGCCAGAAACCTTGTATTTTCTCATTTCAGTAGTATATACTAATATTATTTAATTTCAATAATTCAATATTTTTGTGTCCACCTCTGTAATTGACTCATGTTTAACTTTTCCTCCCTAAAAATTTAATAAAGTTTCAAATAAATACTGTTTTTTTATAATTTACTTTTCAACCAGTACATTGACCAGTATTAACAATTTTAGGAGTTATTAGAAATATTAAATGGTAAGTTTATAACTTTGTAACATTGTAAATTGAGGAAGAAAATTCAATATTTGTTTAGTTATCGCCGTTGAAAGAAATAGTAGAGGGAATGCAATTTCTGAAATATTTATATTTGCTGATGATATGAGTACCTGTCATAATTTGATTTGAAATTTGTTGTTTTTTTGACAGTCGACTGATTTGTATATTCTTCTGCCTCGCTTGTCGAGCGTCAGCCACTATGTATATTCAATGTGAAAATGTCTCCTCCCGCATTTGCTAAAAGAGATGCAGTCGGATCCATATTGAGAAGTCAGTATTGCAAGATAGGATAACTCTATTGCCGGAGTTCATGCATCAGAAAGAGGGATTAATATGATATAAATAGCAGGGCCATACGCACGTACCCTACACAGTGGTGGTGTACTTGATTATGAGTATATTTTGATCTAAGAGTAATGTATGCATTGAAAAATTTGAGAAAGTTAAAAGCACGTAAATCATACAAAGTTAAATTGAACAATGTCTCCTTAAATTTGTGTCACGACAAGAAAGAGCATAGTTTTCGGGAATGTTACGCATTAATATTATGGCATTGTGCCTTGGGGCATAATTAGGGGATGTTATGGCTCATCTACACTTTCTGTTATTTTCTATATATGGAAGGTGAATATTTGAAAGCGAAATTAATGAGTCAAAATATTGAAATATAAGTTTCGGAAAGAAATATTTGGTTATT
Source organism: Chrysolina americana (assembly GCA_958502065.1). Lineage (NCBI taxonomy): Eukaryota > Metazoa > Arthropoda > Insecta > Coleoptera > Chrysomelidae > Chrysolina > Chrysolina americana. The sequence goes on from OY293413.1 coordinate 72,693,362, forward strand.
CCAAAAAAGGTTGCATAAATTAACTCGTTTGTTCTGAGATAATGTTTCATAGGGCTGCTCCAAAAAACTGCATTCGAGAATCACGAGAAAAAGTTCCGTTTCATTTCCTTATGTATCAATAACTTTCGTTCCAAAACTGAAACTAGTTTTTCTTCGTAGAAATTTTATTAATTCTTGAGAGGAACATTTTGTCACACCTCAAATGTTTCTTCAGTAATGATCAAAAGAGTCTACTACTGATTCACATTGATTTATTTCATGCTTCATCTTTTTCTCGGATACCTATATCTGAAAAACTTTTAAGGTGATAAAGCCACAACTTGCGCTCATTTATTGTTTGAACAATGTATAATACCAATCATTTACAAACTATGTCTATTTTGAACATTCCTTTAGTACAGTAAAGTACATTGGAGTAAAATGTTTTATTTGAAATGTATCGGCGTATGTCACGTCAACTGACTTCTCAGTGTGGATCCGAGAATAGGTTGTGGATTATGCAACTTTAAATATTTGACTTCTTTGAATGGCATTTTTGATACGGTATTTTTTCCTGTTACCTGTACTGAGCATTTCAATTTTCTATAACTTGAAAAGAAATGATGATGTGACATAATTCGTCGCATCAATATGCACCATAGATCGCAATTATTGAAGCAACCTTCAAATAAATAATCAGTTAATAACGAAAATGACTAAATTATATCTTCATAATTTAAAACTGGTCATCTGGTGCTCTGAAAAGAAACGTATTAATATCCTCTCTGGAAAAAACAACAGCTTTCTTGACCTCATACCCAGCCACCATTTTTTTTAAATACTATTAACTCTACGCGAAATCTATGATTTTTGTGGGTAGCTTTGTTTATTTTATATCAACGTTGTATGTACCTTGAACTGTTATGTATTATAATAATATGTGTGCAATAAACGTTATTATTATTATTGTAACTTGGGGAACTTTATATATTCACCTTCTTTCATCAAAATTGGAGAACGAACCGTTGAATATTTGACCATAATGTGGGAAGTTGAAAAGTATTTGAGACTATAAGAAAAAATACCATAATCACCCTTTTACTAATTTTTTTCACTCAAACAATCTAGTAGAATTCATACGGAAATCTTGATTTTTCTGGTAATAAAGACACATTCAGTAATTTTGCTGTGTGTCGTAGAGTAAAAATTTTTTTCGCTTTTGTCCTTACTTATATACTTAACATAAATTCATCGACTCATTATCAAATTGATATTAATGGATATTTTTGATTTAATGACTATTTTAGCTTTGTTAGTATGTGTTTCAAAAATGCGCTTATTTATTGTATTTTCCGTCGACCGTTCATTTACGATGTATTTTAACGCACTCAAAATCGTTGATTAATGACCCCTGTTAATGAATGATTTTCTATTAATCAACGATTGACTTATATGCAACCCAACGTACATTGCTCCAATACATATTATATTTATATAGTGACCTGTGGCGTATGCAACCAAACATATTTATACTTACCCGCTAAAACATTTATTTTGAAATCAAGTAGCTGTGTTAGTACTATCTGTCATCATTAATTTCATTGCTGTAATTTTTTTAAATTCTACGTTTATTCTGAAATCAAAAGATGGATAGTGACGAAGATCTGTAAAAAAAAATTCAGAAAACATCAAATATATTAGTAAAGTTGTCAATAGCATTAATAGCTAGATAGTCACGCAGCCGGCTGGTAAAATGCTGGTTTGGGTCCTGAGGTGATAGCAAGGTCGAAGGTTCAATCCCCAAGTGGTACCATTTTTTTATTTTTTTTTTTGAAAATTACGGTCAACGGAAAAGTTTTGTAACGAACTCGTGAATTAAAGTGGCGATTAACAATCTCCAACATTAACGCACTCGCTCCGCTCACGCGATAAAATATCTCAATTGTTGATTGCCCTTATTAATACACTTGTTCATTAAATACCCATTATTGAAATTGAAGATCGCTCAATATAATTGAAACATTATATTCTTTGTTATTAACGGTTTTCATCCCTGAAAAAAGGGGAGTTAGAATTTTTTTTTTATTGATGGAGGGATGAGCGCATGAAGATAAAAATAATAAAAAAAATTGAAATGAATGAACAGTAAATTTTCCCTCATTTTTGAGCATTTTTGTTCATTGCCACCATCAAAACGAACGAATGTTTTTTTGTGGGTTTATCTCAGTCAAACGATTATCTCACGTTTTTTTAGCTTTAATTTTAGTTTTCGATGCTTTGATTTTTGTAATGAGTAAGTAAATTATCGTTTTGATAGTTGCAATGAACAAAAATGCCAAAAAATTATGGAAAATATACCGTCCATTCCTTTAATACTTGAAGATTTTTGTGTATTATTTTTATCTTTATACCTTCATACATCCCTTCATCAATGAAAAAAATCGTTTATGACTCCTTTTTTCTCTGGTTTGAAAACCCTTAATTGGTGGTGTGAAGGAATAATCTATTTCACAATCGAGTAAAGGGTATTTTCACCGTTATGCGTGTTCTGCTCTCTGTTCCTACGGGTCCTCTGACAGCAAACCTCACATGCGAAAGGAAAAGTGACACTTTCCTTCCTAGTTGAACAAAACGGTATTAATGCAGCTTACAGCAGTGATTGAAACCAAAGTCTTTTATAATTGGAGGTCAATATTTTGCAAACTATTCATAATATTCGATATTCTTCACTTATTTTGACTATTAATTTTTATTTGAAGCATATGGAAGTAATTTCAAAACATTCACCGAACCGAAATGTCTCTATTCCCCATTATGACGTAATGCGCACCTATATTTTTCAAAAGAAATTATTTTCAATCACCCTTAAACTTATCGCAAATATCTCCTTGTTACAGGAGCTGAAAGTTCTGGAATGCCGTGGATGTGCCTTAAGCAGACTGAACAACGAAATATACCACCTGTTACCACAGCTCACCCACCTGGACCTGGGCGACAATGAAATAAAATCACTACCAGCGGAACAACTGGAAGATTTACTCAACCTGAAGCATTTCAAGCTGGACGGTAACCACATCACAACAATATATGATTCAACCTTCATCCACCAACCAGTTCTGAAGAAATTGAATCTAGCGAGAAACCAAATTACAGAAATTTCCCAAGACACTTTCAGAGACGTTCAAAACCTCACGGAGTTGGATCTGAGCTACAATAAACTGGAAAAGTTGGACTTTCTAGGACCAATTTCAGATATATTGGAGGTATTGATATTGAGCGGCAACCATTTGAAGTTGGACGATCTCAAAGAGTTGCTGATTCTCGTTGCACTGAGAGAGTTGAGACTTTCTGATTGTGGCTTGGCAGATATACCATTTGAGATATTCCCTGAGAGTGTAAGCTCGTTAGATTTGAGTGGAAACCATCTGTCAACGTTAGCGAAGGCTGTTCTACCTCCGAACTTGAAAGAATTTGATCTATCAAACAATCGATTTCGAGGTTTGGATGAAGACATTTTGACAGTGCTTGATAACACGCCAATCGTGGAATTGGATAACAACTTCTGGTCGTGTGACTTGTGCCATATTGTTCCTCTGTTGGAGCGAGTGAATCGCAGTGTGATATTTCGCGAAATAACGTGTGCGGCGCCGTACACAGTCAAAGGCAAAAAACTCGGAACGATCCAGAGAAACGAACTGACGTGGTGCACTTCTCTTGGGTACGCGGCGAGTGACGCTAATTTCTTTTTAATCGGAGAAGATGGAAAAGTCGGGATTATCGCCGCGGGAACGTCTGTTTTCCTTTTAGTTCTCACCGTCCTCGCGATAATTGGTGCGCTGTGCTACTCCAAGCGTCACGCAGCCAAGTATTATACCCACGAGGATAAGTTGGCCGCGGAGGGCCAATCGATATTCGATAATAATCAGAGTCCGTTGTTTTGTGATGGAGAGTTGAGCTTCAAGTTCCCCCTAGACGGTGGCGAGAAGAAAATCTCCATAGCCACTATTGATGAGATTAAAAAAGAGCACACAATCACCAACGGGACTTGAAGGGATTTGGGGAAATGAAACGAATGAGAAAGGGACGGTATTGACAGTGCAGCGCCGGGGGATGTTCGAAAACGGCTTCAATCTATTTGGACGTTTGTTTCAATGCTGGGTTTCGAAGCGAGTGATTCCTACGGGATTTTCAGCACCAAGAATGGGTTTACTGGTTTTTCAGTATGAAATTATATTATTTATGATTTTGATAGAACTTTGTGTTGCCGTTGAACTACTTTTATTTTACGATTCGGTCATGGCGTAACTGGAGGAACAGGTTCATTTGACTTCTTTCAGTGAATTTGTGACGAAGATTTTATTAACAATCCCACCTTTTCCTACAGGTGTTTCAACGAGATTCGAAACGTGTCGAGTGGTTGTCATGATTGGATATACTACACAATAATATTAACATTTTGTGTCTAGGATGAACGAGGGTAACACCACTCATACTAGTCAAGAACATTCCAATATAAAAACATTTTTTTTTAAATGAAAATGAGAACATCGTTTCACAATACCCCGCACCATCATTATGAAAATTGGATTTTCGTTAAATCTGAAACTGAATTTTTGATAAGGTATAGATTTTGACTTTCTCGTCAAAAGTGTACGTGGACACAAAAAAAATTGACTGACTAGTTTTCGAAAGGGTATCAAAGATGAAAAGTAAAGCTTTCTGCTAAGAATTTGGAACAATTCGGAGAATTGACAAAACGCCTATTCAATTTGGGAACTCCATGCCCCACTGTGGAACAACGTCACCTTGATATCGTATCCATTATATACTATAAGAAAAATTCAACTCTTATAATTTTTAACGAACCAGTTCTTCAATAAGAAATGAAGATTCAATTTAGTCTCGACAAATTCTCAATCAAAGTTAATGGACAAACCTATAAGACTAATAATTCCTCTAAAAGGTTAAAATTCTAAGCAAATGTTCTGAATCAGAAAATTTAAAGTAAAATAAATACGTCTATTTCAAGCGATTGAAATAAAAAAGAATTAATAGGTAGTCACATGGCCCCGTCCGCCTAAAGCGAAATTTAACACCCAGGTCAAAACTCAAACTAAATTATCTTAAAGTTTTTTCTATATGTTGTCAACACTTTGAAGGACACTATATTCGACAAACTATACCAATAACTATCTCCTACAGGCTCTCCTAATTAAAAATAGAAAGTATTGCTACGAATCTGAAGCTCTTGGTAATAAAGCCTTGGACTGATTACTTTTTGTTCATTTAAAGTTTCATAATTATCCATGAACTCGACAATTGAAATAATCAGATCAAGCTTGCCGCTAAGACATTGCGTACTCAACTGAATACTTATTGAATTTTTTAAATGTGCGTACTCACTGAGCGATCGAAGGCCGAATGAACAACGAACTACAATTTCGCTGTTCGCTTGGCATTTGGCTTCGTCGACAGTTAACTTTATCGCAGTATCGTCTTTCATAATTAATGCAGGATTACTAAAAACCAGTAGAAAAAAATACGAAAATATTAGATTTTCAAAATTTTGTCCAGTTGGTCAAACTCTATCACATACTAAAAATTCAGAAAAAAGGAACCGGTTACAATACTTCCTGATATAACTTGCTAACTGTTTTTTTATATAAAAAGGGTAACAGTTATCAAATCAACTTGTTTATAATGGAAATTTCACATAGGGTGTTTGAAAAATCAGGATTATCCTTCAAACCCGTGCATCTTGATTGAAAAATGCCAAAAGCGATGTTTCTGCCGGTTCTAATATGGTCAGCACTAGTCATATCTTGATATTCTTTTTGAAACATTATTGTGAAGAAGAATAATTTGCTAATGTGTGAATGAATCAATGTATTCAAATATTTACCTACTGATCAAGTGGTCCACGAATTTTACCAGAAATAGTGTCATGTCAGACTTATCATCAAGAAGATGCGTATAGACGTATGGATTTTTTTATGGGTCGAAAAACAAGTGAATATTGAATACAATTTCGCGTGTAAGATCATAATATTGACTGATGATTGCAGAGTGGAATACAAAGGATCTTTACATCCGAGATTCCTTTCGAATTAATTCGCAGATTTTATTGAAGACCTGAACAACACAATAGGGCTCGTTCAAATTATATAAGAGGAGCAAGACTATTCTTATGTGAAGAAGTAGGAAAAGTTGTTGCACAATACGAGTTCGGTGAGATGAACTGCTGAACAGGTATATCATTCGATTTATGAGAATATTTTTTTTTTTCGTAGAAAATTATTGAAATCTAGGAAATAACACAACTAAGCAACTGTGATGTGATATCAGACTCGCATACCACCTGAGCATTTATGAACACTATGAAATGCCTTGTGGATTATGAATGTCTATACAGGGTGAGTCAGAATAAGACAAACTTCGTTACAGATAACTAACCTCATTTCGAGGTGAAAAGTTTTTTTTATGTATATTCTAAAATGAATCCCCTCTGAGTTACAGGGTGACAAATGTCCGAAAAAAATTTATTTAGATTTAATTTTTTTCTCCAAAGCTCCTGAAGGAAAAAAAATCAAACTTAGTACACTAATCTAGGTTCATCAAGGGTATGATTTTATATAATAATATTAAATTTTCGTAAAACAGTGGCGTAGTTACGGTAGTTTATTAGCCATATTTCCTTAATTTTTTCTCCAGACCAGTGAATTGACAAATGAGTGTTTGACATCAGTAAGACTCATCAATACTTGATATAAAAGTCACAACATTCTATGCGTCTAGATGTAGAGGTTTCTGAGACATTTACGAAAAACTGAAAGTATGTCCTGAGGAAGTATCGGTATCGCAGAATGCTAATTTGTTATAACACATTGAAGTATTTTTCATCCTCTTGAATATTTCTGATTTTTGGAAAATTGCAAGAGTGAGTCTGAATTACACCTCCAAACTTCTTATCGTTATTTCATACATAATTCCAAAGTAAACACGTTTTTCAAGGTTAGTCTTGAAGTTAAACATATTTGGAGGAGTTTAAGTTTGTTAATTTTTTTAAACACATGTGTACTAAACGAACTGAAACTTTTGATGAATTACTTTGAGGTCAAATAATATTTTTGTTTCAGGATTTCCATATTAAAAATCATGAATTAGGGTCGTAGAAACGCTGGTATGGGACCATACTCTCCTGACATTTTTTTTTTCGTTTCTTGATAACTAATTGCAATGTCGTGCAATTCAGACTAGTTTGTGAGAGGCTGTTCAGTACGCCACTGGTCTACGCCTAAAACATACACGAAATTTGGAATGGGCAAGGAACGTGGTCTTTTTTCATTGTACTTGGTAGATACACACGTTGAAATGTAAGGCTACGCCTTTCTCATGACTTATAGTTTGAATATCCATGAGTTTAACTTATGTCAAATATGTGATCATCCATTTACTGAAAATGAGGAAAATATGGTCACATACCCGCCTCATCTGAGAATATGAATAGGAAGTTGGTTTGCTCTTTCATACATCCTCAGAAATCATTCATAAATTCTACGGGGGCAATAATCAAGGGAACAACCGAGTAAAATAGAGAAATACCTCGTTCCTTTTTCATTCAAAATTTTGTGTATATTTTATGCTTTGACCAGTGGCGTACTGAACATCCTATTAGTTATCAAGGATCAGAAGAAACTTTTTCAGGAAAGTATGATCACATACCAGCATAGGTACAACACTAATTATTGAGAATTGAGAATGATTATTCTGAAACGAATTAAATATTATTTGACCCCAAAGTATTTCATCAAAAGTTTCAGTTAGTTTAGTCGATGGTCGATGGTCGTGTGGTAGAGCGCTCGCCTTATAAGCATAAGGTCGTGGGTTCAAAGCCCAGCACGGCCATCGGTCCCGGATCGTTTCCTTGCTCGCACAAGCTCCTAGGAGCGTCTGAGGGGTTTCTTACTGGAAACCTGGAAGATTCGTTACAAAAAAAAATATGAACCTTAACTTTTTCTCAGACTCAACGTCTTGTCTCAAACAAGTTGGAATTCAAAGACACACCTTGGAAAATAATGTGTGGAATGAAGATGGATGATTTAATTCCTACTCACCCTCGCCATGTCTAAAGAAAATATGAACGAAAATATGGCAACATACCACCCTAACTACGCCAGTGTTGTACGAAAATAGAACACTACCATCAAATTATCACATTGATGAACCTAGATCAGTGTACCAAGTTTAAAATTTTTTCATTTAGGATATTTGAAGAACAAGCATAAAATCTTAAATATTTTCGGACCTTCGACACCCTGTTTCTCAGAAAGGATGTATTCTAGGATATACATTGATAGATATTTTTCACCTCGAATTGAGGTACGGAATCTGTGTTCGAAGTTTGTTGGTCTGATTCACACTCACCCTGTATAACTAACAACCGAATATCTGATTTTATGAAGAAGTGTCCCACAAAGCCATCGTCACTGCAAGTGATATTTCTTCACAATCATGTTATAGCGGATTTGATGAAACTTGTAAAGTTTGCTTACAGAAGTTTCGTCGTCCTTTTGATTGAGTTCCTGTGGAAAATTACCATTTTTGTTGAACTCCTTATTTCCTATAGAAATGTGTTTTCCAGAATGTTCCTGTTGACAAATGGGTTTAACTCCTATAGGACATCCTCCTTTTTTGAATATATCTTAATGGGCATACATTCCATACAGCAAAAAAAAATCTCAAATATTATCCAATTGTTAATTGTTTGGCGATACATGCTATGGAACTCTTGAATAGGGCGCTGTGAAAACAGTAACTCTATTTGATTGAAATTTTTGGAGTGCATGTAGTTAGTTGGGCGGTATTTGTTTCCTGAAACTGAGGTGCTATATTCTAATCGTGTCGTATGCGAATTCTATCAACTGTTTCATATTAGTACAAATGAAATATTCATGTTTTTCTCCCTTATTCACATTGAAATTAAAACCGAACGATTTGAAAATAGCACCCCGTATGAATTAGAATCATTGCGAAAATATGAGAAAAATAAATAAATTTAATTCCTATACCTAACAGTGACAGAAAATCAGAAACCCATCGAGAGTTTCAACCTGTATTCCATCTAATCCAACAAAGTTGGTGAATTTCTATTAATAATTTGAAAGTTGTATGGAACTTTTGTGGTTTAGTTGCCTTTTTACATCTATTGATTATTTACTCCCTCAAGTTTTGTTGGAGATCCTTGCCTAGTCCCGTTTCATCAATAGATTTTCCTATTTTCCGTATAAGCGAAGGCTTGTGGAGTTTTCATCAACAATTGTAAACTTTTACACCTGACACAGTGTTTGCGCCGAGGTTTCCTACTCAACAATATTTTAATTTCCAATCTAGAGATAAAAATAAAAAAATACAATCAGTATGTGGTTTGAAACCGCAACTCTGTTATCTTGGAAGCAAATTTTGAAAAATGCATTTTTCAAGTTATAGTAGTTCTATTCGAATATGTTGAAATATAAATGGATGATTCTTATTTTCGAGGTCAACTACGCTAGAGAGCCTATTTGATTTGGGCATGATTTGAACACCTATACACCAAGTTTCAGTCTAATATCTCATATAGGGTTTTAGTTAAATGATGACGAATTTCCAAATTCATGCACTTTCAACTGACCCTGTATGAAAGTCTATGAACTTTACAGACAAGATGAAGTAGCCATTGAATCAAAGAATACTTCGCATACACAGGTACGAAGTTACATGGCTGTAATCATTCTGTGGAGTTGTCTTTAATTTAACCACAATCAACAAATCAAAAATTGAAAACGTGTATTTAATTCAAGAATGATATCAGCAGCTGGAATAAATTGAACAGTTTCCTCAGATATATTTTTCATAACGCCGTCTCACACTTTTGTATTATCCTCTCCTTTGATTCGTTTATTGTAATATTTTTAAGACCACTTTCGTTCAAGTATCCTTACAGAAAAAATGTAATGGAGTCAGGTCTGGTGATCAAGACGGCCAACAAATAAAAGGACTGCTCCTCCCAATCCATCTCTCTTGAAATCATTCTACAAGCCATTTCCGTACAGCAATCAAATTATTAATGAAGGCAGCGTCTTGTTGAAATATAACATTCCTATGATCTTCAATGCTTAGTACTTCCATGAAATCCAAATCGCACTCAAAAAATTATTAAATATTTCACCGTTCAGTGTTTGTTGAAGAAACAAATGGAGTGGGGGCTATCCACTTTCTCTAGAACAAAATGGCTAATGGTCCTTCACGACAATTCGACTGATTTAACGGAGCATAGTCGTAGGCCTTGAAAATAAGAAAAATTCATTTCTGTAAACATATTTCAATAAAGCCCACCGAATAATATAACTTAAATTTTTTTAAAATTGGTCAATGGGTTCCAGATTAACGGTTTTGCGGTTTCAAATGGCTCACACTGTATATTTGTTTCTTATATCTACGGTTAAGATTGTATGAAACTGCAGTATGATTTCAAACTGTCACTACGTAATCGAACATGCTCATTCACATTCTTCATTATCTGTATTTTCAATTCAGTTTATTAGTGTGTCGTAAGATCTGGGTTATATCTAATAGGTCATCTAACAGATAAAAAATTTGAACATTTGATTTAATAATTCACTTTGCAGCTTGGGTGTTATGAAGTGACTATTTCTTGCTGACTGTGACTTATTATCAGCCTCAAATCAGCCCTTCAATTCGAATTAAGATGACTTTTGGGATTGGTCAAATAACACATGTTTATAAGTTTGAGAGTTTGTGCTGGTAATACATGACATAATTATTATCGACCCGTTAATAAATAAATATTCATTACCTATTCTTGAATATATAAATGAATGAATCTGTTCCTTCAAAAAAATATATTTCTCTTGAAAATAAATGGTAGAACTTCGTGTAATTTTTGAATATATTAACGAACTTATTGCATAGATGGTACCAAATTTACTTAAAATAAGGCACTAAATATAAGTTATTGTGTGATGTAATATTTAAGGTTTATATTTTTCCAAATGCGCTCCATACATTTTTTGTATTTATATTAAGGCTATTAGTATTATTGTGAGTATTTATCGATTATACAAATTTATGACTGTACAAAGCATGTTGAATAAATCATTTCTTTTTTATTCTGACTTTTTATATTTATACAGTGTGTCCACTTGAGTTCGCAGCATATGGGAAACTCTATTACTATTGATAAATTGGCTAAGGTTTTCGCGGCTGAAATTTACACTATCACGATTTTGATTCGGGTTTAAAGGCCGTAGTGATTTAGAATATCTTCCTCTTTTACTATTGATTTCACAAAAAAAAAATTACCTTTTTCAATAAGTTCTACATGGTCTAAAACGTAAAACACAAACATCAGGTATTATATTTTTCCAGTCGTATATGAGATTGCTTCAAAAAATATTATTTCCCTGCGAGAATAAAGTATTTCTATTTTTGACAATATCAAAAATTATAATGGAAAAAGTTGTTGACAATTTAAAATTACGCTCAAATATTCACACAGAACTTTATAGGAATAATAAGTATTTTCCTGAAACTAACAAAGAAATGAAAATATTAAAAGTCAAAATTTTCATGGTGATAGGTATCTTAACGTTGTTTTCAATTCTTAATAGATTTCTCATAACAATTTTTGATATTGTCAAAAATAACGGTAGTTCATTCTTTCAAGGAATTAATATTTTTCAAGAATCCTCGTATATCCAAAGGGCTGCACAAAACAAGCACCTCATGTGGTTAGGAGAACCCTTGGGATCATAAACTGGTGGGCCGCAGTGGTCACGATGGTAGAGTGCTAGTCTATAAATCAGAGGGACGTTGGTTCGATTCCCAGCATAGTCACTGGTCTCGTGCTAGGAATCGCACGTTAAAAGGTAAGACCTCGTTAATCCTTAGCTCGCACAAGTTTCGACTTCTGAGGGCTGTCGTTCGTAGAGGGATGACAGTTGGTTAACGGAAAAAACAATTTTAACAATAACTATGCATGCATACAAATATGTTGTAAAATGGAGAAAAAAATTAGTAAATCAATAAAATATGTATTTGATATATGATGACTGGGTCTCAGGTATTAGACCAAGCAGACTTATTTGTAAACCGTAAAATTGATAATGAAAAAGTATCCCATATATGCTGCGAACTCAAGTCGACACACTGTATATCACTCATGAATTGATATTTTTACCTGATGGTTGCTAATTCAGAGTATTCGATCCTCAATTCAAACCAGAAATTATTGTTAGAATTAGTTCAAACGTTTGTGAATAAGAATATGAGTTAATGGATTTGCATCATGAATAGGTAAGTCAACAAACAGTGTCATATCATTTTTATTAAGACAGGAAACACATGGATGGCCGCAATCAACTTATGAATGAAAGCTATTTATATTTTTTTTATAAATAAAAATTGAACGACTTCATGTGAGGATGTGGTGAAACACGTTTCACTTTTTTAAAGCTTCACAAAACACACCTATTCCTTGCTTAACCCATTCCATCCGATGATTACTCATTATGTTTGACAGTGTCCAGAAAAAAAAATCAGAATATAGTATGGGTAGAGAGTGATGGTGGTAATGGGTAGGTTGGAATGGTCTACTCGGACGTGGTTCTTGGTATAATTTAGATTGAATTTTCTTACAGCTTGAGAATAATAACAGAGGCATCACGTATCTCAATGCGTGGAAACTTCCTGATCTTCGGCGTTTTTCCATTTTATATTGTATTCATATCATATATTTGGCAAATAAAGACATCATTACTATTAAAGTTGTAAAATGTAATTTTGATTAAAAGTAGGTACTGATGAATCTTGGCTAGGTATATGAAGTTCGAACTGATTTTCAATTTCTGTTTCTAGTTGAATTTTAACAGCAACGAACAACTCTATACTGATAAAACTCAGGTAGATCTATTACTTTTTATTTTCACATCATTGAGAAATGAGTTATAAGGTTTTGGTTTCCACGAAGAGAAAACCCCTATAATGTTCATGGAACGTCGTCAGAGCCGAGAGATATCAGTTGGTGTAACATTGATATTCCAGTTGGCTTGATATATTGAAGAAACTGGTTCTAGATGAAAACTATACAGACGTACATTATTACATACTTGAACATAGATCTGCGGCTGTATCCACTGAAAAATGGGTTTCGGAGGACCTGTCTATCATGTTAAAACGACGGGATTGTTTTGGGCTGAGGTCACTCCGCTATGAGCGGCTGCCTAGCTAGTTTTCCATTGGCCACCACACCAAAGACAATATAAAATAGATCTCTATGACACTTAGAGCCTCCGCACACGGGTCGATTGGCACTCGAAGCGGATGCGTCTCGAAATCGAAGCAAGTCTCTCTCCACTCCACTTCATACGTAAAGTTGGGTAGATTCACCAACGGGTCGATTGGCAGTCGATACGTAGTCGAAGATATTTCGTTTCGAGTGCGAGTCGAACCATGCGACCTGCAAGGAACGGGAAAGTTCGAGCGTGACGAGAGGTAGTACAATATGGAGCTATGTTCTTTTGAAGATAGTACTGAGTATTGGACATATAATGGGAAGAAAATGGAAGCCTAGTTACTTTAGCAATGAAGTTCTGCACTCACACATTATCTCATATTTGTACTCTTGTAATGAATGACTGGAGCTACCATTTCCACTAGAGCAATGTAACTTTCTTTCGAAACTTTATAGAATGCAAAAAAGTATTATCACTAACATTCAATTATTTTGTCACAACAAACAACCGACAATGAATATTCCGCTCTTGGTGTGGGTGTACCCATATTCAATTTTTTTTTCATCCGACACTACATATAAAGAACAACAGCATCCTCCTCATCACTTGAACTCGTCATTATGGAACATGAATTGGTTCAGAAACGTACGCGAAGTGCGATAGAAATCGTCCCGTGTACGGTTCACCCTTCGATTACATCTCATAGATCGGATGTGACGTACATTCCGCTTCGACTTCGAGACGCAACCGCTTCGAGTGCCAGTCGACCCGTGTGCGGAGGCTCTTACTCGATTTCAAAGGCGCTGGTGTCCTTGAGGGCAACTGGCGCGAGTTGGATCACGATCGGTTCCGTTCGACGTCGCGCGTCGTGTAATAATCCATTGTCGATTGCGCCTATGCATGCTGTAACTCGCTCCACAGTCAGTGCTATCGTCGCTGTTGGTGTGCCGTTGACGCAGCTATGAAGTATCGTGACGATAGAATTTTGTGTATTCGATCCGCGGTGTCTGCTGCTTTGTTAGTCCTCTTTCACACTCACGATTATCTGTCGTTGTCGTTTACGACAACGATATCGTGTTTGGTGATAACTCAGCATTCCAAATATAAGCTTTCACACCACACGATTGTAATCCATGGCAGAAGACTGCGATGACACGATGCCGGGAGTCGTATACGATAATAGTGCTGTCGTATATGAAAGTCTATGGAAGTTTACATACTAGATGTGCATTTACACGACAAAATAAAAATATATTCTAGTACGGTGAATTAATTCATTTGTGAAAAGTGGACAATCGAATAAACATAGAAATGGAAAACAAACTTTTGATTACCTACTCTTGTTGAACAACCAACCACCAGTGTTGAAAGAAGGATATGATCGTGAAGAAACTGAATTGCTTCGTGAAAACACCACGAGACCGCAGGACGAGTGGTGTCTTCTCAAAACAATTCAGTTGAGTTCAGAAATAAAAGACATACTTATGAGATAAATTCAATCACGAGTTGAATTTTATTAGACTATTTCACGAATAAAGTTTCTTCATCAATATTAATACGAACAATGTATAAGAGTCATAAACAAATTATTAAAATCGTCTATATTATAATGTTTTGTTTCATAATTTCATTTGAATTTGCACCGAAGCGACTCATTTTGATACAATCAGGTACAATTAATATTGATAGAACTACCAAACTTTGTGTTGCCATGGTTACGTCGTTGAAAATACCGAAGCTGATCCTCCAATTGCGATTGGTCAGATTATGTGAGAATTTTAGGATGAGTGAAATATGCCGTAGACACAATGGAAGTTTTATGTAATAAGTTTTAAATTTTGGGATTTTGGATATCAATTTTACAAATAAAACAAGATGCAAAACAGAATTGAAGAATGAAGCTTGAATTTTACCAACAAGATTGTTTATGAGGCGTGATCAGAATAATAATGGCAAAATCATGATAATTAAAACTAAAAACATAAAACTTCCATTGTGTTTCAGCCTAAAGTCTACAAAATTTGCCCATCATCATCAACAGCATTCGTCTTTTGCTTTCATCCATCGTAGTAAACCAAGTATTTTCCAAACTAGACAACACGTCAATATGCGTTGGGTCCAAAACTATGATCCCCGCAATTTATTTCCCAACACGACCCCGACAGAATTAAATTAAATTAAAATTGTTTGAAATTGTTGTTTAAAATTGTTTTTTCCGTTAACCAGCTGTCATCCCCCTACGAATGACGACGAAACGAAACTTGTGCGAGCCAAGGATTAACGAGGTTTTACCTTTTAACGTGCGATTCCAAGCACGAGACCAGTGACCATGCTGGGAATCGAATCCATGCAAGCATACTTTCCGTCCACGACACGATTTCTGCACGACATCGACAGAAAATCGTGTGTGTGTGAAAGAGGGTTCAGGCGTGTTGAACGTAGATGCCGCAATAGTGGTTTGGATTTCTGTAGGCAGGTGACTCTGCCATATAGTTCGCAGCAGTGAATCTGGTAGAGACGGTGGTACCTGGCAAGTGTCGAAGCCATCGCTTCCTATAGGAAACGGGACGGTGTGTGTCGTCTCCGATTTGCTAGCTGAAGAAATGCTTGATTTTTTGTTCCTGTGGGGTACTCAGTCGTTTTTTAGCCGTTGGTACGATGGTCATCGGCATGCTGTAGTATAATATCATTCACTTTGCTGCTACACGTTGCCATAGTGCCTTTAGTACATGAAGGTACTGTTTTGCACGATTGTCTGTAGCCACCGCACTGAACTGCAACTCCACCATGGTAAACCACATCTCTGGGTCAGTTTAGTTCAGGCATTGGTCTTGCAATAGTGACTATCATCAAGCTGATGGCGATCGCTAGGCATGTTTGCTGCAGGTCACTTGAACAAAGAAAAAATTTGCAGGAGAAAGTCCTTCACGAAATTAAGCATTTTAGTAACCACTTTGGTATATGAGGGTTATCTGTTACACCTATACCGTTTCTATACAGACGATTCCCTAGAGAAACACTGGTATTGACGGTTGAAGGAACATGTATTAATTTATGTAATTGATACAACTGTTACGAGTTGAAATCAATAGACTCGTTGAAATGGACGGTGCACAACTGTTCAGACTAACAGGTAGTACAAATTGAATGAGTATTGTGTCAGATATTTGCGTAATTTTGTCCACATTGTGGAAATGTGTGGAGAGAAGGGTATTTTCAACCTAAACCAATCAGAATTGTTCTTCACAATCTGTTGGAATCAACACTGTCAAAAATTCCTTCAAGAGTTGTTTCATTTTTGAATCTGGCAAACGCAGAAGCTTATAGCGGCCATTGTATGAGGCGTACTTTAACAACCTTACTGGCCCATAAAGGTGCTGATCCCACAACAATTGAACGATATGGTGGGTAGAGAAGCTCAGCTGTAGTAGAAAGTTATATTGAGGATTCTGTATCTAATCAGCTTGATATAGGAAGAAAAATGAAAGAGAACCTTAGTACTTATCGTTCCTTACAAAAGGAGACATCCTTTGAAAAAGTGGTGTTTTATACAGTTAATAAGTGTGGATAAAATTCCAATAACAAGGTTATTGTGGATAATAGTTATTTATGTATCAAGGGCGTAAAGTATACGTTTATCTGTTGTATTCAATATTTCAATAGGTGGAGATATATAGGTTTTCTGAAAAAGTGCGTAAGTGAACTCAATTATGGAATCATCTGATGTAGAACCAAGAATCAAAAACCATCTTCTTTGGGGTCATACTATTCGATGTTGAATTTGAATTTGTCTAATAATATAAACATAAGCAAATACCTACAGTTGATAGCATATATTTGAAAATAAATCTAAAATATTTTTTTTGAAAGAAGCTCCAGATGATGTATTCCTGATGATGAAGGAATGTTATACCAATCTATATTTTTTGAGTAATTGAAAAGCTTATTGATTGTTTTATAGGTTGCATTAATATTTGGGGTACGTGGTGATTGTCGTAGAGAAGAATTAACTAATCTCAAGCTTGATGACATTCAAGATCTAACTGATGCTTTATTGATCACAATTCGAGAATCAATAACTAAAACAACGAACATTTATTATATGCAGTACTGGAAACCCCTCAATACTATGAGAACAATAAATGCACCAAACAAGTTGTTCGGAAGAATATCTTTGGTCAAATTCCCACATGAATCGCAACATTTTTGAAGCTACTGGGCCCAAGGCAATATTCCTTATTGGCTGATGCTGGGGAAAGTACCATCAATATCAAAAGACACGCTGGTTGGAAATCAACTACAGTAGCTGAAAGCTACATTGAGTAATCGATTTCTAATAAATCAAATATCGCCAAAAAATCGCCGGCGATGGTGGAACAATACCAAATCATTATTTGGACCAATCATCCACTTCTAAAGTGTGCTCTGAGGATGTTTCAATACGGAATAATTATTTTCTAGAGAAAAGGGAATATTCCATCCTCAACATTAATAATTGTACCAATTTTAGAGTTGATATAAAATTTTAATTTTCAGCTCAAAATATGTAAATTTTGAATAAATGTTGTTAAATGAGTATTTCTTTATAGAACTGAATTGATTGTTTTGTGGTAGGTCTTTCATGAATTGTTGTATAAATATATGGGCAATTTTGAACATTGCCAACTTTATTGCCCGCGGGCGCTAAAGTATCACTTTACGCCTGTTAAACCGGACAGTAAAGTGTAACTTACCGCCCGCTACTGCATAAATAATATTTGAGGATTGATTCACTTACTTTTAAGTATGGTCGATTCTACTTATTTGAGCTGTTCTCCAATATGACAAAATGAGAATAACATTTCCCAGTCAAATCCTTTTTTCATGGCCATCTAATAATCGAATGATGTCGGTGGAGCAAGCAGAAACCGTGTTTATGTTTTGAATTGTTTTTTTTTTTCTAGGTGACTATGTGTTCTGGGTAGGCTGTGTTAATAAATCCATACGCCACCTAAGGAGCAGCAGTGTTAATTTTAACGCAACGGAGAATCGTGCATTATTTTGGTTCTGGTTTCTATCAAAAACTGCATAATAGTTCGTAAAATGAGAAATGATTATTATTTATGACGAGTTTGCTGGAAAACTAGTTTTAATCTTTCTTGAAGGTTATTGAATTATTATTCCAATTCCACTTCACATCTGGATGGAATATACTATTGGAGTTCATTAGTTTAGTCTGGTCGAATGAGGACGGATTTCAGCGAGTCTGATTTATTAGACTTAATCCAATTCAACTCGGCAAAAAATTCTGAATAGCTTTCTCTCTCTATTTTCCAGGCCCAACGGAAAAACAACGAAAATAGAAAGAGGTTGGTCTACTTCAGGTATAAATTTACATGATGAGATAAAGAGTAATTCAATCATCCGGTTCAAATCTCCTGCAGAGATATAAGAACTCAATCCAATTATGTTTTCACTTCGATATCCCTAATATTCCATGGGAGTTTCTGCATACAGTCCACATTTGAAGCCAAACAGATGTTTGCGTGTTCCTGTTTAATAAAGATTTATTGGGTATTAGGTCGGCTTTATCAGGGGTTTCCGTGGTTAGAACGATTTATTTATTGAAGTATATTCTTCAGCGTTTCGTAAAAGAGTAATGGGGTTCCCTTCAATCTAGTACATAATATGAGTTCAATTTTGTTGAGGAAGCTGTTTCTCAATAAAAAAAATCAAAAATAAATTATTACGTTATCTCAGCTAAAGCTATATTAAATAATTACATTTGTTGATAATTTTGCCAAGTAAACTTTTATGATAAGTATTTGATTCACTGATAATATTCAGATAGGTACCGTTGAAGTGGAAATGATCAAGTAAAATTGCAATAGAGAGTCAACTACAACTTAAACTAATTATGAAAATGTATTGGCGTCTTTGTTACAGTAGATATGTTGATCATTTACACAAAAACTATGCTGAATCCCGTAAACTATGGAAAAAGTTTAAAGCTAGGTCTGCCTGCTTGCTGTTCTCGGTTCGGTCAAGAGATGATGTTACCAAGAAAAAACAATCGACCGTCTTAGTAGCGGTATGAGAAACCTCTCGTCATGTCTAGACAATCCAGAATCATCAAGAACCCAGTTGGATACAATATACCACCTTTCCACCTTAGTAGTTCATCAACTTTGAGGGTCAACACGCTGGATTGGAAGACTGCAAGAATTTGACTTCTAGATCGAGCAAAGAGGCCATTTGAACGCGGTTGCCCTGTTGCGGAAAGTATGCCCAGAAGAGTGTTCACATTGCCTGGACAGAAGAAGGAATGGAGAATTTGTTAAACCATGGCAGTGATGAAGAAAGACCAAGAAAAAGATCCAAATCTTAATTTAGTGATTGGCTGGATGAAAAGTTATCGAAGACGATCATGGCAAGAAATCGCAAGGTCTTCGCCAGCCTTTGAAACCTACTGTGCCCAATGGAATTGTATTACCCTGGACAATGGGATCCTGGTGCATGTGTTGAAGTCCGAGGATGGTGAAGAAATAGAGACATGAGACAGCGATACCCAAGAACGGAAGCAATATCTAGGAGTAACGAAGACCATCCAATGAGGCAACGGCTTGACGGAGGATGAGATGACCTTTCAGCACATAAAGTGCTACAGGGAATAACTACAATATAAAAATTGAAGAAAAACTCGATATACTACATTCACAAAAAGCCAATAAAAAAAATGTGAGAATTTTCAGTATCTATGAGAATGCTTGATTGATTTGAAACGGAAAATGTTGTAAGCATAAATAGTAAGAAGTTCATATTATTTGCAGTGCATGCATTCAATCTTATTCAGCAAGATTATATCTCGTCCAGCAAGATTATATCTCGTCACTTCAATATCTCGTTTCCAATAATCAAATATAGCAATAGGAGAGGAAGAGAGAACCAAGAGTGGATGTCTAGAAGGACTACGGTGATGGCCTTCGGACACTCATTCATGTCATGTCAAGAGACCAACTTGCGTCGTTCAGATGATGAGAAGTATTACTGTATGAATTTTGGGAATTTCTCTCATGAACCTAGTCACATATTATACGGATATTTTGGAAGATCTGATGCAAGTACAATTTAGAAACGTAGAGAACTACTAAAACAGTATACGTACATCATTTGAACTCAACCCAACGCGCATTTCTTTAACAAAGCTAGCATCACACAGGTGTTCAGAGAGGAACTCCTCAGAAGCTGAGGGCATTATTAGCGTTGATGACAATAACCAATATATGGATTTGATTTGGAGTAGAAATGCATCGAAGACAAATCGGCCATTAATAGGAATAATTAATGATCGATATCGTTTGTATTTAAGGACATTGAACAGATATGTTAATTTGAGGTCAACGGAAAAGAAATTGCCACTGTTCGAGAATAGTTAAGTTACTTAGATTTGATGATTTATGTTAATACTGCTACACATAAAGGTGGCAAATTTTACAATCTCCTCGATACTTCATTCAAATCTAGTCATTGCAATCTATCATTCAATTCAAAGGAGTAGTTGAGTTTGTCGGAACTTCTAAAACAACCTCAGTTATCTTTCTTTCTAAAACAGTTATCCGATATTCTATTTTCTAACTTGCAATTAGTTCGATCACTAAATGAATTTATAGGAAATAAATGAATATCATGAATATAATGGTAATCTTTAAAAGTCAAGTGTTACCTTTCATAGCAAAGAGCTCTCAAGTGCATACACGAGCCGAGCATCTGAACAATCATCCCAAAATAGTTTAGCATTTAGTTCTTTTATGATATTCACTTAAAAATAGATGGCAGGTTCTTCATATACATGACTTTTGGTCATCATAGGTCAGGCAAGGCGTGTGGTTGGATCAAAGAATTTCAAATATTCATTCATTCATTCATTTATTTATTTACTACAGTCCCATTACAGGATAAGCGTTGTCATTAGTTTCACATGATAACAAATATCACATAATTCCAAAAACAGTACACAAAACAAAAATAAAACGGTTTAAGAATTTACAAGTGTCAATTAGGATTCGATGTCCGTGGGTAGCACATTGTATATCTGAATACCGGCTCCTTCCGGGGATGCACATCACAATGTTTGATATACTTAGTTTGCAATATTTTGACGAACATACAGTATTGTTTTGAAAATATATATCCCGATTAAAGTGAGAATTTTTTTTGTTTTGAAGGTTTCTCTACAAGATATCCTATAATCAAGATCAAACAATCCATAGATTTTTTTTAATAATTAATACACGATCGATCTGACGGGCTTGATTGACCCCACGATTTTATATTATATGACATTATTGAATGAACCGATGCAAAATAGTAACATTTGAGAGAATTTTTTTTCATTAACATTTTTTTTCAAAGTCAAAATTGCAAAATAACATTTGTTCAGTCTGGAGCAGATGTAGTTGATATGATTGTTCTAGCTCATGTCGCTATCAACCTTTGTGCCTATATAGAAACTATGTATTAGTTTCGATACCTATGCGTACGTTATTCATTGCCTTCATTCCTTGATATGGGTCTGTAAATTGCATACATCCATTTTTTTAAAATTGATTATGCAGGTGATTTATCTTGCACCAAGTAGACAATTACTCTGAAACTATATTCGCTGTCATATTGAGTTCATCTGTAGTGTTTGCCGACGCAAGGACTGTTGTATCATCAGCATGCATGAACATTCTTCCCTCCGTTATGTGGGAGGGAAAGTATTCATGTACAGGAGGAATAGCAGTGGCCCCAGAATGCTCCCTAGTGGAGTTCCAAGAACATCAAATCTTTCAGAATAAGTTTTTTCAACATTAACAATGAATTGTCTATTTTTAGTGAAGTATTGAATCAATTCATTTACAGGACCTCTTATTCCTAAGTGATTAGGTTTAGTTGAACAAAATTCAGGATCAAGCGTATCGAAAACACGAGACAAATCAATAAAAATGCCAATCACCAGCTCCCCAACATCTAACTTGTCGTAGATTACTTGAACATATTGAAAAATGTATTTATTCAGTGAGCGGTAATAAAAACTTCCATACAGCAATTCGTACCACAGCATTTGCTGAAGATGCATTCATATTGTGGTGATAAGTCTTATTCATCGTTCTTCAAAAGTTTATTTTGTTGAGTGTCAATATGTCAGTTTTTACATTACCCTGATGTCAAGAAGTAACGTGCCAAGTTTCATAGTGCTATAATTATCCTTCAGTTTTGGCACAAATTTGTCTGTGGTTACTTGACTACGACTGATTCAAGGTGGGGCATATTAGAAGTTTCTGGTTAAAAATGCAACAAATCCCACTGCGGTATTGCCACTTCTATACTAGAAAGTAGTAGCTACTTTGGATGGATGGATGGATGGATGGATGGATGGATGGATGGATGGATGGATGGATGGATGGATGGATGGATGGATGGATGGATGGATGGATGGATGGATGGATGGATGGATGGATGGATGGATGGATGGATGGATGGATGGATGGATGGATGGATGGATGGATGGATGGATGGATGGATGGATGGATGGATGGATGGATGGATGGATGGATGGATGGATGGATGGATGGATGGATGGATGGATGGATGGATGGATGGATGGATGGATGGATGGATGGATGGATGGATGGATGGATGGATGGATGGATGGATGGATGGATGGATGGATGGATGGATGGATGGATGGATGGATGGATGGATGGATGGATGGATGGATGGATGGATGGATGGATGGATGGATGGATGGATGGATGGATGGATGGATGGATGGATGGATGGATGGATGGATGGATGGATGGATGGATGGATGGATGGATGGATGGATGGATGGATGGATGGATGGATGGATGGATGGATGGATGGATGGATGGATGGATGGATGGATGGATGGATGGATGGATGGATGGATGGATGGATGGATGGATGGATGGATGGATGGATGGATGGATGGATGGATGGATGGATGGATGGATGGATGGATGGATGGATGGATGGATGGATGGATGGATGGATGGATGGATGGATGGATGGATGGATGGATGGATGGATGGATGGATGGATGGATGGATGGATGGATGGATGGATGGATGGATGGATGGATGGATGGATGGATGGATGGATGGATGGATGGATGGATGGATGGATGGATGGATGGATGGATGGATGGATGGATGGATGGATGGATGGATGGATGGATGGATGGATGGATGGATGGATGGATGGATGGATGGATGGATGGATGGATGGATGGATGGATGGATGGATGGATGGATGGATGGATGGATGGATGGATGGATGGATGGATGGATGGATGGATGGATGGATGGATGGATGGATGGATGGATGGATGGATGGATGGATGGATGGATGGATGGATGGATGGATGGATGGATGGATGGATGGATGGATGGATGGATGGATGGATGGATGGATGGATGGATGGATGGATGGATGGATGGATGGATGGATGGATGGATGGATGGATGGATGGATGGATGGATGGATAGATAGATAG
This sequence comes from Chrysolina americana, assembly GCA_958502065.1. Lineage (NCBI taxonomy): Eukaryota > Metazoa > Arthropoda > Insecta > Coleoptera > Chrysomelidae > Chrysolina > Chrysolina americana. The sequence goes on from OY293413.1 coordinate 72,717,173, forward strand.
ATAGATAGATATAATAAGGTATGTGGGCGGACGGACCCATAAGCATGTAGGCCTCTCAGTCTGGCCCATTATGCACCCACCACTGCTGGGAAATAGTTAAATTTTGAAGGTAGCTTATCTCGCGAGCGGAAGTGGCCAGCCTTCTAACCGATACCACCCTCACACTCTCCGGGTTCAGTACGATGCTCCTGAGGCGTGCTTCCCGTATTGCTGCCACTGCCGAGCATTTCGTGAGGATGTGGGTGGCTGACTCCTCATCCTCCAATCACCACCTGCATTCGGTATCATCCGTGAAACCTAAAACGTTGAAGTGCCTGTTTAGATGGCAGTGTCCCGTCAGGAGCCCTGTCACTAACCTGATTTCCTTTCTGCTCAGTTTGAGCAGAGTCTTGGTCCTTCTAGTAGAAGGGCCTCGGATGTGGAGTTTCGATTGTCTCATGCCTGGTGCATCTTTCCATGTATCATGGAATTTTTTTTCCACGATTTCCTTCATGGTTGAGATACATCATGATCTAGATAGGTTCTGGTCCAATCGTTGGGCTTTTCGCACCTTGTCTGGCCAAATAATCAGAACGTTCGTTTCCAGGTACTCCGGTATGACCAGGGACCCAAAGTAGCTTTACTTTATTGGCGGAAGATAGCCTTTGCAGTTCATCGATGCATTCAGACACCAGCAGCTGAAGAATATATGTACAGTTCGATTATTGTATCGTTACCCATGCGTCATCAATTTATGATCGAAGAAATCAAGCATCCTCTATCGGACATCTCTTTCTAACAACCGCTATGAGCGATTCAAACTTCGTTTACATTTGTCTGCTAAGCTAAGAATTATGGTATTGTGATGATGACGCATGGGTAAAGATATAATAATCGAACTGTATGCACTATTTGGTCGGTCGGTGGCTCAGTGGCTAAGGTCTCTAGCAGTGGAACTTCTAGCTCACATCAGACAGACGTTCGAGGCTCGGGTACGGAATATTTTTTCTCAAGTACACGGGTCTCTTTAGGTGGCCACATGCCTTGTTGTGAATCAAGTGTGATGTGAGTTGCCTAGAAGCCTAGATGCCTAGATGCCAATCCCGGTGCTAGCTTGAAGTGCGCACCGACCAACCGGGGTGGTGCTGTAGGTTTTCTGGGATTTCCTACAGCTGAAAAGTGAATACACCACCGAAAACATCAGTAAGTCGCCCCGGAGCGCCACGGCAAATAATAATAATAGCCGTCCTCTACCCGCACAGGCTATGCCTTTGGGTACACTCTAAGAGTGTTTAGGAGGGAGTATTGTTATTATTATTACTATATACTGCTACTATATACTATATTAAGCTGACAAATTTGTTTCGACACTCTGTTATAATTCGTCGCTCAGATGATGGAACGGTGTGTTGAAACAAATATGTCAGCTTAATATAGATTAAATTACATACATATATATATTTTTGCACATTTGGAAGTTTTTAATTCCTCTCTATTTATTAATCGTGATGAATTTGCACATGTCAGATGCCAACACCATAGAACAAAACTTCAATAATACATCAGGATAGTTGAAAAATAAAGACATTTCCCTTGCTTGAAAAAGTGGCTGAACCCTATAGTAAGTAATGATTCAGAAAGCAGATTGAATGCGCCTCTAATTTGTGCACATATTAATAACCAACTGGTCAAGTTCCTGACTTCCTGAAAATTATATATTTTGTCTGTTCTTGATGGGTAGCCCTTACTACTTCATTTGATACTAACGATATTCTGTAATGTTATAGATATTTTTATTCATTTGGAAGTTGCAAATACTTTCGAAACGATTGAACAAAATTAATCAAAAAAAGTTCTCAGGAATTCTTTTCATTATTTTGTGAAATTGTTATCAAATTATCAGCTGGATATATAGGAAGTTCAATAAAATGTATCCATATCTATCACCAATTAGTGTAGACTACAGACCACCTGTTCTATAGACGTTTAACGCAAAGACAAAGACACATATTAGTACTTCCAGTTGGAGCCATCGATTGATGGATGTACACGTCAGAAGGCACTGATGTGCAAAATTAAAATACTTAAAATCAACCTGCTTCATTCACCAGAGGTTGCAGGTCACATTTTAAAGTTTAATAAGATCATTTCAATGAAACAATAAGATCGTGGTAAATTCATCCAATTGTAAAAATGACAATAAAACACTCCGAAATATAGATGAGTTGGGAACATAAACTTGACACAAAGTATTAAAATAATTAAAATGTAGAATGAGATAAGAATACAATTTTTGCAACGCATACAATAAATATTGACACAGTAAGCTTAAATCAATTCATACAATGATGATATAATCAGCGGTAAATTCCACAATGGAGTTAACATTCACAGGAATTTTGAATTATTTAAGCCGGGGATACATCTGAGAAACGTTGCCATTCGTTCGCATTCGCTGGTATTGCCATCAGTGCTGCTCGTTCGTAGTCATTCGCGGCAAAGTTGCTTGGTACTGACCACATCAACGAAGTTTCTGCTCATTTCCATTTGCCAAAAACATTCAATAGCGTTCCACTGATTCGTGAAGATTAGTTGACGGTGAAAACAAACATCTCGTGCACGTGTTTATTTACAAGTTCTCAATAAAAAAGTTTATTTGTTTGTTGGAGTGTTTGTTAGCTTCTCTGAAGTATGTAAAAATTCGAACGAGTTCGAATATGTATGTATTCTGCTTAACAATTTAATACTTTGCAGAATGATGCCAAAATCTTCTCGAGACATTCTGGTGAACTTTTCAAATTCGTATGATTTAAATCGGCTTGTAAATTCTAAGATCTAGTTCTACATAAATATTGTTACGTTTTTGCTAAATAATAGTCCGAGCACACTACTAAACTGTTTATTTTCTAACTTCTCTAAAAACATAGAACTAAGTACTTCACTGACTAATAAATAAATAAATAAATAAATAAATAAATAAATAAATAAATAAATAAATAAATAAATAAATAAATAAATAAATAAATAAATAAATAAATAAATAAATAAATAAATAAATAAATAAATAAATAAATAAATAAATAAATAAATAAATAAATAAATAAATAAATAAATAAATAAATAAATAAATAAATAAATAAATAAATAAATAAATAAATAAATAAATAAATAAATAAATAAATAAATAAATAAATAAATAAATAAATAAATAAATAAATAAATAAATAAATAAATAAATAAATAAATAAATAAATAAATAAATAAATAAATAAATAAATAAATAAATAAATAAATAAAGTTTATTTTACATAGTTTTCATCGATTCTACACTTTTGATAATATGTTCATGACTCCAGCAAACTTAGCCAACGCTTCGCCCAAAAGGGCTCAGGAGGGAAGAGGGCGGGAGGACGCACCGAGAGTCGCCTCCCTTACTCCGCAGACATTGCTGGCTGCGGAGCGAGGGAGCGCTTGTGCCAAGGGGTACACAGGGTCTCGACAAGAGGGTCGCTGGTATCCGCCTCCGCTGATGGTGACGGTAGGTCGAACATTTTGTCAAATAGCGGTGGTAGCTCGCATAATACGTGCCTCCTGCAAAGCTTATGCATGTCGTCGTTCGGTAGCATTCAATGTAGATACTGCGTTGTCGTCTAAATTTGGTCAGAGGTGATTGTTCCGAAAACATCTTACATCTATCTATACGAAATCAACCTCTCTCGTCGAATTACAGGCGATGGAAAACGTTCGTTCGCATCGCTGGCCTTTCACCAAAAATGTATTCGTTGCAAATGACCGTCTACACCTGACGAACGAATGCGAACGTATGCAGACGAATGCGAACGAATGGCAACGTTTCTCAAATGTATCCCCGGCTTGATGAGGTTGTGTTTTAGTACCGACAAAGAGAGTTCGCGTTCCTAGTTGGGTATATATGTTGATCTGAATTTCTCTCGTACTGACTTAAATTACATTTGACGTAGATCAAGGTTTTGTATATGTAAATGCAAGGGAATGTTAATATTTTGTACTTTGAGAATGTAGTTTTACAGCTGTCCCCGTAATTTATACCAAATATTAGCCTCATCACTCGTTTTTGTTGAATGAATACTCTCCTAGAATGCACCGAATCTCCCCAGAGAACTACATTATAAGTTAGGTGACAGTAGACTAGAGAGTAGTACACATCTAGAAGGATGCTTCTTTCTAGTGTCCTCTTTAGTTGCGAAATTGCGTAATGAGCTGAATTGATTCTCTTCAAGACATGGTCTACATGATAATCCCAAGAAAGATGTTGATCTAAATGAAAGCCCAAAAATTTTGTGTGGATGTTGTGTTCAATATCGTCTATATTTACGGTAGGACTGTTTTGCCTACATTTAAAATTCATATAAATACTTTTATCGAAATTCAAAATAAATCAATTTTTGAGCACCATTCTTTGAAAGTTTGTATTATTTCAGAGGATAATGCTTGTAGTTCCTCAGGGGACCTTGCTGAGAGCACTACTGAGGAATCACCTGCGAACATTATCACCGAACAATTTTTCAAGTGTTCGGGTAAATCATTGATAAAAATTATGAATAATGAAGGTCCCAACACGGAGCCTTGAGGAACACCTACCTCAGTATCAAAGAAATCTGACTTTTCGTTGCCAATTTGTACATAGTTTTTCCTCATAGACAGATATGATTTCAAAACTTCAAATATTTTGCCTCTAATTCCATAGTTATAAGGTTTTTCCATGATGAATGTAATCTGCAGACTATCAAAGGCACGCGTAAGATCTAAAAACAGTCCTGAAACGTACATTCCCAAATCTAGGTATTTGTAGACATGGTCGAAAAATTTATATACTGCTCCTTCTGTTGATCTCCCTGATCGAAAACCGAATTAATCCGGACGTAGGAGTGTGTTTTGGTCAATAAAATCGATTATTTTGTTATAGTAGGCTCACTCGAAGACTTTTGAAATTACGTTCAACACTGTTATTTGTCTGTAGTTTTGGGGGTTATCACGGTCTAGCTTTTCATGGGTGGGGATGATTTTACCTATCTTCAATTCGTCAGGAAACGTTTCCACAGTTAAGTTTATCAGATGAGCTAGTGGTTTAGCAATAATGTCCTTGATTGTTTTGATACTTATTTGGTCCTCTCCCACACTTTTTTGTTTTTTAAATTAGAGATGATATCTAGTACTTCATATTCTTTCACTTGAGGGAAATAGAAACTTTGGCATATATCACGCTTTGGTCAAGATAGGGGACCATTTGGCAGTTCATGGTTTCCACATGCAGGGGTTGCAGCAATAATTTGTCAAATTCCGCGCACTAGCAGTTGACTTCAATACAATTATCACTAAGAAAATGATGTTGATTCAATTGTCAACATACCATAATTAAAAAAATTCAGAATCTGCAGATTCAGATTCCTGAAGCATTCCCCAACGAGCACAAACATCTCTGGGAGGTTTAGATGTTTCTTTGAGACGTAATATGAACTTCCCAAAGAGGTCTCTGAATGATATTCAAGGTTTTGTTTTTGTTTTTTCGCTGCGTTCTTTGTAAATAGTCATAGGAATGTATCGGCGATGTACACAGCATGATATATTTTGTGGAAGTTTTCCCGAGTTTGTCCTTGGGAAATTTACTGAGAATTTATCATTTTTATATTTTTCAATATACACGAAAAGTAGCAGACCCAAAATCTACCCAAATTGGTTTTATGTCTTGAAGTGCCACACGAAGTATTTGCTTGATCCAAACATGACAAGAAGTTAAAAGCATTGTCTATCTCTTTATGTTCATGAACATAAATCCAAAAAAGATCGTCTAATAATTTACCCATTTTTAACTCAGTTTGCATGGGGCTGTCTTGTCATTCTTAAGTTTCCGCTTGAACTTACCATAATTACAGAGTGCGACCGCAGTGAATGCTACTCCATAGAATACCAAACCACAGTATAAGATTCTATGATGTAAAGGTATTCTGCACAAAACACATATAAATTTATTGTGAGAATATCGTTCGAAAATTATACAGGGTGGGACACCGAAAACGAAACAGATCGAATAATATCTTCAAAACACATGTGTTGGGGGCATCTTCCTATCACAACCTCAACTGTCATACCTCTCCTCCCACCCCTTGGTTACTGTCACCCAAACAATTTGAATAGGGAAAGTAGTAAGTGTGACACATAATTAAAAAGGTAATTTCATAAGAAATTCAGCTATGTCAATTTTCGCTACCTAACTTTCTATTTTGGTGCCCTCTTGCGGGAAAAACAACCGTTCCGTTTTGCAAATTATGATACTTCATTTGCAAGCTAATTTGATGTAATTTTCGGTGACAATGCATTATTGAATTTTTCTGTGGGAAAAAACAAAATGACGGCTTCAAAATGGCGGACAAGATTTAAAATTATGGTCCGATTTGATTCATAATTGATAAGTAGTGGTTTTCAGGGCAGGAAATTATGAATTGTTTGTCAATGCAAAAAAAAAGATGGTGGCTCCAAGATGGCGGACGAAGTTTGTAGTTATGGTCCGATTCGAATCAAAATTAGTATGTGGTGATTTTCAGGGTTGGAACTTATGATTGTGTGTTTTGAAGAATCAGTTTTCGGTGCCAGGTCGAATCGAACCATAATCATGAATTTCGCCCTCCATCATGATAATCAGTTATTGGGAGGTGAAGTAGCTTTTGGAGATATTATCCTGGATATTCATACTTATCATGACTTCGATATTAAAAAAAAACAATGAAAATGGTGCAGTATCAGGTGTCTGAGAACTGAAATATTGCAACCTCAAGTCAGCCATCAACTAACATACAGAAAGAAGCTTTATGAGGCTGACTACTGGTGAAATATTGAATGATCAAAGATTCTGATTCATAAAAATGCAGAAAGAACATGCTTATATTCTCTTGCATAGAGTTCGTCAAAGTCAAGACAAAAAGTGACTGTGTTTATGAATTCTGCCAATTTTACGAACCAGTTCTCAGCTACCAATAAATTTCGATAAAAATGTGTCTTGAAATCTTCAAAAACTTTCTCAAAATAGAAAATTCAATCGGACAATTCCTAAACAAATCATCTTCCTCATATTCATTGTTGTTCAAGCTTTGGAGCTTAATAATGAGGGTCCAATCGTTGAGAAAATCATAAGGTTTGTCAGCCAACTAGGCGCTTTGGTAGGATTTTTTCCTGGGTTAGGTAAGTACTTCACTTCCAAGAGGATTAGTCAGTTTCAAAATTCTCTATAAATTATTGTTGGCTAGTACTACGGCTTTCTTTACATACAGTTGAGGGGGGTACTGTCCCCCAACCCCTCTCCTTATCGACGCTGTTGGAACCAGCATAGCATATTTATTATTCTATCTCAAAAGCATGCCATTACTATGTTTTTAGGGTTATATTTAAATAATTGTCCGCATTTTGGTGCCGCCTATTGTTTTTTCCCTTAGAAAAATTCCATAATGCATTGTCACCGAATTTATGTCAAATTGACTTGCAAATGAAGTATCATAATTTGGAATGCGGAACAGTTGTTTTTCCCGCAAGAGGGCGCCACAATAGAAAGTTAGGTAGCAAAAATTGATATGGCTGAATTCCTTATGAAATTACCTTTTTAATTATGTGTCACACTTACTACTTTCCCTATTCAAATTGTTTGGGTGATAGTGACCAAGGAGCGGGAGGAGGGGTATGACACTTCAGTTTATGAAAGGAAGATGTCCCTCATGGATTAAAAATCGACTTTTTTTGCATTTTCTTCACAAAACATGTGTTTTGAAGATATTCGATCTGTTTCGAATTCGGTGTCCCACCCTGTAATTTATTCTATTTCTGGTGGGTAGCGCTCATGACTACGATTGATACTAACGATATTCTGTAATGTTACAGATATTATTGTTCATTTGTAAGCTTATTAAAATATATCCAAATGAACAATAATCAGCCCTATGCTGTATCACTTCCGTTAAAAATATCGTCACCGTCATTCGCCATTTCTGTTATTTTGCTATTGCTTGATAATAGCAAAATAATGGACGTTATTTTTAACGAAAGGCATACAGCATAGGGCTGAATATCTGTAACATTACAGAATATCACTAGTGTCAATTGTAGTCGTGAGGGTTACCCTTTGTAAATAGCTATAGGACCCAGACCACCTCTTCTATAAACGTTTCACGCAAATGATTAAGATCGGGGACCATTTGGTAGTTCAAGGTTTCCACATGCAGAGGTCGCAGCAATAATCTGTCGAATTCCGCACAGGAGCAGTTGACTTCAATGCAATATCTTTAAGAAAATGCTGTTGGTTTAATTTTCAACACTTCAGGATTTCAAATACTCAGAATCTACTGATCCAGATTCCTAAGAGGTCTCTATTCAAGGTTTTGTTTTTGTTTTTTGTGGAGTTAAGGTTGATACTACTTTGACACCTAAGAAACGTTCTTGTTTCTAACGGGTTCATAGCAAGGGATATTGATAGATGTATGAAACACAGAAGAGAGAATGAAAACGAAAGAATTGATAGTACACCGACAGTGAACCAAGTGGGAGTCAAACTAACACCGACAGTAGAAAAGCATTCCTCCCGTATGTTCCCAGAGTTACAGATCGGATTGGACGTATTCTACGGAAATGCGAGAACAAAACTATTTATAAACCTTCGAAAAAACTTAAAGACGATTTGTGACTTTATCTTCCTGTGCCAGCGTATATAGCGAAACCACGAAACGATTTGTTGAAATAAGAATCAAAGAGCACAAGGCCAATTGTTGGTTAGGACGCACTGATAAATCTGCTGTCGCAGAATATAATCTCAACAACGATAATCACAGAGTAAAATTTCATAAACCCAAGTCATCTCTACAACATCTGATTATTATCCAAGACACTTCCGGGAAGCAATTGAAATCCAGAAACACCACAACAACTTTAACAGAACCGAAGAAGGACTACAACTGTACAAACATTGGTTACCATTTCTCAATAATATTGCACCAGCTGCTCACCCACATAAAAACGCTATGATCGACTTGATAATTTTACGTAACGATATGGGTCAGTAAGAGAAAAGAACGTCAACTCACGGATGTCAAATGTCAAGCAATCGACAGTGAATTGAGTGATTGTCAAATATAAAATTCATCATGCAACCCTGATTTCATTTGTTTTGTCTACAAAATAATCTTAAAAAATTTAATCACAGTGTTCACCAGGGATTTCAGACATCTTAGATAATATAAAATCATATCTACGTGAAGTAGTTATTATCCTAACAATTTTTGCATGTGAAAAAAATTTTCCAGCACGCGAAAGTTTTTTATACTAAATGAATATAATAGTTTTTATTGTGAATAGAGTATTTTCGTTTCAATTCCGAGAAAAATTATAGATTCTCATACGGAAAGGTACCCTTCCGCACTCTTACCCGCTGCTTACCCGAACTCCGCTTTGCGTCGTGTTTGGGTAACGTCAGTCGCATGCGGGAAAGATACTCTTCTCATACTTCTTAGATAGTGACTATTCCCGCACTAGTGCGGGAAAATAACAATTCCCAAACTAAATTGCTTGCGGGTTTAAGGTGAATCAAGCACGCTTGTAGATATTTATACTCACACAAATCTTAGCAATTCATAAAGATTTATGCATTTGAAGAGAAAATTAATATTGATATTATTAGACATAACACAATATCCATACGATTCTTATACCTCTGTTGTGAAGTACCACATTATTCAAATTTCTTGTATTTTTTGTTTAAATGTTCATCGAAAATTTTAGAGTTTCAATTGGTGACCGTTCTCCAATCAATAAAAAATCGAGCTCTGACACTTAATGCACCTACGAGTGGAAAAATATTAAGTATTCGCGAAAAAAGTAGGTTATGGTTTTTCAATAGCAAAGCAATGACAGGTATTCATGCGGTCAATTAATGTCAGAATATTGAAAGACTGTGAAAGCGTTTGCTTCCACCCAAGAGACTTAGTTTTAAATCCCAACACTTGCCACTGGTTGCCGTTGGCAGGTGCTGGTATCGCTCTCGTTACAGTTCATTGGAAAAACAAAAGTGTATAAAAAATTAAATAATCTTTATGCTCTGTATTTTGAAATTTTGAATAAAATAAGTTATTTCATATATTTAGCCAGGTTCACATTGACAATATATTTGGAGCGAGGAGAAAATGCACTGGCCAAGTCTGTAGGAATTTCTTTTGATTCGACAATTTCAATACTCAGTATCCATTTTTCGATGTTTACAACACTTTTTTTCGAACACTGTGAAGAGAGACTTTTTTCTGAATTTGCTATATTCCAATTTTCGGGGAAGTGTATATCATAGGTAAATATGAATGTTTTGACGCCTTCGATTCGGTTTCTTGATGGTACAGATATTAGGATCAGGTCAAATTTCAAAGAATTCCTCTTTTCGATAAGGTCTGATGAGGACTGCTCTTCGAAGGAAGGATATAAACGTGGAAGGTGCGACCGGATGAAACTCTCGTAGAATGGAATCGCCGCATAAACTGTTGTACTGCCGTTTTTCCTGTTTTGTTTTCCATTTATTATAAATCCGCCCAATTTATCCATTAGTACCAAAGGTCCTCCATCGTCCAAGGATCCAGATAACATCTCTGAATGCCAATCTGAACTGCATAAATAAGCGCCAGGAACAAATTCATCATAGTTTGGAAACATATCTTCACACTCTGTAAAAGACAATCATATATAGTGGACATTTTGAATCCCCCAGCCCTATCATTCAATGATAATTTCGTTATGACTAGTTCTATATATAGGGTGTTCCAAATTAAGTCGGCACCATTGCCAACTCCGTTATTATCTATGCTACGAATTTGGAAAATTCTGCCTCTTAATAGACCACATCAAACATTAATACTATATCGTCTTTGCGAATTGTGAGGATGGACTAGAAATGGATTATGTCTAGTCCAATAATGAAAATCCTTTCTATCATACATCCCACGATTTGAAAAATTAGCTTCATCGCTCCATATAATATTAGTTCTATAGAAATTTTGATCTTGCCTGCATTTATTCATAAACCACCGACAAAACCCCAATTGTCTCTCAAGATCACCACGTTCTAGTGTTTGCACTGGTCTTAAAGTCTTGTTCATACCCTCGTGAATTTCGCGATTTTTCTGCGAATAAAATGGCTCCCAGTCATGCCTGACCAATCGTTGATGCAGAATCATGTCGGCAGCCATTTTATTCGCAAAAAAATTGCGAAGTTCGCGAGGGTATGAACTAGACTTAACTCATAAGGAGAAATCTTATGTTACTTCAGAATTCGTTGAATACCAGACAGTGGAACAGCTATTTCTCTAGATAAATTTCTGATGGAATTATTTGGATATACCTCGATAATAAACGTCAATTTCTGTGTCTCCAGATATTACAAAACGTTTTTTAGTTCTCCTCTTCTCAATAACTTTGTCATTGTTCCTGAATCGACGATGAAGCACAGCAAAACACGCCGATTAGGTAATTCACGATCGGGGAACGAATTGCTGTAGTGTTGGAGTGCTCTTACGACATTTTTCTATTAAAACAAGTAGGATTCTAACATATCACATTTTTCTTGACGGAAAAACGACATTTCGAAAAATATTCGAACAGTAGTTAACAGTTACAATAATTTATGACATTGTCATGATAAACTTGAGAATATTTGACAAAAATAGTATTTCAACAAAGTTTCAAGGCAACTTGATTGCTCATAGTAATTAGGTTTTATCGAATCAAACACATTTTTTCCAACCACATTCATATGATTCTCCAGTATTTTCTGTTCTGTACAAAAATGGCTTTAAAGTAGACATATTTTGATTCACAAAATAAATGCGGCTAGTTCAAGATAGATATTATGGTTTTGTATATCAATACCAAATAGCACAGTGGTGTTAATTGAGTGGTGTGACATGATCACGGGTTTCACGAGTTCACATCTCAGCGCAACTTTTTCTTTTTACTGTCTTATTTTGCTATTACTAACAAAATATTGTCATTCGTATAAGTACCAAAATTGGGTGTTTGGATAATCATGAGGTTTCATTCGCCAAAACAAAGAAATTTTTTGTACTAGTGAAAGAAATAAATATTTCCACATAAGTCGCTCATTCTCCACTTTAGGAAGAAAGGTGAAATAAGCTTTGTTGTTGAGAATGTTATTACGAATCGAAATGCATGAAAAAATATAGGATGTTCCATTGAAAGAAATATCATTTTTTGAAATATTCTGAAAACGCGACTGTCAATTTTTTTTGGTTTTCAGCATCGAGAAGGCCATTGAAAATGCTACTAGTTTGCCCATTCAACCGAATTCGTAGCATCAATAATAACGGAGGTAGTGGATTTTCTTAAGAGCCATGACGTTGAATATATCTCTCACTCACACTCATTGCCGATACGTAAATTTGTCCTCTGCTACGGTATGAGTCATAGCTCTTGACAAAATCCACTACCTCTACCTAGCAGTAAGAATTAGTATCACTTGCTCGTGCTAGTTGCGATCAGAACAATTTTTGTCCCACTTGCGCTAACGTCATTAGATTAGATTAGCTTTATTGTATTCAAGAAACTAAAATCCTCATTACAAGGTTGATTACAATATTCATGTATAAAGTAAAACGCACACTTACATAATATATCTAACAATGAGTGCAATACAATAATTAGCTTAAATAAGACAGTCTAACAAAAATATGAAGATCACAAAAGAAATACATCTATATTCATAAGGTAATTAAAAAACAAAAAAAATTATTCATGTCGAAGAAACGATCGCACCTGCATTGCACTGACAACGAAGTTAGTAATTGCAGAAATGGTTTGGAAGGAGTTAGTATCCAATGCACTGGCCAAGTCATTGATACTGTTTATACCATTTTTTAAAGAAGCTATCACGCAAGCAACTATAAAAAGAACATTCAAAAATCAAATTCCCAATATTCTCATTTTTAAATAAATGGATAATGTGAGTATTTTGATGAAAAGTTAATTTTAAATACCTTTTATTGAAAGCTTGAAGTTGTGCAATTATTCTCGTTTGATAAATTGGTATCCTCATAGAGGGATAGTTTGGTAAGTTGGGATAAGTTAAGCTTGCAGCCAACAGCAAGAACGATGAAAGAGATAAAATATGAACATCCCATTGGATGAGCATATTTTGGCACTTTTCCGTTAACTCAAGAATTGTTTCCCTAGAACGAACCCTACCATTGAGGCATCTTTCAAAAAGGTCCACACAGCCAATTTGTTCAAAATAAGTTTTTTTTTTTTGCCGAATCCAATTTTACTTAGGGCAACCATTATGGTCTAGTGCTTTAAGTCGTAGAAAACAAATTTTTGAAAGTCTATACGGGCGGGCATTGAAGTTGGTTTGAACGACCAAGATAGCGCTGCTTTAAAAATTAGTACTGACATTTTTACTGTGTCAGTTTCAAGGCGAACCAAATAATCAGGTGTATTAAGGGGCAAAAAAAGAAGTTTCTTGAAAAATCCCACTTGGATCCTTTCGATGAGGTCGTCGTATCTCAAACCCCAAATTCCTATGCTGTATGTTAATGAGGGTGAAATAGCGCTATAACATCAGAACGATTTTTGTCCTAATTGCGCTAACCTCATATAAATAATCTCACGGCGTTAGGTCAGGAGAGCTAGCAGGCCAAGGATTACCTGAATATCCACCTATACGCTGCTCAACAAACTCATTATTCAACCATTTCCTCTTTTCATTCGTAGTACGAATAGGAGCCACATCTTTTTGAAAGAATCCAATTTTGTAATTGTATCAAAATGTCGTTACTTGAAACTATGAAGGTCGGTTTCTTTTTCTTTCCTTCTTAGACAATGGAATTCCAGATAATGTCATCCACATTTCTATTTGTTTTCAACCGAACCACAGTTTTCATTAATTTCTGTCTTATCTTTGCCTCTACCTCTAGTACCTAGTATGGCGCCGACTTAATTTGGAACACCCTGTATAGTTACAGTAAAGGAATCATCGAATATCACCATGAAATTGAATTCAGTTTTTCAAAATATTCAAGTTGTAAATGATTGACCCCGTATGATCGTGAAGAGGGCTGGCAAGGTTAGTGATAGTTTGAGATATCTAATTAAGAATTGTCATTGTCATTCCACGAAATTATTTTCTAAATAAAACTTTTCAGAAAGAAACATCCTGACAAATACTGGGAATTATCATCTCTGAAGATATTTCCTACAATTCAGAAGTGGTCCCGATTGATTAGTAAGGTTTTATTTTCTTGAGAGTCTGTTCGGTAGCTTTCCGATCTGTTTTGGTTAATCTTCTGGTTCCTGGAGTTGATTATTAGCAACATGGCAGAAGGAGGTAGTCCAAGTAGCACGGCAGGAGGTTCAGCGTCACAGAAGACTCTGATGGAAAAATTCATGGATATGATGTTAACTATGGAGCGGAATAGATTGGCATCGGAAAAAGGTTTCTCAAATTGCTGGAGAAGTCTAAGAGTGAGCAAGAGAAAAAATATTTCCATGCTATTCCCGACTTCAGCAAAAGTATTGAAGATTTCAATGGTGAAAACCTAGGAAAACCTGCTATGGATTGGCTTGTGAGTCTAGAGAGTGCAGCTGTTCTCCATAACTGGCCGCAAGAATTTACTTTAGAAACGGCTAAGGTTCATATGACAGGCACAGCAAAGAAATGGTTCATTGAAAGAGCTTCAAAAATGAAGACGTTCGATGACTTCAAAGTAAGCTTCAAGAAAATATTTGATTTTAAAATAAGTAAAGAAGAGATGTGGGAAAAGATGAAAAAGCGAAATCAATATAAAACAGAATCGATTTATTCTTATTTTCAAGATAAAGTTACAATATGTAAAAATCTTGGATGATTTGATGAAATCAAGGAACGAGTAATCATAGGTTTACAGAACAAAAATATAATTCCTGCTCTACTTGCTAAAGACACTGAAGATACTGATCATTTATTGCACGAAATCGTAAGGTTCGAGAAAATAGCCAATCAGTACACCCAAATGAGATCTCAAAACCGTAGTCAATCTGAAAATTTTGTGAAAACTATGGAAGATTCAGAAAAAACTGGTACAACGAATAATGAGGGCTCTAATAATGAAGTTACTAACAGCAATAGAATATCAAAACTGATCTGCTATCGATGCAAAGAAAGAGGTCATTTAAAACGGCATTGTCCACAGAAATTGATTCATGATAATCCTATCATTTCAAGGCAAGAAAATCCGAATTCTTTACAAACACAGTCTTTGGTGTGTTGTCATACCAACATTACTGATTCCATTCAGAAGTTTATCAGACAAGTCAAAATAAATCACGATCTGAATGTCACAGGTTTCGTAGATCCAGGCAGTGCAGTTTGTACGGTCAAGAAAAAGGTAGTAACTGCTTATAATATGCCAAGGAGACCAACTGATCAAAAATTATTTGGTTGTGGAGGATACAGTATAACGAGTGAAGAAATCACTAGCTTTGTGATGACTTTAGATGAAGTCGATGAAGAAATTGAAGCTTTGATTTGATAATAGGAAGAACTTTCACGGAGTTACCTTGGATTGCATATGTTCGAGTGGATGATATGTTGCATTTTGGGTACAAAAATGAAGATCCATTCAGGTCCATGAAATGGAAAGGGAATCAACACAAAGCAGAGGTTCAGGTACAGACAGACACAACATTTGAAAGAAACACATTGAATTTCGTTGATGTTCGAGTTGGAGATAGAGCTGGAATACTCGCGGTGATGACATATCGAGATGTCAGTTTGAAAGTTGGTGATCGATTCGGTGAGATACGAGGTGATTTCGAAATCTCTGATAAATCGACAACTTCATCCGAAGGTGGGCGGGTTCCTATCACTTTGAACATGTTGAACTTGGACGGTGATGTTTGTGAACAGGACAAAATGAGACTCTTGGACTTGGTTACTGAATTTCGCGGTTGTTTTGCGTTAAATTAGTCGGAATTAGGTTGTACTGATTTGATGACAGTAAATATAAAAGATAATGACAAACCCGTTAAAGCAAAACCATATCGTAGTAACTTGGAGAATCGAAAGACAATCAAAGACACTGTCGATGAATGGCGTGAGTGCGGTATAGTCCGTGATACGATTTCATTTTACGCATCTCCAACATTTCTCGTACCAAAGGCATCAGGTGAAAAGAGACTTGTAGAATATCGTCGACTAAACGCGCAAACCGAGAGAAAAACATTTCCGATTTTTCATATTGACGATTGTTTTGAGTTGTTGACCGGTTGTAAGTTATTTTGTGTATTGGACTTGATGTCAGGTTACTTGCAAATACCACTTGACGAAGAATTCAAATCAAAAACTGCTTTTATTTATCAGGACGATACTGCGGAATTCGAAAGAATGTGTTAACTACACCTTTCGAATTTTCGAAGCTCCTGTGTTTAGCTCTAGGACCTTTGAGAAATACTATTGCGGTGTCCTATGTTGATGATATTTTAATCGGTGAGGTAAATTGGACAGAAATGTTAGACAAGCTCCGGCAAGTGTTTTCTGCGATTTTGAATGTAAAATTGACATTTAAACTTACTAAATGCGAATTTGAGAGGAAGTCTGTGAAATTTCTTGGATTTCAACTAACTGTAGACGGAATGTTACCAGGAGGAGGAAAGTTGAGAGCTCTTACCGAATTTTCGGCACTAGAGAATAATCATAAAGTTAGACTAAGGGAAACGTGAGTTTTTGCTGGCAACAACAGCATCAGTCAACTTTCGATGAACTGAAGGATCTGCTACAAAGAGCACCAGTCTTACAATTGTACAATCCTAAAGCGAATACAGAAGTCCATTTTGATGCCTCAAGTTTGGGAGTCGCAGGTATGTTACTACAGGAGGGCAAGGATGATAAAATGCATCTTGTATACTACGTGTCTAAGAAAACGAGTGATGCTGAAAAAATGTACCATTCTTCAAAAATGTAGTTATTAGCCATAGTTTGGTGTATTGAAAGGCTGAGACCAATGCTGTTAGGTATACGATTCACTGTTTTTAGCGATTGTCAAGTGTATCTAAATGCGAAGAAAACTCTTCTCTAGCTGAGTATGATTTCGAAATCAGGCATAGAGTTGGTCGGTGTGCAATCCAAGCTAGCACTAGACGAGATTGGCATCTAGACAACTTGTGCCTAGCTTGAGTCTAGCGCCTGTAGAAGATTCATCAAAGGGAGGAATGATTGAAGAAATTTATGAAAAAAGGATAAATATGTTTTTGATTGTGTATCAGGAAGATAAGATTTTGATGATCCAGAAAAATTATGAAAAATTAAGGAAAATTGTTGAAATTCTACAAAAAGAGCACAGATGTAAAGAAGAAGGAAATATGGTTGATAAATATTCGATAGAAAATGGAAGATTATACAAGAAAGTAAAGGTGAATGGTGAAGACAAATGGCTGTATGTAATTCCAGATTCAATGAGAAAGTCGATAGTTGTTGAATACCACGAGTTAATGGGATATTGGTCATTGGATCGTAAAGTTTATGCAATTTTGAGGAAGTTTTGGTTCAAAGGAATTCGAAGGTACGTGAAGAAACATATTCAGTGATGTTTAGAATGTTTATTCGCAAAAGTTCCTGGTGGGAAGAAAGCTGGAATGCTTCACCCATTGAAAATTCCTAAGGACCGATGATTAAAATTCACATTGATCATCTTAGACCTTTTCCTAAGAGTACAAGAGGAAAAATGTACATACTTGTTATTGTTTGTGCTTTCTTTCGATTCGTAAAACTTTTTTCTTTGAGAAGTACAAAAACAGATGAAACAGTTAAACAAATTGAGTTGTTTATCAATCAGTTTGGAGTTCCCAGAGTAATAGTAAGTGACAGAGGGAGCAGTTTTACCAGTACTGAATGTGAATGGAATGGCTGAGAACAGAATGAAATCCATTGTACCTTTTATTTTTATTATAACATCGATACATTTTGAAAACGAAAAATGGAACAAAACCCTGAGTTCGGTAGAGAGAAAACTGAACTGTTGCGGTAAATAAAACTACAGGAGTTACACCTTTTGAAGCTCGGTACGGATTACAACCAAATTTTGAAGACACAGGAATAGTAAATTCCACTGAGAAGACAGTAGAGCAACAAAGACATGAAGAAATGAGGTGAAGAAAAATGTGGAAAAGAATCAAAAGAAATACAAAGTATATTATGACAAAAGGCGATATGATGGGGTAAAATACGACGTAGGTGATATTGTAGCTGTACGTAAGCCACATAAAGCTGATGGGAAACCTACGAAAACACAACCGAAGTATCGTGGTCCCTTCGTTGTGATTGAAGCAATTTCCGGAAATACATATAGATTGGAAAGACTGAACAAAGAAGATGGAGGTCAAAATTTAACTACTGTAGCTCATGTTTCCCAAATGAAAATATATAGAAATGCAGAGGAAAATGATGTTTCGGAAGAGGAATTTTCAGAAGAGAATGAAGAAACGGAGTTTGAGATTATTGAAGTATCGTCAGATAAAGAAAAGGAAGAGGATATAAGTGCAGATGAGGACAGTAGTGAAGATAATGATAGTAACGAAGAATGGAAACCTGATTCGGATAACGAAAAGGATGAGCATGAAGATGAGTGCAATACTATAAGTCGTAACAGGCCGAAAAGAATAATCAAAAAATCAAAAAGGTTCGACAACTATGTTTAAGGACAAACATAACGATTAGGATGGACGATAGTTGTAAATGATTCACCCCGTATGATTATGAAGAGGGCTGGGCAAGGGTAGTGAAAGTTTGAGATATCTAATTAAGTATTACCATAGTCATTCCACGAAATAATTTTCTGAATAAAACTTTTCAAGAAGAAACATCCTGACAAATACTGGGAATTATCATCTCTGAAGATATTTCCTACATTCATAATGCAAACTTTCACACCTATCATTCTCAATACTCGTATCATCGTATTATCAATAACTAAGGTGAACGAAAATATCAATCATATATCTTCATCTGTACCATAAAATAATTCGACATTGAGTCACCCTTTTCAAAAATTGATAAGATCTGCATCTATTCGATTTTTATCAAAAATAATAACAGTTACCAGTTACGTCGATACTTTGTTAACAGTGTTGAGTATTGGAAAGTTATACAGGAGAATAATTGGTGAAAAATAAAATGCCTAACGACATCAACTATACTGAGATAGAATCGGTAATGAAATAATAATAATAATACTCCCTCATAAACACTCGTTGAGTGTACCCAAAGGCATAGCCTGTGCGGGTAGAGGACGGCTATTATTATTATTTGCCGTGGAGCTCCGGGGCGACTTACTGATGTTTTAGGTGATGTAATCACTTTTCAGATGTAGGAAAACCCGGAAAACCTACAGTACCATCTCGGGTGGTCGGTGTGCAATCCAAGCTAGCACTAGACGAGATTGGCATCTAGACAACTTACAATACACTTGCTTTTAACAAGGCATGCGGTCGCCTATCCATCCGATATAAAGTAGTTGAGAAAAAATCTCTTGTACTATATCGGGCTCGAACCGACTATCGCTATGCTGGAGTTTCGAACGGCCTGTGCATTAGACCGCTAAGCTAAGACCGGTGGAAACAATTAAAAAAATCCACATAATTACCTAGTAGAATTCATCTGCGCTGAAGTTGACAAAGAAATATCAAATATTTGAATCAATGTCCTCAAAAATCGCAAAACCTCTTGAGTAAGCATTCTTGTTCAATGTTTTTGTAGTATCAGATGCCTGGCTTATTGTTAAAAAAAAATTGTTTAAAATTGTTTTTTCCGTTAACCAGCTGTCATCCCCCTACGAACGACAGCCCTCAGAAGTCGAAACTTGTGCGAGCTAAGGATTAACGAGGTCTTACCTTTTAACGTGCGATTCCTAGCCTCAATACATACTGTTTAAATACTTATGCATAAAAAAGTTGATGAGATGATAGTTTGAAATTATATTCGATACCTTTTAACACGTAAAAGTTTGACAAAAGTATCAGGATATACAGGGTGTTATGTAAGTACGTGGCCAAACTGAAAACGGTGATTTTTTGAGCGATTCTTAGACAAAAAGTTTATATAAACATAGGTCCGGTAATGCATCATTTTCAAGATACAGGGTGTCAACATATTTAAAAATATCGTCGTTTTCGTATTATTATTACCATTATTTTTGCGTTAATTTTGATAAAAATTCTAAGACTAGAATAAGCTATTTATATGAAGAAAAAATAACAGTAACACCCCCGTTCTTGATGGAATGTTTTATTGTGTTGTCGCAGGGACTTACAATGAAGTGATTTTTATGTTTTTTCTCAAAAACAAACCAAGATACGAAAAAAAATCTGAAATAAAAAGTTGTAGTTTCAGTTGCTAAATGTGAAACAAGTACAAAACTTTCGATGTAGTTAGGGCTAAATCAGCCCTATACGACCCTTTATAACACTGCCAAATTTCAATAAAATCGGTTCAAGGATTATTAAGATATTTACGGAAATAAACGATTTCTTTTAAAAAATTTACACCCTGTATCTTGAAAACGAAGCACTACTGGACCTATGTTCATATGAACTTTTAGTCTTAGAATCATTGAAAGAATCACTCCTTCAATTATGGCCACGTACACAACACCCTGTATTTTCATAAGAAGAGTAAATAATTTTAAATCATTTTATTTTGAGAAATATATTTGGCCCATCAAAGGCCAGTCGAAACCAATTGAACACCCTCGTGTACCGTAGTCGCTTGATGGGTATAGGGTCCCTGACACTACATGCAGATCGTGTCGTGGGGCAGCTGAGACCCTAATGCATATGCTGTCAGCTTGTCCAGGGGTGGTATTCCGTTTACCATATAATTCTATAGTCGACAGTTATGCCTCTTTCTCTCCCATGAATTCAACTATAATGTCACCTCATTTATTGTGTCGACTATAGAATTCTATGGTACACGGAATACCACCTCAGCTTATGCGGCCTCAGCCTTTATTCACAGGCATAACGCGGCCCTACGAGTAATTGTACTACCACCTACGATAATCGTACGGTATTGACTTGACTCCGTTGTTGCCTTATGCTCCGAGAAATATTGAGTCCATTGTGGAGAATGAGAAGTGCCGAATCTATTGAAACTACTTAATCTCCACCCTCAGGCAAATACAAGCCAATAAGCCTGATGTAGTCCTCATCGACCATCAAAGTAGGATTTTTGTCATTGAGTTTTCAGCTCCTGGCGAAACAAACATCGTCCCAAAAGAGGAGGAAAAACGGACTTGATATCGAGACCTACTCTTTAAACTCCGCAGGATTTACTTTAACCATTCTGTCAAGATGGTGGTTCTGATAAAAGGGGTCCTTGGTGGAATGAAGTATCCTACAAGCTCTCAAAATAAAAAATCATACCGGCTTACCATAAAATGACAGAAATCTTAGCCGGATGGATGCAGAAGGCCGTAATTCTTGGTTCACTTCGCTTGCTCAGAACACATGATTTTCGGACCCAATAGTCACTTGACTGGGAGTGGTTATTGGGATGAATGATCCACCGCGCCCTCCGGAAGTGTCGGGGCTCCGGAGAAAGGTCCTGTGGAATATTCTTAACGGATACAGAAAAAATAAAATAAAATCCCCAATAAAATTAATGTTCGGTCTTTCTGCACTGTTAGGAGAGCAGTGATCCCGCCCGAACAGGACACATGTCAAAAATGCATGCTATGTGGTGTGAGATACACCCTTAGCATGCTCCATTTTCTGCCCAAAATCTGAGGGATTATGTATCTCATATTCGGGGTCGAGGCAATGTCAGAGCCCCTCCTCAGTCGGTTAACGAAGTGGTAGAATTGGCAGATATGCCACATGCCATGGGTCGCTCTGGCTGTTAGAGGAGGCCCGCATCATACCACAAGTGGAAGGCATCAGAACCTGCAGGTTGCTTCACAACATCAAACCTCTGAGGCCACAACAACTGATTTGGAGGCATGAGTGTCGCGTACACAAGATGGGAGCTGAGATCAAGTCGGTAAGACAACATGTGTCTCGTCTCCAGTGAGTGGCGGAACACATGGCGGCCAATAGGCCCTTCACGCCGGCAGTGCGCCGAATTTGCTGCAAATTCATCAAGGCCAAACACTAAATCGAGTCTTGCTGTTTACCATTAAACAGCATTGTCTTGATGGGATACGAAAGCTGGTGACTGCAAATAAGTCAGTAGTGATGCGAGCGAGTAGCATGTCGGAAAACATGAAGTTTTTCGATAAACCTTATTGCTTATTCCAAGAGCCTCCACGTTTTGTAGATAACGTGCCGGCCGCTGATCGGGTGGAAACCTTCTAAAAGAATATCTGTAAGTCTCTGCAACCACTCAACATTGTAGATACTCCAGCCCTAGCCAGTTCTAAGCTTTCTGCAAGATGCAGCCTGAGCTCGATAAATTGCGCAATCAGATAACCCCGGAAGAAATTCGACGGGCTTTCAAAGGCTTGAAGGACTTTGCTGCTCCAGGCCCTGATAGGTCTTCAGCTTGTCCTCTATGAAAGAGGGTGTCAGCAAACGTCGAATAGAAAATTATTCAACAGCCCCATACGACTGCCGAATCATTTCAGCCCAACGCCTGGCAAAGTTGCTACCAATTGATAATCGAAAGCTGGTGTAACTACTGCATTCTAGTTTCACGAATCAACCCGCTCATCAGTACAGCCCCGGACACAACATGCAAACGATTTCCACTTAGTTTCATCAACTGGCCCTATGACAACTCAAGAGAGCACCAGAGCCATCTGTATTGGGCTTCTTAACCGGTGGGTGTGTGGGTTCGACTCTCAGAGTGGTCAACGGTCCCGTGTATGACATGATATATTAAAGGGTGAAGGCTACGTCTCACGTCTTCCTGAGCTTTTCCTATAAGTGCAGGTATTTTATCACAATATGCAATACGTGTTATATTGTAATGATTTCGAGGCCGGCCCTGATTGCCTAATATGCCCTCTCGGATTGTAAGTAAATAAAGTTCGCATATCTGCTGGCTGACGGATCAACAAATATGAGTCATCGCGTAGAATGAACAAGAACTGGCTGAAGAAAATTCTACCCATCTGACTGGTTCGACGTGTAGTCCCGATAGTTAGAGAATTGTAAATAGAATCTGCTCGTGGGTATATAAGGTATGAGAGGGTGGCAATATTCGCAGAGAGTGGCAGATATAGTTCGAGAGACCACAGACAGAGAGCGATAGTGAGGATAAATTTGAAATAGTGACTGATATAAATGTTGCTAATAAATTAAGTTATCATCCAAGACGATTTGCAAATAAATAAGCTAAGTTAGTTAAGTGCATTTTTACTACAATATCAGCAATTAAGATGATAGAATGTTTTGAAAATGATGTACCTAGCTGATATGTGTCGATTAGTATGCATATACACATCAATAATCGGATCATGGAATATTTAAGTAAAAGATTTTTTTTTTCATTCTATTATCAAATAGGGAGGTCAATATCGGGGACTGGATTTTTATGTACAATGCAGGTATTGACACAAAATGTTCAACCTATTACAAATAAGGTTATTATTTGTGAATTGTTATATCGATGAAGCGCGAAAAAAATTTATTTTTGTTCATTCTTTATCAACGTAAATGTTTGAAATTTTAGCTGAACATTTATTACAACGGGGCAAAAATAACTTTCATTGTGAATACCGTAGAAATGGATAAGTTGCTTTGAATTTTCGGGTCAAACTGGACCACAGTGAGGGTCATAAACTGCAACTCTAAAATAGAGGACGGTTCAAACTTGTTCCGTGAACTTACAGAAAGATGAATATAAATTCTAGGGTCGATAAGATTTTATTAAGAACCTTCTTAAATTGCCGATAAAATAATATAAGTTTTTCTACAAACGTCAAATAATTACAAGGTTCGCGCATTGACAACAATATGCGAAGTGACCCTTTTTTCATTTTCCTTCGTTACCATGACACCGTGCGCGAAGTAGTGTGCGAAATACTTACTTCGCACACTGCATGTAAACTATATGGGATTTTTATATTTTATCCTTTATGTTCCTCAATCAAGCAAAAATCCAATTGTCAATAAATACCATTTTATTTTCATAGTTACAGCAATTACTTGATTTGGAAAAACACTTTAAGCCAGTTCAATACTATTTTTCATATTGAGCTAAGCATATTACTTATTTTACAATATTTTTGACGCTTGTAGAAAAAATTTTGTTTGCATCTCATGTGCGAATTACTTTGGTGATCTCGACTATTTTTTTAACTCGGCTGCGCCTCTTTTAAAAAAAAACAGTTCTCGATTACCAAAGTAGCATTTCGCGCACTAGATACAAAAATAACTATTTTAAATTAAAGATATTTAATAACTGTGCTCCTCACCTCAGAATATAAAATCCTTTTTTTTTTTCAACAAAATTATATTAAATATAAATAATAAATTTAACGTAAAATTTTCATTTAATTTTTTTCTCAATGCCAAAATACATGCATTATTTATTTTATCGAATTTTACAATTTCATAATATATGTGGCAAGCAAAATCATTGTATTTATCTATTTTTGATCAAAATTATTTGGAAAAAATGGAAACGTTATAAAATACTCTGTTGTAAACTATACTCGAAACGGCACGGTTTCTCAATAACCAATCACGGCACGGGGAGCTTCAGGGTTCCCACATTGGAAGCGAGAAAATTTTCCCTGACTTTTCCAAGTTTTCCCTGAATATGCACAAACTTTTTTCAGGACCAGAAGCAATCTTTCATAGAGTGATTAATACAAATAAGTAAATGAAAAACTCGTGTTCATCAAAATTTCATTCATAATATATAAAAAAATAAAAACCATCGAACAGGTATTTCAATGCTGCAACAACCACCAATATTCAATTCCGTGAAAAATTCAAAATTAACGATTCGCTTGTATCAATGGCAACCGAAAATTCACAAAAAAATTAAGTAAACATAACCACACTCTGACGTTACTATTTCCTCAAACCTCGAATCATACATAAAAAAGGGAGCATATTTTGCTTTCCGACAAAGGGAAACCAAAAACTCAAGAGGTAGAAGTAGACATCGTAGCCGTATTCAAATTTCTGCCAATCATGTGCGAGTGAAGAGCAGTGGCCGCGAAATTTAAAATTCATGAAGAAGACAACAGGGACAGTTCAATTAATTTTTTTTATCTGAATTCAAATGATACGGAATTATGTATATCGATTTGGTTTTCCATATACATTTGTTGGATTCCCTGACTTCTGCTGAAAACTCCCTGACTTTTCCCTGATTTTTTCAACACTTTTTAATTTCCCTGACTTTCCCTGTTTTCCAGGTTTTCCAGGTCTGTGGGAACCCTGAGCTTGGGCCCACATCTGCTAACGGCATGCCTCGATAAGCTATCTTTCTCGCGCCTATGACTAGGTACGCATGAGACTTTTTTGCCGTATTTTGTAAACTTCATTCACGTTTGGGAGTTGTTCAAAACCGATAAATTTGTCTGGTGATTTGCAGGTATTATCAAAATCACTCAATTAATACGTGATTCGAATTTCAAAGTGCTGTAAATTATTAAAATAATTTTCTGGGGGTCTGGTAATACTTTATAATCGACAAAGTCGGTGATTTTTTTAAATTTTTCAAAAATGATCAAAAAATAATGTTGGCCAAAATATATTTTTTGAACTTATTTTTGCAAATTTTATATGCTGGGCAGTGAAGAAATAACCGTAAACGCCCTCCCAAACTCGCGAGACTGACTGACTGAAATTAAATTTTTTCCCAATTTCAACCTGCCAAAAGGACCTGTCCAAAATTCGTTGCCAGCTCTACGGCTAATAATGAAGGTAGATTTGTAAGGATGGCTGCAAGCTGAGATGATCCTGCTGGTCATGGAAATGAACAACCCTTTATCTGGGTGATGTAAATGTACGTCAGTTTATAATGATTACTTCATCTGGAGAGTAAGGGTGGCTGAAGCGTTGCAGCCAACGGGAGTAGCGACCCGTGGGGCCTAGCTTACCGTTCACCGACGCGACGTCAAAAACATATGTTTCCCGACACTTAACACACACCCACTCCCGCATTACATAAGGATGCGAGAACTTGAAAATCTGCCTTCAGTGGGAGCTAACGAGGGGCTTCGGATTGGGTATTACGGGACTGGTAGCCGGTGATGAATCACCTGTGGCCGCCGCTCCATCCGATTGAGAACCAGTCCTACCAGGACTTTAACGAGAAGGGGGATGGAAGGAACTCGCGGTAATAACTGGAGAACTAGTCTCCAATGGAAGCCGAGGAGGGGCTTCTGATCGAACACTACTGGTCTGGTAGCTGGTGATAGAATCATCCGCGGCCGCCACATCGCTCGACTGAGAACTAGCCCTACTGGGACTTCCACGAATGGGCAGATTGAAAGAAATCACTCCCTTGACATATAGTATTAGGAATGATTTTGGAGAGAAAGAGGTTATTTTAAGAGCATGTCATGGATAAGGAGACAAGGGGATGGCAAAAAGGGCCCATGAGGGCCTGGTTGCAGTAGTGACCACCCTTTATCTACTACTACTACTACTTATCTGAAGAGTGTTTATTTTGGACTTTGCAATATGGAGATTTCGATTATCCTGAAATCCAGATGGTATTCCAGGGTAGAGATGCCAAGGTAGAATTTCATCAATATAATAGGAATAGGAAATATTTAGGGAAATGTATGCATTTAGACTATTAGTTTATGTTGAACTTTGATGTTTCATACGTCCTAGTATTGCTGTAGGCTTTTCTGAGTTTTCCTGCAGCTGAAATCGAATGCACCACCAAAAAACCAGTACTTCTCCCTAGAGCACTACCGTGAATAATAAATATTATTTCACAGACATGATCTATAAACTGAGAATCGTTATTAAATATTTAAAGCCAATAACCACTAGTTTTATTCCTTTTTTGCTGAGCAGAAGTTTGTATCCTGAAGAACAACAATTACATCTTTTCACAACAAGGGAAATTACGTGGTCCTTAAGGGAGTTCCCTGCTGCACTGCACTGCACTGATTCTGAGTTACTTATGCGGATCCCAGAGGAAGAAGTTGGTGACTAGACGATCACAAACAAGTGAACAAAAACAAAAGAACAGAGTGAGGTTTTGGAGTGAATTAGGGTGAGCTGGGAGGTGGTTCTACTTCATCGTTCAACTTCTTTTTCAAAAACTATGTACGTTTGTTTTAATGCTATTCAATTCAGTTCGCCTTTTCACGTTTCCTTCATATATTTTTCCTTGATTTCCTTTAGTGATGATATAATCTCTTTATTTTTCCATTTCTTTACATTATATTTAAAAAAATAGAGTGGAGAACATAACAGGAAACATCTGTATTCGACGGAATACAAGACATGGCTATTGTTGTATACACACAACCTGAATAACAGTTTTGTAATGCAGGAATGATCTTCATTGTCGACTAACATACTTTCTGTGTACCCAATTCTGATGCAGACTTTGTGGTGAAAGTCTGTAGACCACTAATATTGTCATTATTTTCTCACCAATGAGTGGTGTTAAAATCCGTGGCCTGGTCAAAATTGAAACAATACAGTCAAATAGGTGAATCTGAATAATTTTATGAAAATATACCCACCTTCATCCGTCAATAAATCAAATTCTCCAGAAAATAATCTGTTGGACACAGATGCAGCAGCTAGTTCACTACTACCCCATCCTGACATTATAGCAGGTTGTCCAGATACAATATAATTATCCAGTTGAATCGGACTCAGAATACTGATCGACTCTACAGCTAAGTTGAATTTGAGTTCTTTCTCAAGTAGCAGAAGGGCTATATCATACTCAGAATCGTCTCTGAAAGAAAGAATCATATTAGAAACTCGGTAATTTCATTTTGAATGGAAATTCATTCATTTCATTGAAGCTGTCAATATAACGATACCAAAATAGAGAATATTAAAGAGGCATTTTTGTCACAAAACCCAGAAATCATTTTATCTGCTGGCATGTCAGGATGACTTTTGGTCCTACGACCATAATAAAGTTCAAAAAGTCCTCGTACTATGATAAAGTCAAATGTTGAGTTTCTGTGAGTTAAATAAAACAATTTTATTCAACATATAAAACGTAAACTATCATCAGAATTTGCAAAGATTTCAATACGAATCCAATTGACAGCAGTGTATGTTTGACAGTGAAAAAACAATTTGCTGTTGCATTGTCAACAAGATGGCACTATTTTCTATAATCAATAAGTTGAATGTATCTGCATGTAGTTTTAAAATATTAAATTTAGAATTTGAATATTATACCTACAGTGTTTCACTTCCCATGAAAACACCCCCGTATCTTCCGTAATCTTCAATGTACAACCATGAAATTTCCAAGATCGATAGATACACTAGAAATCAACTCACTGCACAAAAGGTGTCATCCTACGTGATATACACTGCACGCCAACAGCGATTGAACCATTTTCCCGGATAGTTATATTAGGGGGCAAAAGTGGCCCAAATTCCTTCGGATTCGTGTTCAGGATCCCCAAATGACTAATAATACACCTGTCTCCTGAAAAATTTTCAGTCTTGAAATATTCTAATTTGTTTCACTTCTCATGGAAACGCCCCCGTATCTGTATCTTCCGTAATTTTTAGGATAAATAGATTCACTAGAAATGAACTATAAATGCACAAAAGGGGTCATCATACGTGATATACATGGGGGCGTTTTCAAGGGAAGTGAAACAAATTGAAATTTTTCAAAACCGAATTTTTTTCAGAAGACAGGTGTATTAGTAGTAATTTGGGGATTCTGAACACGAATTCGAAGGATTTTCAAACTAATTTTGCCCCCTCCCGGAAAACCTAGAGCACCACCCCAAGTGGTCGGTGCGCACTCCAAGCTGGTAACAGAGGAAACTAGTCATAGGATTGAATTGGGCTTCGACATTTTTGGTTACTAGGTCATAACAAAGATTGAAAAATTTGCCGGTCGCCACTTCACATATGAAAAGTGCGGGGTCCTTTCTTGTAGGAAACTGAATTATATAACACTCGTTGAGTGTTCCCAAAGGCATAGCCTGTGCGGGAAGAGGTCGGCTATAATTATTATTTGCCGTGGTGCTCCGGGGCGACTTTACTGATGTTTTAGGTGATGTATTCACTTTTCAGCTGTAGGAAAACCCGGAAAACCTACAGCACCACCTCGGGTGGTTGGTGTGCACTCCAAGCTAGCACTAGACGCGGTTGGCATCTAGACAACTCACAATACACTTGCTTTCAACAAGGCATGCGGCCGCCTATCGAATCCGATATAAAGTAGTTGAGAAAAATTCTCGTACCTACATCGGATTCGAACCGACTATCGCTATGCTGGAGTTTCGAACGGCCTGTGCATTAGACCGCTGATCCACCGACCACCTCTTTCTCCCATCTTGTTGAGACCATGTTTTGATAAACCATATACATTCTCTCTAAGATGATAGCAAAATACTATTTTTTATCAAAAATGTTCCACCACTGAATTTTTGGTGATAACATTTTTTCCTGCATTAGCATGGTTTCAACTACTAGTGGGCCAAACTTGTCATTTGTTACAATCGATCCCTGCATCAAAACTTAATTAATTGGAGCTGTTCAAATACCTACCTGCGGAGAAATTAAAATCATTTTGCTTAAATTTTTTGAATTTTATGGTTATTCTGTAGACTTCATGTGACGAGATAGATTTTTGTTGGTGTCAGAATTTGGGGCTGAGGGGTATGGCAGTTGCTGGATTGATATGAAATTTTCAATTTTAATAAATGAAATAATATAAATAAATGAGAACATGCAAAATTTTGTACCGATATGAATAGAAGCTATGTGCTATTCCTACAGCAGTTTTCGACATAATTCAAGAAGAACTTTATTTAAAAATTTGCTGTTATGACACTGATATATCTTCCAGTTGTTTACCTGTTGACGTAGCAGGGATGTAAGAACACTTCTTCCACTTGAATTTTCTGCAATTGACTGCCCGGGTCCAGCAAATTGACCAATCCAGCTTGGATTTCTAAGCTATGTTTATCATCGACACAGTGCGCAGTTGTGATGATCCATTGTTTTTCAATTATTATTCCTCCACAGATATGATTGTTGTTTCGAATGATTGAAACTACATAGGGAATTTCCTCTATCATCGTTTCTTCTCCTCCATATTCGCTCAAACTTGAACAATCTGTAATAATATTTATCATCATCATTGATACTTGTCAAATCAGAATAATATTGAAGTTTTTTATATGAATGGTAAAAACTGAAATAAACTACGATGAAGCCCTTGCTTCCTATTCATAAAAAATTCAATGATTTTTCTCACAATATTTGTTGCGTCCATAAGTTATCTGACCATGAAAAAGAAAGAACATAAGAAATATTTCAATTCCATCTGAAAAGATGTACACATTTGTGAGGAGCAAAGATGTTTCTACTTACGGGCATATGATACAAGTAGTATTGCAATAACCTCCGAAATCATGGTCTGCAGTTTGAATATTGTGAAAATATTTATTCTTCATTATACTGAAGTTATCAATACATTTTTACTTTCGCATCAAAACATTATTTGAATTATATTTATCGATATATTTTATGACTCCTATTGTATAAAACTACATTGAAATTTTATGGATTTATACGAGGCAATTATTCTTTTGTGTAAATGTTTTTTACCAATCAATATTTAGATTACGTGAATATTCGTTCAGTCTATACCCATTCAACTGAAATTAATATGAACATTGTGAAAATCAAACAGCGTATACAAATGCAAAATATCTAACTTTATTTGATGATTCGTTCTCAAAAGAGAAAATCAAAAGTGAAATCACAAAAATCACGTTTGGAAAAATTTCCGAAAATTACTTTAAGTAATTTGCGGTCACTTCTTTATAATTTCAACTTTTTTAATAATTACCAAAGAATCCAGCTACAATCAAGCGAGCGAACGACTTATTATATAATGAAGAACTCGGTGAATCTCAAAATATGATGAAAGAGACATCTTGTCAAGTATAAAAAACTAAAATAATAAAAATTAGTATGTAATGAAACGAATAAAATCGACAAAGTCGAAGTACCCTTTCTCTCCACACGTTTTCACCAAATGGAAAATGAGGCAAACATCTGTCAGAGAACAACTACTTTCCTGGCTAACACCTCGACGGATATTGAACTACATCTGACAAATATTTCTGCAACCTTCTTCCAAGAAGACCCAATTACAAGTGCGTATATTGTAATTAAACAGTAGATTATCGTTTATTTGGCTGGAAATGACTACCTGCATGAAATGTTTCTAGGTTTTGCCTCTCATCAGCGCCAGGGTAGGTCGGACAATGTTATTATTGTCCTGTCCCTGCCAAATGAATAATAATCAACTGTTTCACTTATATTTCCCCACGGATGAATCCACGACACACAACTATGTTGATCGTAGCGCCATTCTCATTAAAAATCAGGAAACACATGCCTCGAAAAGCACAGGAAGTGTTACTTGTATTAATTCGAACAAAGTTCGAAAATATGTGTTGAAGATTATCACGATACTGAAAGGAATAAAATCGAAGTACCCTGTCTCTCCACAAGTTTACACTTAATACTAAAAAACAATAAAAACAAGCATTACCCTAATTCCTGACTTTTACTGCTCCATTGCAGAAATTATGAGTGAAAATACCATTGGCCCATATCATTCATTGGTCCATCCTGAAAAGATGGGAGTAGAAGAGGAATACTGCAGGCTACAATCGAATATTGAACATAATGATACAAATCCTTCAACTCAGAATAATAAAAGTAATGGTTTCATTGACCATTTTGTACTTCCAAACAGGCTCATTTCCCTCTTTTCTGAAAACTTCGGTTGTCATTCCTCTACAAAAGGGCAAAAGTCATAGAAAATTTAACTTCAATTCTTGAATATTCACAATATCATACATGACAACCAGATCGGTTTTCCGAATAATAAAGATATACACGATGCAGTATTCACATTCTTGAATGAAATATTGTCTGAAATTCCCGTGAAATGGCAACGGCAGTGTTTTGCCAAAGGCATTTGACTGTGTTTTTCATAAAATACTGCTGAGAAAGTACGAATATTATGGATGCGACTTTAAAATGGTTCTCATCTTATAGGGCGGAAAGAAGGATCTGTCTGTCGTCCAACCCTATTCTTATTGTGTGTGAATGGTATCACTAATATCAATATCTCAGGGAACTCAACCCTTTTCGCTATTGACACCACTGTACTCTGCAATTGTTGTTGTTGATCCTTGGAAACTAAAGATCACAATTTCTCTGAGTGTTCGTTAACCATTGAAAGTTGATAATCACGTGAAGCAACTAGGTAATTGTTGAAATCACTTAGCCATACTAAGAGGAAGGAAGCGATTGTACTATCTTCTTTTTGTTTTTGGTTATTGGTAAAGGGTGGCAGGGGTTGACCATGATTAGACTCGAACAGTCTGTTGTATTTTTACCATTTTTATTGCAATATCTTCAACCAATTTCTGTTGTAAAGTAAATTTTGCCTTGTATATTGACAATTCACTACTCAACTTCTGTGACATTATGGTTACACCTTATTTCTGACAATGACTAATATTCACATCTTGCATGTGTTTTTTCTGTAATTCGAATACGATTTTATTGCAGTACTAAGGGATACTGAAGTCATTCGCTATACGAAAGCTCACTTAACAATATTTCATTTGCAGGAATATTTTTCGACAGCGTCGAAATCATTCGTATCAGTAAGTTGATACTTTCCTGCACGTTTTTCTTGATCTCTGTTTGAATTAAATGCTGTTTTAATTTTTTCATAAATGGCGATGTGAATGATATGCTTCAATGTGGCGCCTTCATCTGTGAGGGACTATTCAACGGAAGATTGTCATTTGTCAATTGTTAACTGACGAGGAGCAAGAACCTTGAATACATTACTGACAAGTATGTAGATTGATCTGAACTATTTCAAGTTTAAAGTCTTTCAGCTCTTGGTGATGTTGAATTTGTTACCGAAACGGACATCTCGTGAAATTAATGAAGTTTTCTATGTACAAGCCTAAGCCTCGTCCGTAATGTTCATAGCTCTTATCCAAAAAGTTCATAGATCATACTTTCTATTAAGTGTCGAAGTGGTCGTGTTGTAAGATCGTTTGTTTCTCACACAGGCGGCCAAAGTTCGATTCCCACTGACTATCTCGGAGCTAACTAAAGAGGTTCGAAATCCACTTGTACGTAATCCTGAAAACCTGAAAGATTCGTATAATTTTTTTTTACAATTTCTAGAAACAAAATTATGTATGAGTTCACACCAAAGCGCAACGATTCCAAATTTTAATAAAATATGCGCATTGTAGATGACTAAAATATGTAAAAAGGGGACCAAAAGTTTGATTTTAGCAAAAGGACTTGAATTTTCAGTCTAAACAACTAACATTGACACGGATACAGAAATGATGTAGTAATCTAAACAATACTCTGAAAGTTTGAGCAATAGGGTTATTACCAATACCATATGTTAATACTCAAACTACGACGACACATACACTTTGTTGATAGTTGAATATTGTATAGTGTCGTAGGTATTACCTATTCATTGTATATAAAAATATATCTTGAAAAATTACCTTAGTGGAATTATTATTATGAAATATCATGAAAATTATGTCGATGACGCTGTGAAAGATGCAGGCTGTACGAGTATGGGCGCAAGTAAGATGCCTAAAAACCCTAGTGTGCCGACTTATACCTTTTACCTGTATATACAAATATCTCGCGATACTTGTGTGAACCGCCACCGTCGGATATCTTGTTAGGGTAAATTTTCATGAACGAGGATGAAATGAATAAAATAACTTAATCATTCAAATTTACAGAATCACTTTCCGCAAGCAGTTTTATTCGTTACATTTTCGACTTATTACATGTAATGTTTATTTTGCTGAAGTGCAATTTACTGATTTACTGGAATAATAATAATAATAATAATAAGCGGTCTCAGCCTATATCCACAGGCATAACGCGGCCCTACGAGTGTTGTACTACTATCTACGACACTCGTACGGTGTAGACGGGACACCGGTGTTGCCTTATACTCCGGGGGATATTGAGTCCGTTGTGGAGAATGAGAAGTGCCGAATCTATTGGAACTACTCATTCCCTACCCTCAGGCAAATACAAGCCAATAAGCCTGATGTAGTCCTCCTCGACCATCAAAGTAGGACGATTATCGTCATTGAGTTTTCAGCTCCTGGCGAAACGAACATCGTCCGAAAAGAGGAGGAAAAACGGAGTAAATATCGAGATCATCTCTTTGAACTCCGCAGGTTTTATCCAAACCATTCTGTCAAGATGGTGGTTCTAATAATAGGGGTCCTTGGTGGAATGATGGACACGCTGCTCTCAAATCTGAAAATCATACCGGCATGCCGTGATGCGGCAGAAAACATAGCCGGAAGAATGCAGAAGGCCGTTATTCTTAGTTCACTCCGTTTACTCAGGGCACATGATTCTCGGACCCAGTAATCACTCACCCCACGGACGTGGGGAGTGTTTGCTGGGGTTAATGATACACCAGCGCGCCCTCCGGTAGAATCGGAGCTCCGGAGACAGGGCCTGACTGGTACATTCCGTATGGAAAATAATAATAATAATAATAATAATAATATACAAGTACGTACAATACAATACAATTCAAACAAAAGTTTGATTTTGAATAAATAATACTCGATAAGTGTTTTCACACTTGTTTCGAGAACAATTTAATTAATACAATGAGATAATATAGAACGACAATGAAAAATTAGTCCAAATAAAAGATAAATACTTACAGATAAACATACGGACATACACACAAAAATAAACATGAGAAATATATATATAAAATCACAGATTTCACATAAAAGTATTGAAATTCAGTTGCATGGAAATACACCATTGGACCCTGTCAATCTTGTGCATATCTGACATCTGCCCAACATGCGCATGCGCAAGTATTTGTGCAATTGTATCCAATATTTCCTTAAAAAATTCTTCAAGTAATAATTTTGTCGCTTATTTTGAGTTTTATTTCTTTTTACAAGGGATATGTGTGATGAGTTGGGTGTTCAATGTTCTTTAGCTATTTTTAAAACTGTTAATGTCATGTAATAGCGAAGATGTTTCTTTTTTTGTGCATTATTTTCTCGACAGAAAATTTATATTTTTTTGATGATTTAAACACACTGGAGGGATTTTACATCCGATCAAATAACATAACCTAGATAAGTAACTCGCCGCACACGCATTAAGATTTGTGTGTAAGGGACATCTTCCCCCCAACGGCAGTGTCGTGCGTTGTTAACAGAAATATTGAGGTTCAATAAAATAGAAATAATGGAAACCCAATATGATGAAATAATCTCCACAGGATTTTGAGAACAGCTGATGCTCTAATTGACGTGTTTTTGTCATAATTAACTAATTTTTCTCTTTTCCAAATTGGTTTCTCTTTCTCGATAGTTACGACACTGGTAGCTTCAAATGATTGTTCTGTCAAATATCAAATGCAGCGTTGTCGTACTGACAAGACTATATCGACAACGAAAAATCTTCGTACGGCGATGGAAATACTATCGTTTTCACATGCTCCCAACAAGCTGCAATGAACGTTTCAATTGCCGTCTTATTGTCATATATTTCATCAAAGACAGTATTTTTGGGTTTTCGTTGCCATAGTCATGACAGATATCAAAATCTAGCTGACATGCTTATTGTATACTTCAAAAATTGTGACATGGCAATAATGTCATGATTTGAGGGATAACATTATGAAAACATGTTACCATCAGTTCTATTTGTGTTGTGTTACTTGATCGGTGGATTTTACAAAGACGAATGGTAAAATAAGAAAACCTAAACAATCTTGATGATAGATTTCAGTAGTAGTGGTGGTTTTTCTTTACTTTATCACGGATTTTCACAACTTGAACTTATGAAAGATTTTAAGAAACGGTATGGTATAAAAACACGCACCCGCAGTTGATTGAATCGATTTGAAAAAATGTATGCCATAAAGTATTGTTTATTAGAGCATGGCAAGTTTAGAAATAAAATGTTAGTTTCGATTTGGTTATAAAGTATACTTGTGTTACAGATTCTGAATGGTAGGTACCTTCGGTACTAGATATAAATGAATTTTCTGCATTTGGTCCACACAAAAAAGGATTATACGGTCAAATTATTTAGGGAAATAATATTAAATACAGGAAAATGAAGGAACGCACATCATCATGAACGGTCGAAAATATTGCACTACAAAATTTTTGATTCTGCCACAACTATTTTCACTTTCAAACGGTATTTAGATGATATTAAAAAAATAACATAATTTGTGTGGTGTTATTTTTCCAAAAAATTTGGTCTTCCACTTTCAGTATGGAAACTATATTACTTTAGAATGACATTTGAAAAGTTTATTGACATTCCGTCAAATTCAATCAACAACAATCACAATCACTAAGGTAAAGACAGCAGTGTTCGTCACCTCAAGGTCTAACGCTATACAAATTAGATTGTGAAAAATAGTATTAGTTGTGATAAGTTTGATTTGATTGTTTCGTTGCACTTCAGATGTAAAGGGACCTTGAAGTTACATTGTTTCTATATTACATACAGTTTAAGTTATTTTAATTCGTATATCAATTAAATACCAGTGTTCGTCATGCCAGAAATGCTGTTAACCCAACGGTCGTCAGTCTGTAGTAGCAGAGTTCGTTACAGTCGCTCCAGGAAAAAAAATAATTAATAACTAATTGAAAAAATATTTATTAAGGAAAAAACTTCAGTCACTAGTCACTTGAAATATCCAATAATATAAAAAAAAAACTTATTTTTCTTTTTGGGCAGTACAGGAAACGCAGTAAAAATTCTTTTGTTTGTCGGATACATTTACACATTTATTGTGCATCCATTGTTTGCACTTCATGCAACAAATCATATATTCAATAGTCTTTTCGCAAATAACACAATGTCAGTCGCTTTCATCCTTTTGTGTTTTTTAGTTCAGTCTCATTTTGTTGCTCTAATGATTTCCGTTTTCTCTTTTCTTGTTCATTTTCTTTCTGGACTTTCTTTTCTTCTTTGTTCTTGTAATATTTTTTCCATTTTTCGCATGTGGCTACTGATGGAATTCTCTCTACTACCTTCTTCAGTATTTTTGGTGACATTACCGTTCAGAATGAAAGATTTTTAAATGGCATTGCAACCCCTTTTGGAATATTCTGCTGCTGTTTTGATGACGTTGGTTTGGGTGACTGTCGAGGTGTCATTTGTATTTTTTAAAGTCGATTTCTATTGCCCCTTGGTTTTCTTTTTGTGAATTCTCTCAGACGATACCCTGTTCGTTTTTTTTCTTTATCATCATCTAAATATTCTTTTGAGATTTCATTATTCTTTGGCATTCCTCCTGGTATCAGAACTTTATTAATCTGCAGGACTCAAAAAGTACGCGATTTCGTGGAAATAAAATACTCCGTTACCTACGTTCAAAACGATATGAAAAATGTTTTTTGGCTCGAGGTTCTCTTTGATTTCATTAAACCAGTGTTTAATATTTGCTTCTGTAACCCCAGCTCTAGTTCTCGTTAATTTTTGCGATATCCTCTGTATTATAATGGAATTCCGTTTTAAAAATGCTTTATACCAGTGCTTTCCTGGTCGATCACCAGTAAAGGGGGTTTTTCTCAGTAAATGGTCCTTGGAAACTGGAAAACCATTTTCCCCCAAATGTAAAATTCATTCCACTAGATTATTCTCCTCATCCTCATCTAGTATAGGTAGTAGGTGGGTCCATTTTTCTAGCTAGCGGGGTTTTCCTCTTACATTTATTTATAATGTCATCTGCGGTACTTTAAATTTTGTGGCATCACTCAATTCGCTGCTTTTACAGCATTTATGGTATTTTTCATATCATCCTCTGGATAATTATTTCAAGACATCTGCAAGAAGAATAGAAACCAGTATTCGTCATGCCTGTGCACGAGTATTCATAATAGATATCAAACGCATGCTAAAGTTTGAGATAAAACAAAAATGTATGATGGTTACTGGTCCTTCAATATTATAATATAAAAAGAATGGATTCAGCCTGTTATGGCTTTATAATGTCGTATAGTAAGGATGAAAATCGAATAATATGACATGGGTGAAACCAATTATCGTCACCCATGACAAATATTGAGCTTAGTATTATTTCTGTTGCATGAGTGTTCGTCACCCCAAAAATGTAGATAAAGAAAGGTTATTTATAAGTTTATATTTTCAGTTTTAAATCATAATTTAAGATGTTATGAGCTAGCTGTATGGTAATAAATACCGCATACCACAAACAATGTCGTTTTATATAATTGAGAAAAATTTATAGTGTATATAATACCAACTCATTATCCACAAATATACCTAGAAATATTATTTTGTTCAACTTACCAATTTTTGTGACCACAATCCTTAATATTTGTCATGACGGTCACTGGGTGTTTTACCTTATATCCCTGGAATATTGACATCAGGACGAAGCGCCATCTCTGGATCTGATTACAGAAATAGACCACAATTTCATTTGATTTGTCTTGAAAAAAATTTCAACAAAATCTAATCAGTCGACACACCAAGGTTTTCAGACATCTTAGGCGCAAGGTCGAAAAATGGACAATTTAACAGATGTCCAGTTGACGTTTAGCTTTTTGTAGTAGTTACGTACGCCATGGACAGATCGATTGTTCCAACTGCTCGATAGTCCCGAAACTTGATAGAAAACTTCAGGAAAGTTTTCCAGTATCGCTGGTGTCAGAATTAGAAAATGTACGTCAATAGTCTCGATGGCACCTCAAAACAATTTTAAGTTTCGAAACTGCCCAGCAGTAGTAATAGTCGATCTGTTCATGGCGTACGTAACTACCACTCATAGCTGAAATCGCCAATTTGACAGCCCCTTTTCGTTGTTCTTGTTCTTTCTGTCAACCGTCTGCACCCTATGAGCTACACTCAGAATGACTCGAGAGACATGTGCGATCAAGGGAGGACATGCCTTTCAACGTGTGATACCATGCACGGCCATGAACTACATTTTCTCAAAAACTGTTCAATTTTGGACCTTGCGCCTATGAAGATATTTAATCAGGACACCGATATCTTCAAAATTCTAAAGTTTCAACGAATATCTACAAGAGTCACTTTGTATAAGTTTTCTGATTAATTAATAAAAAGCAATTATGGTGAAGTGAATTCAATTCAATAAAAAATTGATGTTGTGAAAGTCATAAAATATATTTTCAATTCAATTTTCTTCAACAATGCTTGATTTATTGTATGTATAAATACGTATTGGGGAATGTTTATGTGGGAATATTTGGTAAGAGCGCAGTGAAATGGGGAGCTCGATTTTAAACGTAGTTCTGACGGTTTCATTCTTCATTGGTGAGTATTGAATACCATATCCCCGTTTTTAGTAGTACTGCACTCATATATCGTTGAATGAAGATTTTAGATTGTTTAATTTATGTAATACAAGGTGGAAAAATCCCTTGAAGGTATAGGCTACTGTAGATCAGTCAAAAGTCAGCGTTAGACAAAGTATTAGTATTGCGAAACTCAAAATTGATAAGAACGTCCTCAAAGCTTGTAATATAATCATAAACTTCTGAAACCTCCAGACGTTCTGAGCCATAGTATTTAGGGCAGCTAAGAAAGTTCTGTGAGACCAGTGGATCATTTTGTGAACTCCCACACTAGTTTGATTCCACCAACACTCCTTTACTTCTATATTAATAACTCTGTCAGAATCATATTTTGGAATGACAATAAGAATGGGTTGAAAAAAAAACACATTGTCAGAAGAATATATCCGGAGAAGAAAATCCAAATGATATGGAAATATTTCCAGCCATCCAGGGCCGATTTGTCTCCAACAATACTTCTCAACTTTCTCATTACAAACTTTACCAGTTTCATATCCTGGAATGACATTAAGACTGGGTGGAAAAAATTATATTAACGAAATAATTTTTCCAGGGGTACAGAGCCGGTTTTACTCCAGCAATACTCCTCAACTTGTTTATTATGATCTCTTCTAGATTCATAATTTGAACTGACATTAAGACAGGTTGGAAACGAAAAAGCACATAATGGAAATTTTTTTTGTCTCCAGGCCCATTTTGACTTCAAGCAATATTCGTCAACTTCCCCAGTCTGCCACTGATATATTTCAGTATAATATTCAAAATGGGAGGAAAAGGTAAATCACCTGCATTCGTTCAGGGCCGGTTTGACTCCAGCAATATTCCTCAACTCTCACATTATAAACTCTGCCAGTTCCATACTTCAGTATGACATTTAGAATTCATAGAAAAAAAGTACCATATGATCAAAATAATTTTTCCGGTTGTCCAGGCTGTTTTGACTCCAGCAATATTCCTCAACATTATTATTATGAACTCTGCCAGTTTCATATTTCAGTGTGACTTTCAGAATGGGTAAAAAAAAGCATATGATCATTATATTTTTTCCAGGAGTTCAAGGCCGGTTTGACTCCAGGCATATTCTTCAACTTCCTTTTTATAAACTCTTCCAGATTCATAATTTGAACTGACATTCAGACAGGTTGGAATCGAAAAATTACATGACAAATAATTTGTCTGTGCGTAAAGGGTAGGTTTGACTCTAGCGATATTCTTCAACTTCCCGATTATAATCTCCGCCAGTTCCATATTTCAGTATGACATTCAGAATGGCAACACAAGAGGATCTATATGATCATTATAATCTTTTCAGTCATCCTGGGCCGGTTTGACTCCAGCTATGCGTTTCAACTCCTATATTACAAACTCTGCCAGATATACGAAATAAACTTACCTGAGGTCCAGGGCCGTTTTGACTTCAGCAATACTCCTCAACTTCCTTAGTACGGAAATTGCGAATAACGGTGACGTTATTTTTAACGGAAGTGATGCAGCATAGGGCTGAATATCGACATTTGCTATAAGATGTACATCAAAATCAAATTTAAACGTCCAATTACCTGATTAGGTAGATCGTGGAATCTGGAATCTTTAAGCCAACAGTGGTGGAATCGAATTCCCGCAGGTTCATATTTTTTAAATTATTTTTTATAAAATATATGCTTCATTGTTTGTTATCGTTCAAATGTAAATATTACGTATGTAAATCTGAATCAGGGAATTCTCGTTACTTTAGTCGGCGAAGTTCTGTATTATGGTTCCTTACACCCATAAACTGAGATGACGTCTTTGGCTCTTCCTTTCAGTTAGTTGAGTAGTCCTTGTATCAAGATGTGGTTCCGGAAACAGCTGGGTGCTTCAGAAATTCTTCAGGTCAAGTTGGTTAGCCATGTTCAGGACAGTTGGAGTTTGTTCAGGCATTTGAGGAACAGTGGTTGGAAGTGGGCTGATATTTGAATTTCGATTTTGTAAAGTAGGCGGACGTAAAATGTTGTTTGGAAATTATGAAGATGGATTCATTTGTGCTTACAGCATAACGATGATGGCTCGTTGCATTGTCGTTTACCAAAAATGTTCTTAATCTTCGTTTCTATATGTTAGGCTTCTTGATGGAAAGTTGTAAATCTTCTCTACAGCCGGAATTGTTCTGGAGTACTTCCTTCTCTTTGGAACTTGGTATGGGAATAGTGGACAAACGTTTGAGATTGACGAGGATCTTCTTGAGATTCTTCCACTATCCTCACAACTGCGCCAATTTTCTTGTTCATACAAAAGGGTTTTAGAAAGTTTTTATTTGTACACAGCAACAAATATTAATCAGAAAATATTACTACTATCTGTGACAATTGATTCAGAAGTATTTACATCAAAATTATTGCTGATGTCAGCAATCAATGAATGCTGTCGTCTTCGGGTCATCGAACAATAACCTGCTGATGTATGAGGTTATCAAACTATTACTCATTGTTTGCACATTTGTACCAACCGTGATACATCCTACCGTACCAAAAAGCTCCGCATTTTCATATCCTTCAATTGATTCTACTTTTTAATTTCAGGATGTACTTGGGGTCAAAATATGAGTCTCAGAGTATATAGAGGCCATGAGACAGAAATTGACGAAATTCCGTATATAGTTTCGATTATGTTCAGTCAAATGCACATCTGCGGGGGATCAATTATGAGCGAAGAATGGATCATTACTGCTGCACACTGCGTTGCTGATAGAAATGGTTTGGAAATATTCGCGGGATTGGTGCAATTGACATATCCTGGAAAACACTCACAGATGGTACAGGTTAAAGAAGTCTACACACATCCTCTATATGATCCCAGGTAAACCATACTTTGTATCAAATCCAATTGAATCTCTGGTCAATGATATTCCTCAATTCAATATTTTTTTGGTGTTAAAAAGACTTTTTGCTGCAACT
Organism: Chrysolina americana; assembly: GCA_958502065.1. Classification (NCBI taxonomy): domain Eukaryota; kingdom Metazoa; phylum Arthropoda; class Insecta; order Coleoptera; family Chrysomelidae; genus Chrysolina; species Chrysolina americana. The sequence continues at coordinate 72,759,699 of OY293413.1, forward strand.
CAATTGCAAGCCATCAGAAATTGCATACATAGAATAGTCTGAATGAATTGTACCAGGACCCTCGTTGTTATATTATATAGTTATAGTTATATACGAAATCCATGACTAATATGAATTAATGTGGAGTTACCTACAATATCCTAGCCACAGTTTCTTAACTTTGGTGTTATTGAGGAGTTAACGTGCGGGTGGCAATTATTTTCAGAGATATGCTCTTTTTTCATCATTATCAATTTCATAGGTTTAAAAAAAAAAATTGTTTAAAATTGATTTTTCCGTTAACCAGCTGTCATCCCCCTACGAACGACAACCCTCAGAAGTCGAAACTTATGCGAGCTAAGGATTAACGAGGTCTTACCTTTTAACGTGCGATTCCTAGCACGAGACCAGTGACCATGCTGGGAATCGAACCCACGTCCCTCTGACTGATAGACTAGCGCTCTACCATCATGACCACTGCATAAACATTCAAGGAATTACTAAAAACTATTATGTAGAAAACATCGAATTATTTAAAATATCCTGATTAGAAAATAGACTAGGAATTCTATGGAATAGAAGACTTTCAAGAAAGTTCGTACATAAGTACTACGTAGGAAATCGGTCGCAAAATATTTCGAAAGTGCGATTGTGAATTGGGAGAGAAAAATAAATAGAATTATCCAGATAAAGTTCCTAATTTGTAGATAGTGACTCATCGGTTGTACGGTTCATAATTCATATGAAGCATGTCAAAAAATAAAACAGAAATGAGCTTTGGTTTCAAATCAAGTTTTACTTTGCCACTTTAGTACATCCCTCCGCACTTTCAAATCCCATTAAATCCAGAAAATTTACGATGAGTCACTAGCTACAATGTAGTAACTAGAGTATACCTACTTCCCGTCTGGTATACATTGATTGTGCTACTGATGTGGGAATCAACTTGAGATCGTCGAATTTTCGAATAATTCATTTTATGTATCGACTGCAGACTGAAACTTATTGAAGTAATTATTTATATAGCGTGGATACAATTGTGGTGGAAGTTCCGTTAGCTAGACCGCTAGGAATGCTGCGCACAATACATTCGAACACTGCGCTTTACTTTTTCAGGACCGACTGACGGTGTTTCCGTCATGATAATGGCACCTGACGATTGGTTTCAGGTGATACGTACCACAACCCATTACCTGTATCAATTGCTACTTGCATACTATTATGATTTTTCCAAGATTTCTTGACAAGTTGCGGTCTTGCATGAATCATGGTTCAGTAAACGTTCACACCTGTACTTCAATTTTACACGTTTCTTACTTGGCTAATAAATAGCTATCATTGTGATCAAAGTAGAACAAATAACAATCTCAAAGCACACAGTGTTTGTTACTTGAAACAATTTCAATTCAGTCTATGATATGTGCGATAATCGTAATACATTTCGTCTCCTTGTTATTTACAAAAATGTGTTGTCGAGCAACATTGTATTGCTTTAGGGCAACACATACAGAGGATACAATTAAGGGTCGATTTCTTGATGTTCAGTTAATACTCTCGGCTAGCTAGCTGACGGCTAAAAGTTTTCGAGTTCAATACCGAGAGAAAAGGAATGATTATCCAACCTTTGAAAATCTGCATATATTATGCTGTTCTTGATGAGTTGAATATGTTATTTGAGAAAAATTCTCGGCAGCATGTTGTCCAACTTGACATGAAAAACATATTCACAAAATCTTAAGAGTTGGGAAATAATACTTCTTCTTTGGTATCTAGTAGGCCCGGGGTTTAGCTATCAGTAAGCTAACCAAAATTCTTAACTGAAAATCCAAAAACTGGCCAACGGAAATGTATTCAAAACGGAGAAGTCCGCAGTCGCCGAACATGCGTTGTCTAATGCAGAACACAAGATCCTTTCTGGAAACACCGAGATGATAGCAGCATCGAATTATTATCCAATCAGAATGTTTCAGAAGCCATAGAAATATAGAAACATCAAGAATAAAACTTCAACATAAAGGAAGAAATAACTTACCTACCGAACATCTGGTATACACCACTAAAAGGCGTAAAAAACGAAGCCAGGCCACCCAAATCGAGCGAATTCAAAACGCGAACCCACCCTCGCCGCAAGTGCGCGTTTAACCAACACTTCAGATGATGCGCCAGAAACGAGGGCTTCAGTTTCCGTTAATACGTCAAGGATAGTAGTTCGACCATGCAACTGAAGACGACTGTCGCAGTTGCAGTCGAAACGTTATGAGATTTAAACACACCTACGGCGAAACCCGGAAAACAACCATAACTTTGACGCCAGCCGTGAAAGCCTACATTCCTACAAATGGAAATCATATGCAGGATAACGAATTAGTATTAGCCTCTCAGTCCTGAACGATACCAGGTATTTGGAACAAGTGATTGGCAGTCGTATTGGGCTCTTGAATTATTTTCTGATCGACGTCTGCTGATAAAACTCCTATGCTAAAGGAAATTTGTGAAAGGATGAATTATATTAACAATCTACTTTCATTTGATTAAATTACCTTTCGCAGTACGACCAATTCGAATTGATGAAATATCATTCATTTCACATTCGTTTTGACATCGAGACTAATGATAATTTTCTTTTGAACTGTCCTATTTTGTTTTGCCATACATGGCTATATCATTGAGAATACCAAGGCCATGGACCAATCAGAATTTGAAAACACCCAGTATTTTCGCGATAATACAAGTTTCCTTTGGGTTGTGATTGACCAGATTATGTAAGGATTTCAAGATGAGTGAAATAGTCAATATAACCACTAACCTTTCAATCTTTAATTGAACCGAACAATTTTGACAAACTCAAAATCCCCTTCTACACAATTTCCCACAAAGTGGAAAATGTGAGGCAAAAATCTGTCAGAAAACAAACAACAACTTATTCCTACGATCAGTGAATCACATCTAACATCTATTTGTGCAAGAAGGAATCTATTGCTAGTACTAAATGAAATCAAGCATTGAATACTATATATACCTCATCTGGTTGGAAATGACCCCCTGCATCTTTGTCTTTTGTCGAAATGATTCCTTGCATTTGTTTGAACTCTCCGACATACTTCTTCGAACCTTGTTCGAAATAATGTAACCTTTGATTGTTTTGCTTTTCATTGAATTCCAAAACCTTCCAACACCTCTCAGAAGCTTTCAGAATTTCAGAGAGTTTTATATTCCAGGAACTTCCAGAAAGTGTCATCCCCATGCAATCTTTTCATTCGCGAACTATCGAAAACTTCACCATTGGGTCTTTTCAGTACATTGTAGGGCATTCTGAAACATGTGTTCACTCCACGATATTTTCTCTGCACCTTCCAGACGCTTCGAAAATTTTCTGAAACCTTGTCCTTCCTACAAGAGTGAGAGGTCCAGAAAGAAAGAAGCTGCAAATGCTGCCTGCATTCGGTAAAATAATAACTGAAATAACCAGCTGGACTATTCTCGAATCGTTTGACTTTAAGTCGTATAAGAATAAATGAGACAAACAAACATATGTGTATTGATGTGAAACAGTAAATCGAATTCGTATACGTACAAACTCGAGAATAGGACCCCGTCTCGTTCAATCCGGCGGCTCACCTTGTTATCGCCTGTCGCCCCGTGTGGATAGTTAAACTGAGACAGCGACTTGCGAGTCAGTTGCGCGAAACGGTTTCGCGCAGTGTGATACAATGATGGGTTCAGTCATATTTGTAGAGAAACTCGCAGTAGAAATTATGGCGGGCACGCTCGTCAGAAAATTTGGCTGGTACGATCGTCAGAAAATATGGCGGAGTTACTCGGATTCATCGCGGAGTGTTGAATAAGTTTTTGAATCTGGCTTTTAATACAGGTAAAAGATGGAGCGGTGGTTGAATGGGGCCGAAATTGCGGCAATCTGAGATCAATACAATCAACAAAAAAATCTGATCTAGCTTCTTTAGTTCTGGAGATATATGTACAGGAAAAAATCGAAAACTTCGAAAATTTTCCTTTTTGGTTAATATTTTGTAAAAATTTATTAAAACTTTCAGTACTCTGCCATAGCAACTTTTTGTAGACTATCCAAATATGTAGATAAAAATCATATACAAAGTGTCGGACGAGCCGGGCCACCATCAACTTTTTATTTTCAATTACGGATCTATAATTTTTATTATATTTTTTCCAATGCTAAGAGTCATGTTTCATTGCGTGGTAGTATTATTATCTGAACTACAGAGTGCTCTGGAAACAGTAAACTATTAGCAGTAGAGTAATCATTCGAACTAGTTCGAATATATTGTGCCAGAGAGGTATCAACAATGTTGAAAGAATACAGGGGTACCCTTCTCTCTAAGCGTTTCCACAAAGTGGAAAATAAAGGCAAACATCTGTCAGACAACAAGTACTTCCCTGGCTAATACCACGACGGACATTGAACTACAACTGACAGATATTTGTGCAACGTTCTTCAACTACGAGACAAGCACTTGCAATTGGGTCTTCTCTGAAGAACGTTGCACAACTATCTGTCAGTTGTAGTTCAATGTCCGTCGTGGTATTAGCCAGGGAAGTAGTTGTTTTCTGACTGATGTTTGATGTTTGAATTGTCTTACTCAAATTCAATCATGATACTATTGTTCTGTCTGTAGTTTACCGTCCCCCTTCTACCTCAATTCCGAACTACACAAATGAGTTAAAAGACGCAATAGTAAATTTTCTGTCTGAGAATGACATTTTCCTCATTGTTGGAGATTTAAACATTGATATGCAGAAAAGTTATCGCAAAAAAGATCTGTTGTGTTCTTACTTCGACTTCTAGAGTTTTCTCCAGCTAATTGACTCGACAATCAGAGTAAACGATGTGAGTCAAACTCTCAATGACGTTCTTATTGTGGACGATTGAAAACACCTCATTCACATAGATGTTTTTGGATATAGATGGTATCTCCAACCACTCTGCCCTCATTTGTGAAATTACCATGCCAACATATAAATATGAAAAACTCGTAACTCATAGTGTCTTCTCCAACTTTGATATAACCTCTTTCAATACGGATCTCTCAAGTGTTCATTGGAACATTATTTACACGTAAGACGATAATGTGGGAGATATGCTCTCCTTTCCGAATGGAAATTTGATTACTATATTCAATCACCATGCCCCTTACCGTACTTTCAGAGTAACCAAACCACCAAAGCCATGGAAAATATAAAACAAAAGCTACAACTCAAACATGAAGCCCCAATACGCTATAAAAGACTGACGACACCTGCATCTTGGAATTATTATAAAGACCTACGAAATTATGCAAAATTCTAGGACCACCTGGAATACACTAAGATCTCTTGAAGTCCTCCGGAATAAAAACATTTTTGTCATACCTGCACAATTACGGAATCTGAATTCGATGAACGAACACTTCACTAATGCACTGACTATAGACAAAACAGACGGCCAGCAGCCTTTGATTGATTGATACGTACCTCATCCCAAAACATGAACCTGAATTTACTTCCAGTGCTGCAAATGTAAGACCAGTTTAGAAATTCCTGTATCAAATAAAAAGTAATGCCATAGGCTCAGATGATATCTCAATCCGCATGCTACACCTTGTATTACCTAACTTATTGCAACATATAACACACATATTTGACTACGCCATAACATCCTCCGCCTTCCCTTCCCAGTGGAAGCATACAAGAGTCCTCCTACTTTCAAAATGTAATGATACCCAAGAATTTTTCTACAACAGTCCTATCAGGATTCTACCTTCCCTCTCGAAACCATTCGAAATGATTCTTGAAGAACAGATCACTCATTTTTCTAACAGAAAAAATTTGATAACTGAAGTACAATCAGGTTTCCGCGCCCAATATAGTAGGTACTACAACAGCTCTGAGTTTAATAACGATGATATTTTCAAATCGCTGGATAATGGTAACTTCACGTGCCTCGTATTACTGGATTACAGGAAAGCCTTCGACACGCTTGATTCGAAGTTTTTATGTAAGAATTCCCTCTGTTTCGGTTTCTTAGAAACGGCAATCAGCCTTTCAAAGAATTAATTATCAAACCGGACATAGACCGTTATTTTAGGTAACAACGAATCGAACTCTCTTTTTGAATCATTCATTTCCCGCAAAGCTCTATACTTGGACTCCTTCTTTTTGAATTATATATCAGAGACTTCTATAAACATATCAAATCGGGTAACATAGATGTTGTGTTTGCGGTACACAAGTAACCAGTAGGTTCTCAGAAGTACAGCTTTATTCAGTAATGAAGTAACGTACAAAATGTGGTCAATTAACTATTTTACAACTGTCATGTATATCATTTTGTAAGTACCAAGCGTTCAGGACATTACACTCCTTCCCCCACTTCTGTTGAATTTTCTACGATTATGGATGAAATATAGTCTCCCAAATAATTTGGACAACGTTTACTCCTTTGAGGTCGTGATGAATTCGTACACATATCTCTCGGAAGTCTTTCGTCTTCGGGCTCATCTGGACGTTCAATACTGGTTGAAAATGTGCTGATGGTTGACGGTTTCTTTTGAACATCTTCTTTTCGGAATTCCTGATAATTTGAATCAGTAATCCTACTTCGAATTCGATCTGTATGACGATGCAGATCTTCTCCATCTAATGTTTTCAGGCGATAAGATACTGGACCTAGAGATGTGTCCACAATGGCTGGACACCATTTATCTCCGTTGCCATAATTCCTATCGAATACAGGGCAACCTTCTTGATATACCTTTGGAATATAGTTAGCATCCATTTTGTTACTTATTTCGTTGACATTTCTTGCAGAAAATCTGGATGAACAGTATCTAGCATGGTGCGAAGTTGTCTTGACATTAGTAATTCTGCAGGACTTTGACCATAAAAACAATATGACCAAGGAATGGATAGGGGCTCTTGGTGGCATTGACCTGGTTTGTTGACAAGATGGACACCTTTTACCATACTTTCGATTTCAGTGTCTATACCTGGCCACCAAACGTGCGACCTCTCTAGTGCTTTCATCTTTTCGATTCCAGGATGTGCAGTATGCAAAATATCCATCATTTGTTTTCTACCTCCTGGAGGTTTCCCCACAACAAACCATCTCTATACACCGAAAGTTGCATCCTTTTTTGCCAAACATTTTTTTCTTCTTTTTCTCTCGTTTATCCTGGCCAACCTCGGAGAATCCAATGCAAAAATTTTGAAAGAACTGGATCTTTTAAAGTTTCAGCAGCTACTTGTTCGGCCGTGAATGGTTTTTCTGGTACTGTTTCCAACATACAAACTTCCAGAACCGGAGGAGCTTCAGTTTCATCGCATTCAAGCGGTAGTTGACTCAGTGCGTCAGCATGTGGAATAGAACTTCTGGGAACATAAACAAGTTTATTCATTATAAGTTTCCAGCGAAGCATTCTTGGTGAAATAACTTCCGGAACGGGTTTGTTCTCCCCTAGTATACCCAAAAGTGGTTTGTGGTCGGTGCGTATTTCCACAAACCTGCCATAAATGTAATCATGAAATTTCTTCAGTGCAATGATGATAGCGAGAGCTTCTCTGACCAGTTGAGCGAAGTTTCTCTCTGATTTCGACCTTGTTCGACTGTGGAATGCTATTGGTTTCTCTTCACCATTTGATTCTACGTCACTCAAAATAACTCCCACGCCATAGGGACTGGCGTCACAGCTGAGAATGAGTGGTTTCTTTTCATCGTAGTGTGCCAGTGCATTATTAGATAAGAGAAGCTGTTTCAGTTGTGAAAAAGAATTTTCTTGTTGCGTCGTCTATTTCCATGGTACATTTTGATGGAGCAATCGGTGGAGAGGTTCCGCCAATGTTGCTTTATCTTTCAAGAATAGATGATAAGAATTGAGCATGCCTAAAAATGCTTGTAGTTCATGTTCACAGTAGTCTCATTTATAGCTCGTACCTTGTATTTTGTGGTCTGGATTCCTTCAGGCGTAATCTAAAAACCAAGAAATTTTATTACTTTTACAAAGAATATACATTTATTTTTTCTCAAGCGGAGACCATCTTGGCGAAACCGTTCCAAAATGTCATGCAGTCGCTGCTTCAATTCTTCCGACGATTTTCCGACCCCCAATATATCATCAAAATATAGTAAAACTCCAGAGATTCCTTGTAGGCGAGTATCCAGAAAACGTTGAAATATCTGGGGTGCCACGGATACTCCAAATTGTAATCGATTCACCCGGTATGCTCCCTTGTGAGTTATTATAGTCTGGGCCTCAGCACTGGCTCTATCAACTGATAGTTGCTGATATGACTTTTTTAGATTTAATCGTGCGAACAATCTTCCTCCAGCAAGTGTAGCTAATATTAATTTCTTGGATAGATGGAATCGGATAGACATTTTTTATCAGAGCTTTATTAATAGTAATCTGGTAATCAACACATATACGTAAGCTCTTATCAGGCTTTACCACGGGAACGACTGGAGTTGCCCATACTGGATGGATAACAGGTTCTAAAATACATTGTATAATCAGCTTATCTTACTCTTTCTCGACCAGAGGTTTCAGAGGAAATGGAAGATTCCTAGCTTTTTGTATTATTGGTTTAACTGCAGGGTCAATATTTAAGGAAATTGGTGGGCCCCTGAATTTTCCTAATCCATCAGCAAAAACATCTGCGAATTCTTCCAGGATCTGATCCGACTGAATTTTTTGAAATCTCTGTCAGCGAAATATTCAGTGGAACAAACCAATTTCTACCTATTACCACAAGTTAATAATAATAATAATTTTTATTGTAGTAATAATCACGTAATATAAAATTGTTTTTCTTCAATATTGGTTCTTACTGAGAGAAAATTTCATGGAATTGCTTTATACCAATCATTGACTATGCAGCAACACTGTCTATGTTCATTTTGACTAAATGATTGTTGACGATCACTGCTACTCGGAATTCGGATGATTTTTTTGAAACACTGTAGACTCATGAGATGACATTTGTTTATTGTCATCTTCTGAACTTTGCACAGATCTAACATTCGCCTTTTTATTTTCGAAAGACCTCTTCTTAGTCAGACAAGAACGATCGATATGACCCACTTTTTGACAAAAGTTGCATGCAGCATTTCTGAACTGACAATCTGAAGATGAATGTGCATTATAATTATAATAATAATAATAATAATAAATGCTTTTATTGGTAGTAAAAAAAAAGATAAACATGCATATCTAAATAATAAATTTTAAATAATAATAACTACCAAAAGGCAGAGTTAGCTCTTAGTTATTGTTATGAAATTCATGGGTGTAAAGGGAGAATAGCACAGGACCAAGTATTGAACCCTGTGGAACACCGTCCTTTACAGTCGGGAAATCGGAGCTAGTTCTTTCTATTACCACCGCTTGACGTCGATTGAATAAGTAGGCTTGAAAAAATGATACAGCATCAGCGGAAAACACTATATAATGCAAGATCGTCAGCAATAGCTGGTGATTAATTTTATCGAAGGCTTTAGAATAATCGAGCATAACGAGATTGGTCAGTTGTTTACGATCAGTTGCGGTGAAAATATCATCTGTGACTTTTAGTAGAGCCGTAACACAGCTGTGCTGCGGCCTGAAACCGGACTGAAAAGATGGGATGATAATGTATTCATCTAAATGGTAACGCATTTGCTGCAAAACAGTTTTTTCTAAAGCTTTAGACAGCGTGCAAAGAATTCTTATAGGCCGAGCAATTTAATTTCTTGTGTATTGGGAATTTTAGGTAGTGGAATTATATTAGCTTTTTTCCAGATAGACGGAAAACATTTTGAAAATATGCAAATTTAGTGTTACTTGTTGTAGGTCTCTGACGAATGTAATGTTTGAGATTTCGTTTCACCTAGTTTGAATAATCTATATTAGGTTTTCTTAATTCCAAAACATTCCGAATTGCTGCTTCATGAGCTACTGCAATTTTTTCTGCATTCTCAAATATTAAAGAGGATTCATCTAGTAATCTTTTGTGCAAAGTCTCATCTTTCACGCCACAAATAAGTCTATCTCTGAGCATTTCTTCGAGTAGTGTGGCACTGAACTTACAGTCTTCTGCCAGTTTGCGTTGTTCGCCAATATATGGCGAAATAGTCTCGTCAGGTCCTTGTTCTCTTCTGTGGAAACGAAAAGGTCCAATCATTTCAGACTTCTCTGGAGAAAAATGAGCATTCAGTTTTTCTATAAGGTCCTTGAAGGTTACTTTTTCAATTTATGTGGATGATGCCAATGAATGTGCTATTCAAATGTTGCAGACCCACAAATGCTTAGAAACACTGCTTTTTTTCTTTGTGTCTTCTTCAACACCATTAGCTTGTATGAATTTGAGACGATGTATGTACATTTTCCATTTTTAGGCTCATTAGGATTGAATGGTTCAATGTTTCCGATGGCTGCCATTTTAGTATTTACTTCTCCTGTTCAGACTGCGCCAAATTAATTGTTGTGTATGCGGTACACAAGTAACCAGTAGGTTCTCAGAAGTACAACTTCACTCAGAAAAGAAGTAACGTACAAAATGTGGTTAGTCAACTATTTCATATTTGTAGTTTTCCTGAAGATGATAATAAAAAGTTTTTGAAAGCTTGGAACAAGTGTATAAGAGTACCCTTATTGGCCTGCTGCATATCCTAAATATTAAAAAACTCATTTCCTAACTAGTCAGCAAACAAGCCTTTTCTATATACAGTGAGGACCAAAAGTCTGTCGCCCCCCCCGTAACTTCTTCATTTTCCATATTACAAAAATATGTCGAATACATAAGTTGTAGGGTTTCATTCGATCTCTTTAATGGTTTAAGTTTCTGAACAAGTTTGATAAATGGTTTTCTATCAAAAAAGTTAATAGTTTTGGACTTATGAACACTTGTAAATAATCATTTCGTGTACTTTTGCGCCAGTTCAATGAGAAAATCGTAACAAATGGATCACAATGTATTCCACTTTCCTATCCTAACTTTTTGAAAGCTATCCAATGTTGCAAACTGCTGATGGTACCATGTGTAACTTACCTCGTCGTACCATTTTACAATTGTTAGAGTTGTTGAATCACACGAAAAACTAGTACAAATGAAGTTGAAACATTTTATTAACAAATAAGGTAGTCCATAAATACAGATCAAGAATCATTAAAAACTGAAGAGATATTTTAATTTATAACTAAAAACGGTGAGTTTTTATCTATTTCAAAAGATGTTCGACATGTCCACCATGCATTTCTTGACACATAAATAGTCGGGTTGTAAACTCTTCCCTAACATTAATCAAGGTTTGAGGTGTTATTTCTGAACACACTTCAATAATTCGACGGCGCAGTTCATCTAACGACCCACAAACTGTCTTAAAAACTACGGATTTCACATAGCCCCAGAGAAAGAAATCAAGCGGTGAGAGGTCCGGTGAGCGAGCTGGCCACTCTGTTGTACCTCGACGTCCAATCCACCTACCTGGATACCTTTCATCTAAGTAATTTCTCACCTCCCGAAAATAGTGTGGTGGCGCTCCATCTTGCTGAAATGTTACATCCAAGTAAAATTCATGTGGGTTTTGCGCAACGATCTCATCGATACTGGGACTTATTGTGTCTTGCAGCATTTGGAGGTATCTGGGACCATTTAAATTTTCTTCCAAGAATGTGGGACCTACAATGTGGTTACCTAAAATACCAGCCCAAACATTAATTTTCTGGGGAAATTGAGTATGCCCCTCGCGGAATTCATGGGGATTCTCATCACTCCAATATCTACAATTCTGGGTATTCACATTTCCATTTAGGTAAAAAGTGCTTTCATCACTAAAGCAGATGTGTTGCAAATAAAGTCGATTTGCAACAATTCTTTCTGCCATGGTCTCGCAAAATTCAAGTCGCCGGTCTGGATCATCTTCAACCAATTGGTGCAAAATTTTTATTTTGTAAGGATGGAATTTATTTTGTTTTAAAACCCTCTTAACTGATGTTTTAGAAACATCACATGTCTCAGCTACTTGCTTAGTTGATTGTTGTGGGTTATTTACCATTTCGGCTAGTACTTGAATTTCAACATCTTCCGTAATTATTTTCGGCCTCCCAGATCTCGAAGCATCTTTCACGGTGCCAGTTTGGTTAAATTTTGCCATCAATTTCTGCAGAAATTTTCGACACATCGGACGTTCCCTCAACCGTTCATTGAAAATGCGAATAGCAGCGTGGTAATTTCGGTTAACTTCACCAAATATGATAACGGCTTCAACTTTGTCTGCTACTGAACGAGCCATATTAATCAACAAGAGAAATTGAAAACCGTTTGAAACAAAGTTTTGAAAACCTACAAAATGTCAATGACATTTGGCAAAAACAGACAAGAGTTTTTTTTCGTTGTCATGGATAAAATAAACGCGCCTAGCGTGCATAGCCTACCTCATTAATGTATTCGTGAACTGGTGCAAAAGTAGTCGAAATAATTATTTACAAGTGTTCATAAGTCCAAAACTATTAACTTTTTTGATAGAAAACCATTTATCAAACTTGTTCAGAATTCAACGTAGAATGTAATAATGCAATGAAATACAGGGTGTCCCATTTAAAAAAAAATTACTTCTAAGTCACCGTGCTTTTTTGAGACACTCTGTATGAATGAAACTTAAACCATTGAAGAGATCGAATAAAACCCTACAACTTATGTATTTAACATTTGTTTGTAATATGTAGAATAAAGAAGTTACAGGGGGGGGCGACGGACTTTTGGTCCTCATATATATATATATATATATATATATATATATATATATATATATATATATATATATATATATATATATATGTGTTCAGATAGGTTTCCGCGGTCAGATATTTGAAAACTAAAAGTTCGGGTTGAACCGCGTCTAGAATTTGTTGAAATTCGACGTTTCGGCTCCGATTTTGGAGCCATTTTCAAGAACTGAAAAAGAAAGAAAATTAATAAATGGTTGAAACGTAATTCTACGCTGAGGTCTCAATCTGCCTACTCCTCAGGTATAATTACGTTCGGTTTTTGTGACTTGACGTCGGGGTCTCAATCTGCCTACTCCCCATGTCTCGTCACTGCTTCTCTCTAAGGTCTCAATCTGCCAACTCCTTCGAGAGAATTCCTCAGTTCTCTCGAAGGAGTTGGCAGATTGAGACCTTAGAGAGAACCAGTGACGAGACATGGGGAGTAGGCAGATTGAGACCCCGACGTCAAGTCACAAAAACCGAACGTAATTATACCTGAGGAGTAGGCAGATTGAGACCTCAGCGTAGAATTACGTTTCAACCATTTATTAATTTTCTTTCTTTTTCAGTTCTTGAAAATGGCTCCAAAATCGGAGCCGAAACGTCGAATTTCAACAAATTCTAGACGCGGTTCAACCCGAACTTTTAGTTTTCATATATATATATATATATATATATATATATATATCATCAGGACAGCTTTGTAGAACTCTCGAAATAAAAACGAATTCACTCTGGATTTGTACCGAAAGGCAAAGCAGTATATAACAAGACGGAAACTATGACATCTACAGTCATTAGTTGAAACTTGATTTGACCCGAGCCATGGAATCCAAAGTTAGATGTTTATCTACTCATTGGTAGGAAGTAAATATACCTTTTTAATTATAACTCTGAATTTATATTTTGAGCTTTGGGCTATTCTACATTTCATATTATATAATATTATTTTTGTTATAATTCATCTTGATAGTGTCTTTTTTACTTCCTAATAAGCCTTCAGCTACTTTGACTTTTATGTGATCGTAAAACCCTTGTCACCTTATATAATATTATATGACTCCAATCATAAGCTGATTATCATTTGAGTGTATGGCATTTGCCTGAATTATTACTATTCGTGTTATATGGGAATTGGTAAAATTATCTACACAGGGGGCTCAGCATTCATATGACTGGCGCCCGCATTCTTTTTTAATATCACATGACATTTTCTTTTGTGCAACCCTCTTCACTGGAGCTTAGCCGCGAGCCTACCCTGTCACTCTAACAGCTTTTGGACACTTGTCAAAAGCGTAAGTGGCGATCTTGCCTACTAGATTACTTTAATTGTATGACGGTGGCACATCCCAATCAGACCCTGTCTCCGGAGCCCTGATACAACGGGAGGGCGCACTGGTGTCATCAACCCCAGTATCCACTCCCCACGTATCATTAACCCCAGTGAGTGATTACTGGGTCCGAGAATCATTTACCCTGAGTAGGCGGAGTGAACCAAGAATAGTCTTCTGCATTCTAAGACTAAGATTTCTGCCATATTACGGCAAGATAGATATTATTATTATTCTCTGTTATTTTTCAATAACAGCTGTTATGGAATAAAAAAAATGATAATTTTAATGCTGAAAAGTCACTACTTCCAGAATACTCTGTAGTTCTGATGAAAATACTGTGCCAATATAAAACACGACTCTCTGCATTTAAAAAAATAAAATAAATAAAATAAAAAATACAGATCCGTATTTGAAAATAATAAGTTGAGGGTGACCCCATGTGTACGATTCTTTATATATTTATTAAATTACATTTAATTTTTATTCGCATATTTGTATAGTATACCAAGTGTTGCTATGGCAAAGTGCCAAAAGTTATAAAAAATCTTTACAAAATATAAACAAAATATTCAAAAGAAAATTTTCGAAAATTTCGAATTTTTCCTATATATCTTCAGAACTAAAGGAGCTAGATTAGATTTTTTTTTGTTTCTTGTAATTGATCTCAGAAAGCCGCAATTTCGGCCTCATTCAACCACTCCTTCATCTTTCAGCTGTATTAAGGATAAGCCAATTCCATACTCCGCATTGAATCCGAGTAACTCCGCATTGAATCCGAGTAACTCCGCCATATTTTCTGACGACGTGCCCGCTATAATTTCAACTGCGAGTTGTATGGGTTGCACTGCGCGAATCAGTTTCGCGCAACTGATTCGCGAAAACGTTTCCAAAGTCGCTGTCTCGGTTTAACTACTCACACGGGGCGAAACGTTGCGGGTTGACGGCGATAACAACGTGAGCCGCCGGAGTGAACGAGACTAGTTATTCCAGTTGTGGTTTTTCCGAATGCAGGCAATATTTGTGGCTTATTCCTTTCTGAACCTCTCACTATTGTAGTAAGGAACTCATCAAGGTTTCAGAATATTTTTTGAAGCGTCTGGAATGTTCAGAGAAATCCCAAAAAATCGAGGAGAGAACACTTGTTCCAGAATGATCTACAATGTATTCTACTGAAAAGGCCCGAAGGTGAACTTTTCGAAAGTTCGCGAAAGGAAAAATCATCATGGGGATGACACTTTCTGGAAATTCCTGGAATATGTTCGCGAAAGGAAAGATCATCATGGGGATGACACTTTCTGGAGATTCCTGGAATATAAAACTTACGAATATTCTGGAAGCTTCTGAGAGGTATTGGAAAACCCGAGAAAACCGAAACAGAATGTTCCCGAAAGTTCTGGAATCTAATAAAAAAAAACAAAAAAATCAAAAGTTACGTTAAAAGAAGTGTGTCGGAGATTTCAAACAAATTAAAGGAATAATTTCAACAAAGTCAAAATCCCGTTTTCTCGACACTATCTTACAAAGAGGAAAATTTGAGGCAAACATCTAGCAGAAAACAACTAATTTCCCCTACGAAATTCAATAACATCTGACAATTATTATTGCAAAGTTCCTTCAGAAGGACTTTATTACAACTTCTAATTGAAATCAAGCATTGAATAATACCCCCCAACTGAGTGGAAATGACCACATGCATATATTACATGTTACGCTTTTTTCTACTTTCTAGCGAAAATCTGGCGTTACTATGGGGTGGATGATATTGAACCCGACTATTCCTGGAATAAACCCCTAGCACAATATATGCCTCAGGCACTGGTTATTTTGAGTGGTATGCTCCAATCTCCCTAATTTACCTTGGAGGGAGGACCAGTGTAGCTCCAGATGGAGATACGGTACTCCAGGAGTCAAATGGGGTGACCGAAAGTTCGCAAAAGTGTTCAAGCTCCAATGGACTGCATTAGTGATGACGTCACAAATATGCAACCAACATTACATCCAGTCCTAAATCATTTGGCGCGAAATGATATGCGTCATTCTCGACCGTGTATCGAAATAGCTCTTTTTGTTTTATGCTCTCACACGAAATAAGTAAATATTTAAGGAATTGCCTACAGCGGGCCTTAGATATGAAGAATAGAAGAAACGATATTTCCATAAAACAATTTTCTGAAAAGATTTTACATAATTTATAGACGAAATAAATTTGAATATTCATCTACATCTAACTTCATGCTGCAAGAAAGTGCCACCCCGCTAGATGGCACATTAGGCACGAAACAGTAAAGTGGTGATCAGCCAAGTGTTTCATTTTATTCCCATTTGAATTTGAAAACATTGCTGAAGATGTCGAAATATGAAATAAGTTTATCAGACATTTTCATCTACGCAGACATTGATACTTTTTCATGAAAATCTCAAATACATATTACATATGACATAATGTGTGGTCTGTGAACATGACTACGAGCAAACAACATGAAGTTAGAAGCATGATTATATTTTGCTATTATTGGTCGACGCATAATGGATTTTCTGGAATTTATTCAGAAGTTATTTTGAAGACTTTCTTTACGTTAATCATTCTATAATACGTATTAATTCTTCTTCTATCGAATTCAAATACATACATATCTCAAATATTGCTAATAATAGCGAAATATTTAAATTAATACCATTATAATTTTGAACGCAGATTCTAAACCTTATGTAATGGTTACTGAAGGTTCATTTTAGCGCAGCTTCGTTCAGATATATTTTGTTAGGACTCAGTGCGCTGTTAGTTGCATACATTTTGACGTCACACTAATGCGATCTATTGCAACCTTTGCACGGCAAGGAATACCGGCTGCTGTTTCAGGTATCGGAGTTGAACGAGCTAGTTTGGGAAGTTTAGGGACATAGTGACAAGTGAGAATTTATTAAAATAGTCTCCAACTGAACACGCAAGCAAACAATATACCTAACTTAGAACCGTAAAACGGTATCGAAATGATTTCTCCAAGAATACGAACTAGCAGTCGATGCAACGAGTTCTGAACGGCAAGAAGGTGCCAATACTTTTAGGATATGCCAAGGTGTAAGCTTTCGGTGACAATTACTGGTATTCTAATTGGTTGATTTGTACTCAGATTTACTCAGTAAATTTGAGCACACACGGTACATTTCTTTATTATGGTTGAATCTGTGAACGGTACGAAGGTACCCTAGCCTCCTGAAATTGATTCTAGCAACATACCACAATGTACGAAAGCGTAGAAGGGCATCTCCAATTTTATCTTTCAAATTCCGACTAAGTTACTCGGATTTTCATAATTCCGACCTTTTATTTTGGAATTCAGACTTGGTTACCCGGAATTCTTTAATCCGGCTTCGTATCTCGGAACTCCGATTAACTAACTCGGAACTTTAGACTTTGTCAAAATTCCGACTTGGTTACTCAAAATTCAATAATTTCGACTTCGTGATTGATCAATCTGTTCTCTAGGAACACTTATAACGTACAGCAAACCTGACAATGGAATAAACCCTCTTCACTCAGCATGGTTCCTTACGAAGGAATATCAATACCGAACAGACTGATTCCATGAACTTTATGAAATGAAATTTTGAAAATTCCGCCAGCAGCAACTTTGTTAACACCTTAGGAACATAAGGCAAGGCTTTCTTCGATAATCCACCCTTTTCTGTCAGAGGCTATTCAGTCAACACCTCATGGTTTGAATGAAAACGTAAGTAGAAAGATCTAGTCTGATACAATACGCATTGATTAAAATTTCTCGGATACCAACTTCATGGAATGCGGGCAGATAGTAGGGTTAGGTTAGTCGAAGAATATTTTCAGAACTGGTTAACCTAAAAATTATTTGTTCAAGTAGAAAACTAAATTTTTCACTATCACGTTGCTTTGGATACATTTTGATTTATTTCGATGTTGCCATTTAAAATATGTATTATTTCAAAATATCATGATTCGGTTGTAATACTAACGAGAATACCAATGAAATTGAATCAAATATACCAAAAAAAATTATATATAGTAAAAAATTTGTGTAGAAAGCATTTTTGCAATGATAGAAATTAGATGGAAATCGGACAGTGGAAAGAATTGCCTAGATTTCAAAGGATTATGCTGTGAACATGAGAAGAAAAGATGGTACAGAGTTTAAAGAAGATACGGTTGTATTTCAACAAGCTCAAGCTGCCCACGATTCTTTACGACGAAAACTTCAATCGGATCCCTCTAAAAGGGAACTAACTTCAGCAGCATTGGGCTCATTAGAAATAAAGAAAATGATAAGATTATGGAACGAAAACACCCCTGAGGGGCTACAATGGAAATTCTATAGCATAGCCGTGGTGGAGAAGCTGCTGTTGGCTTGACTGACTTTTTCCATATCGCATCACAGTGATTGTTCTGTAACAAATTGAGTTGAATATAACCCTGTTTTCAGCAAGATTTGCCAAGAAAGTTCAAGCATGTTAACTGAAAGCAATTTTTCAGTAGAAAACAACAACAGAAACGTTTTTCCTGTCAGTCGAGCGTTTGTGTTCATCTACCCTACTCTGGACTCGACGAGGAGAGACGTCGAAGTCGGGAGTCGCAGAACATGCATGGACAGAACACCACCGCATCCTGTGGAAAGATGCCGACATCTTAAACAAAGAAGAATACTGGTTCAAACGCAAATTCAAAGAGGCCCTCTACATCCAAGCAAACAACGCTTTCAGTCAACCCAGCGTAGAAATTAAGAATATGTGGAAGACATTAATTAACCACAGGTCAATTCTAGAAGAATACAAACGATAAGGGCCACCTAATTAACAGGTAGTCCGGTTGACTATCTTTGGACATATAAAAATTCTCCCCATTACTCCGGCTGTTAGTTTGACACTTGATAACGATCGGAGATACTAAACCGATTGAAACGTCGTGCTCATAGAAAAACTCCAGACAATGGAAGTCCGCAGTAAAAGTAATGAAACAATAATACTAATTTATTGATCACAAATACACCTTAGTGTCTGCATAGGTTAAAACTATTAATAAAAGTATTAAAATACAGAAACTGTAACTAACTACATAACAAGTATACAGATATACATATACACATGCAAATAATTAAAATTATACATTACAACTCTACCTATGATACAAAAATAATGGTAAAATTTTAAGATGATCTAATCAACAAGGATAAAATCATCGACGTCATAATGTGCTTCTTGCAGTAATTAATTTTTCAATTGTTTTTTGAATGTTTCCAGATCATCTTTCAAAGGTAATGGAAGTTTATTGTACAATTTTATGCCTAGTTGGCTACGATTTGTACTGGTTAGTCTATGTTTAGGAATGAGAAGATTTTGTCTGTTACGAATACCATAGTTATGATTAGAGCCAACTTCTTGAAACTGTATGATGTTCTTCCTCATATATTGAAGATTGATATATATTACAGCTGATGGTAAAGTGAGAATCCCAAGTTTAGTAAACCAAGGCTTACAACTCTCTATCCTAGTTTTTCCCACTATTGCTCTGATTACTCGTTTTTGGAGTAGTTTGACTAACCCTACGTCGGGTATCAAAAATATGCCTTCGTAACACAATGATAAATCTCCCATCAATGCCAGGATATGTCAGCCAATATTAGATTCATATTGTCCCACTAATTACATCATGCCGCCACTAGAGAAGAAGCACGATCAGCACTTTCTGATAAGCTTGCAGAATTTATCTTAGCATTTAATTTATTTTCATTCAGGCAGTCAGTTGCTAGCTCTCATACTGTTAACATCGTTCCGTATATCAAATAATTGTACTTTTGACTGAAATAAATCTTTTTAAAAACGAACTTTGGGTAATCGATAATATTTCTGGCGCAGTCGGTAGGATTATCAGAATTGTATCGAATCGATCGTGCAGTTTTCGTGTTTACGATTGACTGATTTTTCGAACCAAATATCGAACTTTAGTGATTTGTTGTGGACTTTGTTGCGGAGTGGCTTCTCGAAACTCAGAACACCCAGTCTATCGCAGACCCGTACCCATCGTCAGCAACGAGATTTGGGACCAGTATTGCCCAATTCTGCAAGGAGCAACGACCTGGTGAAGACAGAATCGCCGATCCAGACGCAGCCCTTATAGTGGATAAGAAGAACATGCTCAAAGTCGTTTTCATATTACTGTAAGTGCAATTTTATGTCGCTCGAAGATATAACCAATTATTTGAAAAATTTGAATATAAGTACACCTTCAACTGACTCACAAACTCTTCCTATTCCAACAATTCGAAATTCACTTTCAAGACAACCTATTTTGGATAATCAAGCTAACAATCGTTCAAATATGGCTCAGTTTAAAGCTGAATACTTGAATTGTGTGCCGGAATTTGACGGTAATCCCAATGATTTAACTAGATTATTATCAATAAGTGAATCGATCATTACAAATTTTTATAATGCAGCCAATGCAAATGACTTTCAAAATATTTATTTATTGAATTCAATCATTTCCAAATTAAAAGGTAATGCAAAAACATTAGTAAATATACAGGGTGCCAAAAATTGGCAAGAATTGAAAGACATTTTGACAAGAAATTTCTCAGATCAAAGAGATGAGGTCTGTTTGAATAGGGATCTTGTTATGTTAAGGCAATCTCATAATGAAAGTGCTCAAGAATTCTATGACCGATGTTTAAATATTTTGAATTTGCTGTGCAGTTATGTAGACATTCATGAAAACACAGAAGCTGCTAAAACACTCAAACGTGATCTTTATCAGAATTTAGCCCTCAAAACATTTTTATCAGGACTAAAAGAACCATTAAGTACCACTTTGAGATGCATGAAACCAAATACTCTCAGTGAAGCTCTACAATTTGTAAAACAAGAAGAAAACGTTCAATATTTTCAAAATTTTTCTCATAGAAATATTGTAAAACCTGCCCAAATCACACGACAAAATCAACCCCTGAGGCCCACAAACATTTCTCATCGCGCTATGCCAAATCAGAATAATTTTTTCAATTCCAACACCCCGAATAACTTTTTCCGTAGACAAAACAGTTTCCCTTCACAACCTATAAATGTACAACAGCGACCTAGACCCCAAGGTCAACAATTTTTAACGAATGCTCAAGTCTTTAAACAACCAAGTGGAAATATTTTCACAAAATAAACCTCAACCGAAACCTACCCCAATGAGTGTTTCAACAAGAAATACTCATTTTCAAACAACTCCAATGAGTGTTTCAACGAGAAACACAAACTTTGCTCAACCATCTACGTCCCACTTTGCAAACAGAGGACAACAAAGAAACTTTATTAGTGAAGAACTTTTTAATACCGAAACCGATCGAATCAATCAATGTCATGAATATTATGATACTGACCAGAATATTGATGAAGAAAATGAATTTATTGATATGAATCAACCCGTCGAAAATTACTTCCCGAATGATACAGAACCAACAGAAAGTTCTGATGTAAATTTTCGGTAAGAGCCTCGGAACAATTTATTTCAAACCCTCAAGTTATTTCCTTCAACTCATCGAATACAAGTGAACTATCATACATTGTTTTTCCAGAATATAATCTGAAACTTTTGATTGACTCAGGCTCTACGAAGTCATTCATCGATCCCGATATTGCCCTCAAATATTTTCCAGATCTAATACGAAATGACCCATTTATTGTGTCTACAGTCTTTCAAAAATCTTCACATAAGTACAGTGCTGAGATTCCTTCATCAAACATTTTTAAATTACCACATCCAATCAATTTAAAATTCTTTCTTTTTAAATTTCATAATGTTTTCAAAGGCCTCATTGGATTAGACAATCTAAAAATACTGCAAGCCAGTATAAACTTTGATAAAGGTTACCTAGTAACACCTTTCACCAAAATTAAACTATTATTTCACAAAACGAGTAACGAATTGAATTTAGTAACCGTCACACCCAGATCAGAACAGGTGATCAAAATTAAAACATCCATTCCTGAAGGAGAAGTTATAATACCTCATTGCAAAATTCATAACTGCGAAATACCCGAAAGTCTTACGATAGCAAAAGGCGGATACGCGTTAACAACAATTTTAAACAATACTGTTAGTCCAGTGACATTAGACCTTTCGACACCGTTCTCTGTCGACAAATTCGATAGAAACGAAATTCAAAAAATCGATTTGAATAATTTTCATGTCTCTCCAAATAAAAGTTTAGACCTGTCAAAAATCAGAACAGACCATATGAACGAGGAAGAAAGAACAAAAATTTTAGAAATATGTAAAGAGTTTTCCGAAATATTTTATAATGACGACACTCCACTGACATTTACGAGTAAAATAAAACATAAAATACGAACAACAGACGATATACCAATATATACCAAATCTTATCGATATCCGTTTGTCCACAAAAAAGAAGTTGAAAATCAAATAAGTAAAATGTTAGATTCAAAAATTATAAGACCTAGTAATTCACCGTGGTCGTCACCTATATGGGTTGTACCCAAGAAGGTCGACGCATCTGGTAAGCAAAAATGGAGGGTTGTTATTGATTATAGGAAGCTTAATGAGAAGACAATCGACGATAAGTACCCTCTACCTAACATACATGACTTACTCGACAAATTAGGGAAATGTCAATATTTTTCTACTTTAGACCTAGCTAGTGGCTTCCATCAAATCGAAATGGAAGAAAATGACATTGAAAAAACAGCATTCAGCACAGAACATGGCCACTACGAATTTTTGCGTATGCCATTCGGTTTGAAGAATGCTCCAGCTACGTTTGAAAGAGCAATAGATAATATTCTTAGAGGTATACAAAATGAAAAATGCCTTGCATACCTTGACGACATTATTGTATTTTCGACTTCACTCCAGGAACACCTAGAACGTCTTAGGTGTGTATTTCAAAGACTCAAAGACTCGAATTTCAAAATTCAGCTGGACAAGTCTGAATTCCTAAGGAAGGAGGTTGCTTATTTAGGCCATGTGGTAACCCCTGACGGTGTTAAACCTAACCCCGACAAAATTAAAGCCATTAAAAACTTTCCTGTGCCCAAAACGACAAAACAAATCAAAGGCTTTCTTGGTCTATTGGGCTACTATCGACGGTTCATCCCAAATTTTGCGAAGATCACAAAACCTTTCACCAAATGCCTCAAAAAGGGCGCAAAAATCGAATTGAATGACGAATTCCTCACCTGTTTCGAAACATGTAAAAACCTTTTGATGAATGAACCTATCCTACAATATCCTGACTTTTCTAGACCCTTTAACTTGACTACAGATGCTTCCAATTTTGCGTTAGGTGCAATTTTATCCCAAGGGCCGATAGGTAAGGATTTGCCTATAGCCTACGCCTCTAGAACACTAAATGATTCCGAACAAAATTACTCTGCCATCGAAAAGGAATTATTGGCTATCGTATGGGCTACAAAATATTTTAGGCCGTATCTATACGGACGAAATTTCAACATCATAACGGATCATAAACCATTGCAGTGGTTATTCTCGTTGAAAGATCCTAATTCAAAATTAATGAGATGGAGAATCAAATTAGACGAGTATCAATTTAACATTATTTATAAAAAGGGAAAATTAAATACTAATGCGGATGCCTTGTCACGAATAGAAACACATACGAAAGAAACCAGAACTTTCTGGGAAGAATTAGACGACATACTAGGCGAGTCAGAACGTCTAGCTGGCCCATATATCACTTTTGGCTGTCAACAAAATAATATAAACCCGCGCCTTGATACACCTAACTATCAACCTTCCGCTGACATTCTGACAATAGGAGAACTTCCACAAGACCTTGACGATTTTTCAATGATAGTTAATCTTGATCAAACCGAAACAAATACACAAAACAACAACGAAACCAATCATCCAAATAATGCTGACAATACTATCGAAACAAACACACGAAACAACGTCGAACCGAATTATTCGAATGACATCGATGAAAACCAGCAAAATAATGCTGACGAAACAACCGAAACTAACAACGAAAATAATCACGAAACTGAACAGACTGACGATCATACTATTCACTCATGTGCCGATGAAAACCCGATTATAGATATTCCAATCGTGAATTACGCTGTCAACTATGGTCAGAACCAAATTATCATTTCTTCTGTCCTTCATTCTCCTGCAAAGCCAAAAATAATAATTCTTTTTGAGAAAAAGAAGCGAATTACAATTCAGTTCTCACAAAATAACTTTGAAAAAGATGTAATAAAATTCATTAAAGAATATGTTGTACCAGATCTACAATACCATCTTTTTTTCGAAGATCCCAATTTGTACGAACCATTTTCACTGATTTTACAAAAGTATTTCAAAAATTCTTCAGTAAAATTCAAAAAATGTAATAAAAAACTCTCTGACGTTACAAACAAACATGATATTAAAAACATCATAACAAATTATCACGAAGGTAAATCGAACCACAGAGGAATAGATGAAACCCTCCAAAGAATAAAAGAAAAATATTATTGGCCTTACATGAAGAATTCTATCCACACCTTCATCAACGATTGTGAACTATGCCAAAGATGCAAATATGACAGAAACCCAGTTAAAATGCAAATGAACATCACGCCTACAGCAGTTGGTCCTTTCGAAATTATTCATATGGACGTTTTCACATTTGAAAAATCCAAATTTCTCACGATTATCGACAGCTTCTCAAAATATGCTCAAGCATACTATCTCGAAGCCGTAGCAGGCACCGAAGTAGCCAATAACCTAATAAACTTCTTTTCACACCACGGTGTTCCCAAACAAATAATTTTGGACAATGGAACCGAATTCAAAAATGCAGTAATTACTGAATTACTCAGTTTACATAAAATTAAAATTCATTTCTGTTCTCCGAACCATCCACAATCGAACGGAGCAATTGAACGATTCCATTCAACCATTACTGAGCACCTTCGTTTACTAAATACAAAAGGATTCATGAAAACACCAGCGAAAATGAAAATGATTTACGCTATACTAGCTTATAATCATTCCATACATTCAGCAACTAAATTGAAACCCATAGACGTAATAAACGGGCATACCACAAGTAACGAACCTTTCGACATGAAACTAGATCAAATTCTATCGAATGACTACGTTGCTCAACACAGAGAACGTTCAAAACTACTTTATTCAAAATTAAATTCAGAACTTGTTTCAAAGAAACAAAAGAAAATTACAAGAATCAACGAAAACAGAGACTCTCCCAACATCTTCAAACGCAAACAAAAAATATTTGTTAAAACTCACGTACGACGAAAGAACGCTAACAAATTCGCAAAACCTAGCAAAATAAAAAGTGTGAATAAAGATAAGAAAGTTTTATCAACCGTAAACCAACCCAAGATTCACATGGACAATGTTAAACGCCCACTTAGGAGACTCTACTCGTTCGACAACTAAAACATATGTTTCTTTATCATTTCAGATTACCCGGAATTGTGACTATGCAGGAAGCAATAGCACTAAGAAACCTTGAAAACAATCCCGGTTTGATGCCCGTAAATCTCGGTTCAGCAAAAATACGAGAATATTACCACTCTATTATTCATTATTATGATTTGAACACCATTATAACCGAAATAAATAAATTGAAAATAAAATCATACAATATCGAACGTTTGATTGCCAAAAACGTAGATTATTCTAAAGACACTTCTAACTACATGAAAATTTTAAAATTCTCAGAAAAAAATGTTGAAAGTAAGCTAATCGAAATAATTCCACATCCAAATAGAAACAAAAGAGGCTTAATAAATGGCTTAGGATCAATATTCAAATCTATAAGTGGAAATCTAGACTCTGATGATGGTGAACGTTACGAGAAATTAATTCAAAACTTACAGCAAAATCAGAAAGAAATATCATCGACAATGCACACACAGAGTTCTTTAGCAATATCTATGATTGATCAATTCAATAAAACCATTCAACACATAAGTCACAATGAGAAACTATTAGAAAGCAAAATCAACCAAATTGCGGCTATCGTAGAAAATCATGCTTATAGAGAAAATTCCAACTTCATCAAAGACATCATGAACCAGATAATTAATACATTCGAAATGATCAATTCACTTCTTCAAGATATTCAAAATTCGATCACTTTTACAAAAATTGGAGTCATGCATCCAAGTATTATAAAATCCAAAGAACTTCTAGATGAATTAAAATACATTCAATCAAAACTCAAAGAAAGTCAATTACCACTGGAAATCAACTTAGAAAATATCCCATTAATCGAAAATCTGATCAAAATTGATTGTTTTATTCTCAACAATAAAATAACTTACATTTTGAAAGTTCCAATAACTTACCCTTTTGAAATGAACCTCTATCACCTTTATTCAATTCCCATAGTATCCAAGGGTCAGTTCAAGGCAATAATACCAGAAAACAAATATCTGTTGAAAAATAAATTGTACTACACGTTTATGAGCGACTCTTGCATGAAAATCTGCCAACAACACTATATTTGCGACAATGGTGAACCACAAGAAATAAAAAACGTCGACCTTTGTGAGATCCAGCTCCTGGATCTGAAAGATCCCTCCAACTGTCAGCAAATGAACATTGAAATCACCCAGCCAATGTTCAAACGATTAGAAGAATCCAATCAGTGGGTTGGGCTCCTCCCTACTGAAGAAACAATAAGACTAATATGCCACCAACAAGAAGAAATCACCAAAATAATGGGCTCATACCTGATAGAAATTCCGAATGACTGTCAATTGATAACTCATCGAGAAATCATCTCTAACGAAGTTCGTACATCTGTGCCAAGCCAGCCCATCTTATTTCCTGAGTTAGACATACAGAACATCAAAGAAACACAAGTGAACCTCAGCCTCCATCTGGAACAAATAGAACTCGACGAGCTACACAACATTAAGACGAGAATAATTGAAAATCAACCCCAACTCCAAGCGTACCCAATATCATACACCCCAAGTGCCTGGACACTACTCATTTACGGAGTTTTGGTAGTATCCATAGTATACATAATATACAGGAGAACACAACAAATCCGGAAGAAGTCCAGAGAAACCCCTCAATAGCCTATGGAACTCCAAACTGTTCAACTTCCTCAGTAACCCTCCGAAGTTGAATCTGCGAAGGGAGGAATTACATCATGCCGCCACTAGAGAAGAAGCACGATCAGCACTTTCTGATAAGCTTGCAGAATTTATCTTAGCATTTAATTTATTTTCATTCAGGCAGTCAGTTGCTAGCTCTCATACTGTTAACATCGTTCCGTATATCAAATAATTGTACTTTTGACTGAAATAAATCTTTTTAAAAACGAACTTTGGGTAATCGATAATATTTCTCACTCGACGAACGATAACACTCAAAGATCAATAGCAAGAAGCACTCTTCGTTAGCATGGACTCCGGGAATCCGGGAAGAGTAAATGCGTTGACTCAAACAAAGTTCGAAGAAGTGTATCGAATAGTTTGAACAAATGAAGAACAGCATATATACGGAATTTCAAAGATTGGATAGTCATTTCTTTCCGAGACTCTTAACTGAACATGAAAATGGTCGCTCAATTGTATCCTCTATTATTTACTTGAATGCGTTGCCCTGCAGCAATACAATGTTGCTCGACAAACCAATTTCGTAAATAACAAGGAGAGCAAATTATCTCAGATATTTAGAACGTACTACTACTTACAAGAATTCATTTCGGAAAGTATGACGATTTTCGTACATATATAGACTAAATTGAAATTGTTACAGGTAACTGGATGCTTTGAAATAATTTGAATTCAACAGTGGAGGGTGGACGACTCTTCCTAGCCAGTATACAGAGTTTTAAATTCATTCTATTGATATAATTGAATGAAAAATTCTTGCCCCAGCTAGGAATAGATCCACGGACCCTCGGCCATGAGTCTGGGTTCACAACCCACAGCACCATGCTGCTAGATTTGTTTTTAATAACAGTAATTTTACCCAACAATTTCAGCTGAAGGAACTTGGTCGATGGTCTTTTGATATCGCAAGATGTCGATGATACAATTAAGTACTGCGCTACTATTAGTATGAAATAATGTTTTTCGTCTACCTCGTATTATAATGTCTGTTTAATGTTCTTCAATGCAAACGGAATCGACCATTAGTGATCCCCATTAATGGTCTAGCTAACGGACTTTCCACCACAATTGTGATCACGCTATATAAACTATTACTTCAATGAATTCTAGTCCGGGATGATACCTAAAATGAAATATTGAAACGTTCGACACATACCATTTTATTTTTACTTACATCATTAGTAGAATCAATGTTTTCCAAACGGGAAGTATGCATCTATACATCGATTACACCTGTTCCGACTTCACATCTGCTTAAGATATGGTTATACAGTGTGTCCCAGCTAAAACTTGTCACCCCCCTAATATCCGAACTCATGAAAAAAATGGAAAGTCGCTCAGACCCGTCGATTTGTATTTCAAGGGGGAACACTTTCACCAAATACACCATCATTGTGTTGTCAACCCCCTCAACCCCAGCACCCCCTACTTCAGAATTTTCAATGGGACTACTATACTTGTGATACATCATTTTGAAGGGAATTCAATCCCAAATACATCGGTGTACTGAAATTGAGGATCGATCAAGTGTTGTTGAAGTTTTCATGAAAACTAATTTTTTCCAGATATTTTTATTTTTCATCACCTAACATGTTATCATCGTATGAAAGGTTCAAAATGTGAACCATTCAGTTCCATACAGAAGTATAAGCGATCTTCGAAATTTCTTCGCACATTGCTCAACATTTCTGGAGTCACTGCACGACACTCCACAACAATTCTCCTGCGTAGATCATCAAGAGAAGTTGGCTGGGTAATATAAACTTTGGATTTCAAATGACCCCATAAAAAGAAGTCTAATGGTGATAAATCAGGAGATCTAGGTGGCCATTCTATTGGTCCTCGCCTTCCAATCCATCGCCCTGTGAAATTGTCATCTAAAAATTGACGTACAGGTGCAACAAAATGTGGAGGAGCTCCATCTTGTTGAAAGGTGAGCTGACCGTCAAGTTACCTATCATCGTCTTCAAGTAACTGAGTGATTCTGTGGTTCACAGTTGTATCAAGAATTTCAAGATACGTTTGTCCGTTGAGGTTACCATCAATAAAATATGGACATACAATATGGTCTCCCAGAATACCAGCCCAAACATTCAATTTCTGGGGAGTTTGTGAATGAGTTTCCCTGTACCGATGGGGATTTACGTCACTCCAGTATCTGCAGTTGTGCCTGTTCACATGTCCATTTAAATAAAAAGAAGATTCGTCAGAAAAGCACACATTGTAGAGGTAATTATTATCACCAATCAATAATTGACTCATGATTTCACAAAACTCTGTACGTCTGTCAGGATCATCTTCATTTAATTCTTGTACATTCTGCATTTTATAAGGATGGAATTTTGCGTCTTTCAGAATTCGATGTACGCTGCTTTTCGAAACTCCAGAAATAGTCTCAAGTTGTCTTAACGATTGAATGTTGTCCATCACTGCATGTCCTACAACTGCAACAGCGACCCCTTCATTTCTCATAGGCTTCTCTCGTTCATGTTTTTTATTCAGCACTGATCCCGACTCCAAGAACTTATTCATCAATTGAAGCACGTACTGATATGATGTGGTGTTTTCTGGATGACTTTCTTTGAAACTTCGAGCCGTAGCTCTAGCACATCGTCCATTTTCAAAATACGCAGCTACAATGGATATTCTCTCTTGTACAGTATAAACCATTTTCGAATGTTTTCAAATTGTTGAATGCAGTGACTCCAATACATCAATTACCAAGGCGTAAACAAAGATATGCGTATACAAAAACACATGAGGGCAATTTTTTTTTCATAAAAACGTCTGTCGCACCTTCTAAACTATTATTTCTGACAGCATATTATTTTTCAATACAGTGGCGTACCCACAGTGAACCTTTCTTACGACGCTAACATTTGAGGTGATGAAAAATTAAAATATCTGGATAAAACTTAGTTTTCATTAAAACTTCAACAACACTTGATCGATCCTCAATTTCAGTACACCGATGTATTTGGGATTGAATTCCCTTCAAAATGATGTATCACAAGTATAGTAGTCCCATTGAAAATTCTGAAGTAGGGGGTGCTGGGGTTGAGGGGGTTGACAACACAATGATGGTGTATTTGGTGAAAGTGTTCCCCCTTGAAATAAAAATCGACGGGTCTGAGCGATTTTCAATTTTTTTCATGAGTTCGGATATTAGGGGGGTGACAAGTTTTAGCTGGGACACACTGTATAGGTTAAGCTTAGGTATATGAGAAGTCATCTTTGTCGATTACTGGAATTTTATCAGAGGAGCTAGACTCCATGATTTCAGTAGTGCCACTGATCACTTTACCGTGATACTTTAATATGATTCTGAACTTGGTGAAACAAAAATGAATAATAATGAAAAATTCTACAAGGAATGAATAATCGATAATAGCATATTGGAAATTTGGAGGAAGTATAATAGAAAAAATACATAGCTGAAAATTTCAATGAATTTTCTACTAATATTTATTAGACATTCAACACATTCAAGAGCTGTGCTGAGAACATTGCAAAGCCACTTAATCGTTGAATGAATATGTCTTTAGAAAGTGGTGTATTTCCAGAATCTTCCAAAACAGCTGTTACTAAACAAGTTTCAAACTATAGACCCATATCGCTTCTCTTAAACATCTCGGAAATTGTAGAAAAAAAAATAATCAAAGCCAGAAAAACAGAATTTATCAAAAAAAAAAAAACTTGATATCTAATGGGCCCATTCTCTCTACAGAATTGCCAGTGACGTGCCCAAGGGGAGGTATTGGGGTTTGAACCTTCCGCCAAGATCCGACCGATAGAATACGACATTTCTTAGATCTGGAAGCGTCGTTTCCTATCGGTAGTTATCGTGCTGTCGGGCGTTGTCCGCCCCAGAAAAAAATCTTGGGTACGCCACTGAGAACTGCCGCTAGGGTCAGATGAGAATCCCAATTCCTTCATTGAGTGCAGAGATCAATACTCATTCAAAACCAACGTCTGGGTAGGATTCTTCGAGACAACAGGATTAATTGGGCCTTTTTCCCATGGTAATCTTAACTGAACAGGTTACTCATATTTTAAGAAGGAAATTAATTTCCTATATTGATCAGAATCCATTAGATGTTAGGTATATATGGTTCATATAAAATGGATCATCGATCCATAGTACGAGAAATGTCGCAAACTATGTAAATTAAACATTTCAAGACGGATGGAAAGGAAGATGTTCCATTCATCATATCTCATATCTGGTTTCGAGGATATGTCAAGATGTATATTTACCAAAACTGACCGTTTTGAAACGTTGACCAACTCTAGGTTGAAATCAGGCAAGTTATAGTAGAAATTCCTCCATAAGATTACGTGAGAAAAGTCATAAGAGATTCAGAAACGTACAGTTTTCAGCACTGGAAGAGAAAGGCGTTACACAGGAATGTAAATTTTGTTATAAAGATACACCTACCCACCAAGTCTCAATTCAAAATGTACTTTGTATTTTGTGTTTTTCAATTATTATCCAGTTAATAGTTTTCTTCTAAACATTGCCTACTTATTTTAGGATCCTGGCTTTATTCAACTTTCTTTCCATTACTGTTTTATTTGGACTCATCTTCGAAATTTCGTTAGTCGACTGCTACGACAGAAAATGTATGCTGATTCAGTAATTCACTACGCAAAAATTATTGTTGATAATTTCCATTTAAATTTTAGGCCAACTCATTAAGACGCTGAAATTAGTCATTGGTAGACTGTACTGGATAACGGAGAATATATTATGATTGCAAACAACTCTTTTTACAACATTTTTCGAAATTTCGGATACTAAGGTCACTTTACTCTTCAGTTAGTTTAGAATATTGGCTGATTCTCGCTTAAACGTACGCCACTGATAAAAACGGCACGTATTTAGTCTAATTGAACTTTTATGTAAGTACAATGCAATTTTTTGGGAAAACAGTAATTAAAAATTTTCCCATATGGTTCCAAAATTTTGGCGGACACTGTATATACAAACTGACCATTTGAAATTTATTTTACGTTGACATTCCTTTATTGAGTTTGAACATTTTTAGTGTGAGGTCCATAATCCATGATGTAGCTCTAGTTCATCTAGACAGGAAACTCAAATTAAACAAGCATGTTGCAGCGATCGATGTGATACAGGACTATGAACTGGAGGACGTTATCATGAATCAAGAAAAAGGAATAATTTCTGGTTGGGGATCTAATGAAAAATCTTTGTTATCAAATTCACTGTTTTCTGGTTTGGTTACATTAATGACAGACGAAGGTGAGCATCAGGTTATAATTTTACTTATTCTCATAACTGACAATTTGATGAGGAAAAAAGTATTGTTCATGAAATTTGAAATATAGCGAATTTCTTTTTTGAGTCAAAATCATCAACACAACGAATTTCTTCATCTTCATAATAATAATAATAATGATCTAGCAAGAGTTTTTAACTCATGGCTAGATCGAGAGCAGCAGATTTCGGATTGGTTTGTCGAGGGGCGAACCGTGCTGTTGGGAGTCGAAATCTTACCTTGAATATAATAATTATTTTATCATCCCGGCTGAATGACCAAATTTCAGAAAGAAAATTCAAGAGATTTTTTGACTTATGTCTGAACAACTTTATTTATATATTTCTTTTTTAATTTTTTTTATACATGGACATAACAATAAAATGAATATTTCATAACTATGGTGAAAATCTGCAAACAGCAACATTCTCCCCTCAGTAATCGATTGAAGACATTTGAACGATTACTCGATTACTCTACTCATTTTGTTTCTTCTTAACGTCCAATATACAAAGTCGTGAGACTGGCCTCTTCAGGATATTTCCATTTGCCATTTCTACGTCGACAACTCTAATTCCCCATCCCATCCAAGTTAACATCTCCAAATATCTTGAAGAAGTATTTTTCCTTGTATGATGAAATGAGATAAAAATCCTAATGGGTCAAAAATCGACATTACTACTTTGAGAATTTCTCTTTTTGTTGGCCTTCTTATGTTATCAAAAATAGTATTGTTGATTTTGTTGAATTTTGTCTTAAATGTGAAAGTATCATCGGAAGAGTTCCAGTATACTTCTTAAATTCTTTCTGTATTGTTATCTGAAATCATGTTTAAAGTCTTTTGTTCATGAGCCAATAAAAAAGCATCGATGTTTTTAGTAATTTCTGGAGAATTTGCTACCCAGTTGAAAAAAGTAAATCCCGCCTTAGGGTGAACATAAATTACGTCATTTATAAGTTGTTTATCTTCTTCGACTGAATCAGAATTACCTAAATAGTCATCCATGTAATGATGTTCTATGATTGCTCTGTCTGCTTCTGGAAAGTATCTTTGAAATTCTCGCGCGTTTCGATTTTTTGCCTCCTGTGCTGAGCATGGCCCACTTAAAGATCCAAAAAATACAACTTCGATTTGATACACACTTGGGTCTCTGCTTCTGCACATCTCTCTCCATAAAAATCTTTGGGCGGCACAATATTCTTTTCGCACTTTCACTTGCAGAAACATTTCTTTTATATCACCTGTGAAAGCAAATCTTTCAATTCTGAAATTGAGCAAAATTTTATGCAGTGAATTGTATAAATCAGGACCAGTCATCAAAAAGTCATTTAAACTATAATTTTGAGATTTTGCTGAAGCGTCAAATACTATTCTAAGTTTTGGCTTGTTGGGGTTCATAATTCCGAAGTGGGGTAGATACCACATTTTCGGAGAAGACTCATTTACTTCTTCATCTGAAAGTTTTCGTATACATCTTTTTGCCTGGAGATCATTTATTTTGTTGCAATATTCTTTACCATAAACAGGATTCTTGTCCATTTTTCGTTCTGTACTGTATAACCTTGTCAATGCCATATTCCTGCTTTCTGGATTAACCGCCTCTTCATTTCTCCAGAGAAGACCAGTTTCCCATTTATCGCCAATCCGTCTCATTGTTTTGTCTAAAATGGCTTGTGATCTTCTGTCTTCTTTTGACATGGATATTTTGGAATTCTCCGTCCCCGATATATCAATTTTCCATTGATCTTTTACTAATTCATGAAGTAAGTCTAGATCACCGTTTTCTTGGTGACTTACATGATAAATAAACCTGAGATTTGAAGAATTATTATTTTTAAATTTAGAATATATATTGCCATGTAATACCCAACCAAGTAAGGTCTTACTTAGTGCTGGACCATTCCATGGACCAGTAACAGTTCTTCTATTAACTAATAGTGGCCAATTGTCCAATGAGAATTTTTGAATGAGCGTTATTCATTAACACAAATTTATTATTTAGATAAGGATATTGTTTGGTAATTACCTCAGAATCCACTGTCTGGCTAGGAAGTGATAACCCTTTCATTGTTCGTGCATGTCTTACTTGAGATTCTTGGTTTCCCAAGTTTTGTCTTGCGATTACTATATCTCCATCAAAAACATTTACTGGGATTTTTCTTATAATTTTCTCAATAGCACCAACTGAGAGCGTTTCCCTGAAGCATGAAGTCTGCAGTGGTTTTCCTCCTGAGAGTATCCACACATTTTTGTCGAATTACGAAAATGATATAAAAAATTTGGCCATTCCATAGGATTTCCACTGAAGTACGGCAAATCCTTTGGCATGGACTGACGTGCAAGTAGTTTGGCAAAGTGAGAATTTGGTAATTGATAATAATTTTCTGAAGCATTTAAATTCATTGTGACACTAGGAATATTTCTTTCCTTTTCTTTTTTTTCTATTTCAGAATTTCCTCTTTCTCTTTCATTCACATCTTTCCATAGATGACAACCTCTAATCCAGTGGCGTAGCCAGGGTGGGGCTTTGGGGCTGCAGCCCCCCCCCCAAGCAAGTCACCAAACTCACCATTATCGTTAAAAATCTATTGACCCGTTGCTTCTTTCCAGAATGTGAAAGCAAAACAATCATACAACCTCGAAACATTTACCATCTGAAATATACCTATATATAAAAAAAATATTTCATGGACCATTCAAATCTAATTTCCACATTCGCATTCAATAATACTATTACTGTTTTCGTATTCCTTTTATTGCTGGCGCTGTCGGCTGCGGCTGTCGGCTGCCGCTGTCGGCTATCGCCTTTGAGCTTTTGATGAGTAGAATATTTGCCGCTTACCGCCAACATGAGTAACGCCGATACCGTGTTCTTTCTCTCAAAATGTTTTTAATAGTAAGCGATTAGCGGTAGAAGAGTACCGGAGCTCAAACGAGACAGTATATAGTATTTTATGAATAGATTTGACACAGAATCACTTTTTGTGTTGCTTGTCCTGTTTTTGTAGGTACGTAAGTATATATTATATTAAAGAAAAGTTTTTCGAAAAACATGTGTTACTTTATTGCATATTTACTGAACTACCTCTGACTTAGAAATGAATAATGAAATAATGAAAGTGAGAGCTGTTATTATATGATCCATGTCTTGTTCAGCGGGCAGCCCCCCCAAACTGAAATCCTGGCTGCGCCACTGCTCTAATCCACCTTTCAATGTTAGGACTTCTCACCGAAACACACTCTACTGACCCATCATTCATCTCACTGTTCTCTCTTTCTAATTCCTTTTCTTCAATCCTTGATAATTTCAGGGCGAACTCTAAATGTAGCATTTCCTGTCTTTTCTTTTTCCAATTCCTTTTTCTATATTGATAACTCTAACTCTGCTTGTCGACGTCTGGTTTCGCTGTTCCTCGTCTGATTAGATCTAGTTTTAGATGAAGCTTTACCACCTTCCGTTTTAATACTAAGAGAATTCCGTAGTACTGGACATGATTCAACTCTCTTCAATCGTTGATTTGGCAGTTCTTTCTTTGACACGTTGACTACGTCTTAAGTAGGTACGTATTTTCGGACATGAGTTACCACAGATTTGTTCTGTTTGATTGAAGGACCATGTGTTGGGAGTCGAAATCTTACCTTGAATATAATAATTATTTTATTATCCCGGATGAATGACCGAATTTCAGAAAGAAAATTCAAGAGATTTTTTGACATATCTGAACAACTTTATTTATATATTCTTCTTTAATTTTTTTATACATGGACTTTTCGAAAACAATAACAATAAAATTAATATTTCATAACTATGGTGAAAATCTGCAACCAGCAACACGTGCTAATCCCCAAAAACGGAGATTTGTCCGATCCGAAGGACTACAGACCGATAACATGCTTAAACGCATGTTATAAGATGTTTACACGCATCTTATACATGCGAATACTCTCCGCAGTTGAGCCGGTGTATGAACGGATATATGAGCAAAGAGGGTCAAAGAAAGGGGTCGCTGACTGCAAGGAGAACCTGCTGATCGACAGATGCATCACGCGTAACTTTTCAGACAACGGGAAGGCCGTGTACTTTTGAGATTGGAGTGTCTACACAACAGAATGGTACTGGATGGAGCCTTTAAAGTCATCAGGAGTTCAGATCCCCTTCTCTGCTTGGCATGCGACCACGAGAAAGCAGGGATTGGAGCATTTCTTTTCAAGGCAGCAACCCGTGCAGCCGATGAACTCGGTCTCGTATTCGACACTGAACGGATGAACCCAAACTCTGTCACCGAGTTCGAACCCGTTCAGCAAAAGCCCACGTGAAAGCTACGGAGTGTGAGAGGCTCCTACAGCTACATAAGGATAAGCCAATGATGGGGTCTTCTTCAAGAACATTGGAGACCTTGGCTTATCCAGAAACCTGACCTTCGCTTTTCTCAGGTCGAGTGGGCTGAAGTCGGAAACCGAGGGATTCATAATGGCCTGCCAAGATGGTGTCTTCAACACCCTTGTCTACCGTAGTCGCGTGATGGGTATAGATGTCCCTGATACTAGATGCAGAGCGTGTCGTGGGGCAGCTGAGACCATGATGCATTTGCTGTCCGCTTGTCCAGCTTATGCGGTCTCAGCCTATATCTATAGGCATAACGCGGCCCTACGAGTGTTGTACTACCACCTACGACATTCGTACGGTATAGACGAGACACCGGTGTTACCTTATGCTCTGGGAGATATTGAGTCCGTTGCGGAGAATGAGGAGTGCCGAATCAATTGGAACGACTCATTCCCCACCCTCAGGCAAATACAAACCAATAAGCCTGATGTTGTTCTCCTCGACCATCAAAGTAGGACGATTTTCTTCATAGAGTTCTCGGCTTCTGGCGAAACTGACATCGTCCGAAAAAAGAAGGAAAAACGGACAAAATTCCCCAAACCATTCTGTCAAAATGGTGGTTCTGATCATAGGAGTACTTGTTGGAATGATGGACACGCTGATCTCGAAATAATCTCCACAACGTTGTGGAGATGATTTTGTGATATTTCTTCTCGCTTCATTTATAATACCACTCCACTTTGAGCTGAAAAATGTTGCATAGTGAGCACAGGCCGGGTGGCCGATTCTTTCACAGTTTCCTCAATATTGGCATGATGTGTTTATTTGTACAATCAATATCATTTTATCGATATTAGTAAAAATTATTCACTTTGATAAAATGAATGGAAAACACTTTTGTTCAATTTCCATTGGATATTTTATTTTTACGACCGGTTTCTGGTGTTTTATCCCATTATCAAATATAGAACTAACTTAGGTAAATAAAATATCCAGTGGAAATTAGACAAAAGTGTTATCCATTCATTTCATCAAAGTGATCATGAATTTCCACAAAATGAACAGGTCTTCAATTACCCAAAGAATTATTCAACCAATATTGACCCAATATTACAGTGACAATCTACATTCAGAATCGTTCGAGCCAATATTCAATTGTTATTATTATTACGATATTGTGTTTTAAATGTACAGTTGATGTAATAAAAAAAATTGGTATATCTACTCATTTTCCATAACTCATTCTATGAAATATCTCGTGTGATAGTGAATTGAATATTTCTGGAATCAAATTGGCAACAGCACAAAATTTGCTTCGCTGTTACGTGAGAACTGTCATTTGCCATTCAGTATGATTATATATCTATTGAATACAGGTATTTACTCTCATTTTTATTCATGAGGATTGTTTTACTCATGAATTGTTACAACTATGTTCAAAGTATATTTGGCTCATCACAGTGCGTTTCAACCAAAAAGATACAATGAAATACCGATTCTAAGGTATAATGTTTGCGTTTTGAAAATAAGTATCAGCATACTTTTTTTCTTTTTAAAATGTTTTATTTGTGAAAACGTACAAATCCGACATTTACCATATTTCCTACTTTTTCCTCACCTTGTATCTCAGACGGGATGAATTTCAGTATAAACATTGATAGAAACTTTACACCTCGGAATTATGTAAGGAATCTGTGTAAGAAGTTTGTAGGTCTTATTCTCACTCACCCTGTCAAAAAACATATTCTTCGTACTGATTAATCGCCTGTACATAATCAATCAACTCAATGAAAGGTTCTGGAAATATAGCACTTTCCTGGAAGAAGCGTCAACCAGAGTTGTCCAAATCAGAAGGCTAACTCACGTACACTTTTTGGTGACATCGACATGTTTCTGCACCTACCGGTTTTCAAGAACATAGCAAGAGGCCATGTCGCAATTTTTTAAGGATACAATAAGCACATCAGCTAGATTTTGATTTCTGTCGGCTATATTCATGGCAACGAAGACTCATGAATACTGTCTTGGATGGAATTTATAACAAATAATAAGAAGGCAATGGAAACGTTCAACAATAGTATTTCCATCACCGAACGGGGATTCTTCGTTGTCGATATAGTCTGGTCAGTACGGCAACGCTGCTTTTGATATTTGTCAGAACAGCAACAAAACATTTCTGTTCGTTTTTGTCTTTGGCTTATTAAAGTGCTTTTTCGTGAATAAAGGGCAAATTCTGAGTTAGTTTGTTTCAAGCTATCGTAAGTTTTTATTATTTAGCAATGGCATTGTGAAATGTGTAGAAGACCATTTGGAGCTTGAAATCCAAAATGTCATTTCATAGGTAAGCTACCAGTGTCGAAACTACCGAGAAAAGGAAACCGAATTGGAAAAGGGTGAAATAAATAAATTATGAAAAAACATGTCAGTTAGAGCATCGCCTGTTCTCAAAATCCTGTGGAGATTCTTCCATCATAATTTTAAGTTTCCATTCCATATTGGGTTCCCATTATTTCTATTTTATTGAACCTCAATATTTCTGTAAACAACGCACGACACTGCCGGCGAGGGAAGATGTCCCCTACAAATTTAAAGGCGTGAGCGACGAATTAATCATTTAGGTTGTGTTATTTGATCGGAGATTATTGGCAATTCTCAGAACGATGCTGACAATGTTAAATTACCTACTATCAAATTTCCATGCTTACAATGAATGACTTGAGTTTTATGATTCATCTGATTCTTTGATAAATCAAAATAAATTAATTTTTTCCAACTATATTATTTTAAATCATCCGTAAATGGTGAAATTCCAAAATTCATATGAGCCCTTTGAAAACAACAAGGTAGCACATAAATTATTAAGTTCGATTATTTTGTCTTCACCCGTGCATCATCAATGTTATGCATATGAAATAAGTCGAGACGTTTTAGTCAAAATAACGTCTAAATGTAGAATGCCGTGGCTAATATCCCTATAAAATTACAACCTGTAGGTAATAAGATAGGCTAATGAATTACCAAATCAACATTTTCAAATTCATGGAAATGGCGAACTACCAGACAATGAGAGTTTTTTATTAGTTCCAACAGAATACCATGTGACACATACTCATGGGTACACACCTCTTTTCTACTTTCCTTTTTTCCTTCATTTTCCAAATATGTCAAAAAGTACCGTCCAGTGAGCATATTCAATGTTCCAAAGTTCAAAAATATTACTGGAGAAACATAAGCGAAAAGAAATGAATCTGTTTAAAATAATTTTTTCCGTTAACCAGCTGTTGTCCCCTTACGAGCCAAGGATTAACGAAGTCTCACCTTCTAACGTGCGATTCCTAGCACATGGTGTAATCCAATTATTATGAATCCAGTGATACCAGGTTTGATAGGATAATGAAACTGGAGGCAGGAATATGTTCATAGAATTTCCTCATTTGCCTAGTGAGTTTACTAGAAACTTTTGACCTCTCTACTGTATTCTAATTTCAGTCACACTCATATAAGGAAGTTGTTTTATCCATACCTCCGAACCCGTTTGACACCAATCCATCAAATCCTAATTTTATCTACATTAATGCAATTTCTGTAGATGTACCAGTTAACGAAAAAAGTTGTTCAGAAAACTAGGTTGAAGTGCAATATTTCCAAAACCTTTGTATACTTTGATATCAAAAACTCAGAAAAAGAATCTTCTAGACTTAGGTATTCAAACTTTTTCAATTACCAATTCGTGCATGGATACAGGGACACACTGTATAATGATAAATAAATGAATATCTATAAGAAGTAAAAATGCACCATTTGAAATATAGTTGGTAATGAAATACTCAACACATGATTAACAAAAAATGTATTCATACATTTATTTATATATTGCCAGCATGTAGAACTATGTCCAGTTATGAAAGTAAAAACAAAATTAATATAATATATAATCACTTTCAGATTCAGAACTGTTACCAATGTTTATGATAATGGGTTTAATAACCATATCATAATAACCATATATTTTCGTGCTAGGAATCGCACGTTAAAAGGTAAGACCTCGTTAATCCTTAGCTCGCACAAGTTTCTACTTCTGAGGGCTGTCGTTCGTAGGGGGGTGACAGCTGGTTAACGGAAAAAACAATTTTGAAACAATTTTGAAACAGTTCAATCACAAAGAAGCTTTTCTTGTTCATACCATGTTTCAATAAGTGATTCAGTGAGTGTTGATGAAATGGGTTTATTTTCGTTTATTTTGATGTATCTACACCGTTTTTCGAGATATTTTCAGTGCATCTGCAAATCTCTAAAATATAGTAAAGAATAGTTATGACAACAAATTGTTAGGATTGTGAATTAGTTAGGCATAATCTAAAAAAGAGTTCAAATATATTGTGAATGTTTTTACCTGTATTTATAGATTTAGGTAATGTTTTTTCTCTCATTAGGCTTTTCACACTATGAATAACTCTTTTGTGAATATCCTGGCAGTACGGGATTATAGTCACAAATGTCAATTGTGAGGTTAGAAATTGTAAAGAGTATTTGTGAATAAAACACATTGTATTGTACTTACTTTGGAAGTAATGATTCCAACAGACGTTTAGCTCTGAAAAACACATTTTTTATAATACCTATATTCGACTGCAAAACAAAGTGAAACTGGCGACAAACAATACCCCAATGGCAGAAAACAATGACGCAATTGATGGTTGGCTAGTTCAGTTGAAATGTAAAACACTGTCGGTTTTATGGCTATCTCTTTTTACTGTTTTGAGTTTTAATCGATCATCACAATACCATAATTCTTAGATTAGAAGACAAATGTTAACGAATTTTGATTCGCTCATAGCGGTTGCTAGAAAGAGATGTTCGATAGAGGGTGTGTGATCATAAATTGATGACGTATGGGTAAAGATAAAATAATCGAACTGTATATGGGAATGAAAGATTACTTATTTTAAATGACATGAAGTAAGTATTCAATTTACCAAAAATTGATAAGGAATCCTCTTCATAAATACTTAATTTAGTTGATAATATCATCACACATATACGGTCAATAGAATTATTAAGACATAGTTCACAAAATTGGGATTCTTCAATAATTTATGTGGTAATTCAGTTCGACATTGGGAGGAAGAAGCATACAAAAACCTGAGCAATGTACAATATTGTTCAAAGATGGTAACTTTTGAATCACTAAAATCATTTATAAAAGGCTGATTTGCTTGAATTAATTGAGATAAACAGTTGCAAATCTGCATAATCAAGACATAACGAATTTCATTCCTCAAATGATCCAAAACGTCATGCCATGAGTAAAACTTCACAAAAAACCTTAATTGCAACTTCATTTCCATGTTCATTTCGCAAAAAAAATCATAAACTGTTCAATTGTTCCAAATTTATTAAAATTCCCGTGCATTCCAGATTGTATCATATGAAGTCTGGATGCACAAATTGTTTTATTACATAGGATATCCGGAATCTGAATGCAGATTGGGATCCTGCAAAAATTGTCTATTCAAACATATCACTTTACTGCCTTCAGATATTCAACGAAGGCTAACTTAATACAAAATATAGGTAGTGTTGAAGATTCTCTTCAGGTATCTCTTTCAACTCACATTGGCTTATGCAAGAACTATCATAAATATTTCTATTGTTGGAATAGGTCAAGTTTCCTCGCCCATAGCTCAAAACTGTGATGTCATAAATGCTGAATACAATGGCTTCATTACATACATTTCATGTTTGATAAATGAGAATAAATACAACTACAATTTCAATCCCAAACTATTTTTTTCTTGCCGATTTGCCGATCTAAAATGTAAGATTCCAACTTCGTATTGCAATTTGACTAAAAATGTCTATAGTCAGCAACAATTAGAAACATTTTGACAAATCGAAGATAGCAATTTCCTAGGGAATATTTCTCAAAAGAGGAGAAACATCTTTAAAGTTTTCATTTATACTTTTGAAAGACATGAAGATGGAAACTTTGTTGTCGAAATTCCATTGAAAGAAGATTTGGATGTACTGGTTGACTCAAAATCTCATGCTGAAAAATGTTTTTTGAATTTGGAACACAAATATCGGAGTAGGACAGAATTCAGAACAAAATATGTAAAATTAATGTCTATGGTGTATTAAAGGAAGATAGTTTGACTTAAAATCTAAGAGAAGTGTTGATAAGTGCCTTTACTTCATCTTCAGGAACAGTTTCCAATCAAACACAAATGTCAGAAGTAAATATGCAGAGGGACTTGTTTTCCATACTCCTAAGATTCAGAAATTTTCATTTGTAGTATCTTCAGAAGTTGAGAAAATGTATCATTGTGTCTGGGTTCAGATCTATTG
The DNA here is from genome assembly GCA_958502065.1 of Chrysolina americana. Classification (NCBI taxonomy): domain Eukaryota; kingdom Metazoa; phylum Arthropoda; class Insecta; order Coleoptera; family Chrysomelidae; genus Chrysolina; species Chrysolina americana. Next base: position 72,802,868 of record OY293413.1, read on the forward strand.
ATTCCTCTCAATATACATTGTCACCGTTTAAGTCCGCATCATATGGGATTTTTTTTTATTATTCACTTATTGCAAATTTAGAGTTCGTGAACAATTTGTGCTTTGAAAATAATGCAAAATGACGTTTACGATTGTTTTCTTTCTATTGGTTACACCTGTCAAATTTGACATTTTTTCAAAAAAATTCAGAATGTTAGGTTATTTCTCAATATTTTGAAAAATATTATATGAAAAAGTTGTTTATTTTTTGGTTTCCTACCCATCTACCAAATTTGAACCAGTTTGAATAACTTAAATTTTTTTCGCGTTTTCTTAACTTTACACCTTCGGATAATTTAAATTTGACGAAATCTGGAAAAAAACAGTTGAGATGTAATACACCCATCTGCTGAAAGAATTTCATCTGTTTATAAATATTTCTAATTGGATATTTGAAAAAAAATACAAAAATGCTAAAAAAATATCGTACTTGCAAACAGGCTCTAGTTTCAATATTCCATAGCAAAATTTGCTTCAATTATTTTTATCACAATATATTAGTGAAGGGTCTATTGGTTTAGAAAAAAATTCGATAATTCGAAACTAGAGCCACTTTGCATCAACTATAACATAATTTTTTAGCATATTTGTATTTGTATTTGTATTTGTATTTTTTTTAAATATCCAACTAGAAACATTTTTAAACAGAAAAAATCCTTTCAGCAGATGGGAGTATTACATCTTATCTGGTTATTTCAGATTTTACCAAATTTAAATTTTCCGAAGAGAGTAAGGTTAAGAAAACGCGAAAAAATCAAAGTTTTTCAAACTGGTTCAGATTTGGTAGGTGGGTAGGAAAATAAAAATTAAGAAATAACCTAAAATTTCGAATTTTTTTTGAAAAAATGTCAAATTTGACAGGTGTAGCCAATCGATGGAAAACAATTGTAAAGGTCATTTTGCATTATTTTCAAAGCAAAAACTGTTCACGAACTCTAAATTTGCAATAACTGAATAATAAAAAAAGTCCTAGATGATGCGGACTAACGGTGACACTGTATATTATAAACTCAATACTGTAACGTATGGAAAAATAAGAGCCTCTTTTTTGGTGACTAGATTTTCAAAGCTATAAAAAAATGCAAGAAATTATCCACGTGCATCTCAAGCTATGGAAAATTCATTTTGTGTGGATGATTTTCTACACGGTCAGATTCCACACAAGAGCTACACAAACTTGTAACAAGAGCTAACTAAAACTTGTGAAATGATCCTGATATAACAAGATCTTTCTAGAATGTGAATTCAAAAATAAAATCACCTCAACTAGGCACTATAGTAAATTATAAAACGCTTCGGATTTTTTGGTCTTCAGAGAAAGCTATCTTTCATACATAATTACACCCTACGATTTTTCTAAACTGTATGATCCTCTACCACTTATAAGTCTTTGTATCATTTCAGTTGAGATTCTACTTTAAAAACCATGGAATGAGAAGCTTGATTGGGATGAATCAGAATCTTTTGATATTCGTATGAAATGGGTGAATTTCAGAAGAGAAATCTTGAATCTGAATGAAATGAAAATAGTGAGACATCCGATTCAAGGTAGTGGATTTGTTAGTGCCCCGCTTAGAGTTAAAATGTCATCTACATTTTCTTTCGATAATATTCAATATTGGTGTAATTCGACTCTTGGTTGGATTCGTACTGCACCCAGATTTTTGAAAACTTTGGTTGTATGTAAAGGGGAATTCAGTAAAAACCAGATTTTAAGAGCATTAAATCGGAAAAATCCAGGAGATTTAGCAAGTCGCGGCATGAATCCCAGTTTTTTATTATCTTGTGATTTGTGGTTACATGGCCCTGTATAGTTCGGTAACGAGGATTCATGGCCAAAATAATATTATTCATATCTAGAACTTCCAGAAATGAATCAAACAAAGTTACAGTTATATCAATTCCATCATTTCAATGTCTATTCCGTATATATGCAAATTATTCGTAGTGTATATGTTCTTTTATAACTGCAGACTCAAATTGTCAGATAGAGATCTCCAACGAATCATGCCACATGAAAAATATAGAGCCACAATAACACTTATCAGACTGATAAAAATACAACATTTTCCATCTGAATATTACATTTTGACTCAAGACATTAAACTCAAAAAGTTCATTATTATCTCTCAATAAATTTTTGTCATAAATGGCGTCATTAGGGTAAAGGTGGTTCATTCTAATAAGGGTGAATCTTTCTAAAAAATCTCGTTAAACTCAAGACGCAAGTTAAATGGAAGGTGGCAAGTTTCTCAAAATCATCACCGAAGAAGCAAGATAAATTGGAACTGGCAACTCCTGAAAAATATGCCCAAATAAGTCTCCTGAACTTAAGAAGCAAGATTCAGGATTTAAGGTTGGCGAGTCCTTAGAAATTTGCCTAATGTGTATAAGAAAAATAGATGAATTGATCGACAAGAAGGGAAACAATATCTGGAAGACCTTCAAAATAGAATTAACTAGGCTAATACTGCGTAACAGGCAAGCCAGAGAAAAATATTTCTAAGGATCGAATTTATTTCTCAGACAAAAACAATAAATTAACCTTAAAATGATGGGATAGAAAATGAATGCTCAAATGAGAAATTGCTACGTAGAAGTTATTCTTGAACTCAAAATAATTGTTCGAGACCTACATCAAAGAGGTTTTACAAGATCCTCAGTGAAGTATGGATTGGTATTGATGTATTTGGAAACATGTTTTTTACATCGAAGGATACTTGCTCAATGTTATTTTTGCTGTTAATCTTAGACATGAATATGGTGATTGTTCAGCAGCTTATACAGGCCAGGCCAAACGAGTAGAAATTTTAATATAAGGAACCATGAGTATGTGATGTTAGATAAAAAATCATTTATGTATGGACATCAACAAGAGACAAATCACATAATAAATGAGGACATCATTAAAATACTTGCAGTGAAAAAGAGATATGAACTTCTTGGAAGCGGTAGAAATAAATCCAAATTTTGAAACCCTTGATTAGAATTCAGTACCTTTTCAATTTTTTGTGAATTCTGATTACTATGTTGGATCCATTCTGTTATTATACTCCGCAGGTACCTTCAGAGGTAATGCGAAATCATTTTGAAATATGAGGTATACAAACATAAATACTTTCGTGTATACATATATCAGGAAATTTATCTAGTCAGAAGTCAGTAATACTTGAAAATGGTGTGAAAGCCGAAACCTTGGTCGTAATAAATGAAGTCTCTGTGAAAATTAGACGGAAGTTTAATCTTTCTCCCATTTTCAAAATGAATTTCCATAAAAAATAGGTCAGTTGAGAGCTGCACGGTGAGTTTTCAATAGAAAACTTCTTCCATAAACGTATTTTCAGAAATTATCTACTCCTTTGACAACGACCAAGAGTTCCCGTCTGATAGTAATCAAGGACTTTTTCCTGTAATTCCGAGACCTGAGACAGAAAGTTCCAAGTGCCACGCTGATTGCTTATGTATCCAAAATTGATTTTCTATTTGGAAGGACGGATACGATAATTAAAGCAATTTTTACCTCTCAGAACGAATTTCAGCATTCTTGGAATATGAGCTCACCCTTCCGTGAGTCTCCTTAACTCCTCTTTTCTGCATATCGCTGACTAATTTGTCAGCCTTCTTCTTCTTAGCGATAAAAAGTCTTTCAGCTGATTGCCGGATTGGTCGACATGTCCGGTGTCAATCTTATGCTGAACCGCCTTCGTTCTAGCCCCTTCTTCTTGTCTGGTATCGAAGATATCTTGGTACTTCGTGACTTATTTTGCCAGTTTTGGTTGTTGATCTGTCCTTGGAAGAGGTAAACATCAACTTTTATTATTTCGCTGCAAGTTGTTGGCTTGGCTAATAGTGTCGCACTGCCCCAAAATAGTGCAATTCTTCAAAGTCACCGGAGAGTGATTGACATTCATAACCCTTTTTTTTTTGAAGAGGTGGAGGAAATCTTTTATAGAGAAATATTGAGTCTCCAGACTCCATAGATACATAGGCTTATTAGCACATTGTATCTTACCTATCGATGCCTTAACTCGCAAACCCGCCAACTCCACGTTTTATCTATGAAGCCAGCAGGTCCGCGAATCAAGGCACCACTATGTTTCACTGTCACAGTACCCAATCCAATATTTTTGTGCCTTGTACGAGTTTGTACAAGTTAGGTATTGGGTGGGTACTGTATAGTTCTGGGTCGCCAGATGGCTGCCCGAAAATTGTCTGGTCTAGAGCGTCGCAATAACACAGTATGTGTTTCATGGTTTCTGGATCCTTACTGCATAGTCTGCAGGTCAGGTCTCCATCGTATTGCCCCATTTTTTGCATGTCCAGTCAGGAGTTCCGTAACTGTTCTCAACTGGCTCCTGTTCATTGTTAGTAGGTCTGCCGTTCTTTTGTTACACGGTCCTTTGATATATTCTTTCCCGTGTTTGTTTCCTGGGACATTGTACCAGTAGTTTTTGTGCTTGTTCCTTATCCAGTCTTTTACAGACGCTCTTATTGTTCACTTCGGTACCCCTAGCATCTGCCCTTGGTTTGGGAGCATTTCCGGTCGTCTTCGTGCGAGTTCTTCTGCTTTCACATTGACTGCGATTCCCTGATGACCTGGGACCCATATCAGTTTGACTTGTGACAGAGTTTCATTACCCTCACTGGCACAAATTCATCAACACGCAACAAGGTCTTCTCTAAAGTGATTCCTATTCCAATTTTTTTCATCATAAAGCTTTGGCTTGAACATTACCACGTTTCCACAGCTTACAGCCCCGTCCAGGCGAGCTTTCAGAATGGTTTCAGCCCTCTCAGGTACGCTCACATCTTCAACCAACAGGACTCGAATCATTTACTGACGCCGTCCTCGATGTCTGCTACTAATGCCTGGTGTTTGATAGCTAGCAATATATCGTAGCTGGCTCTCGTTGCTGCGTATTTTTTCCAGATTGACGGTTCAATTATTGCTGATGTTTTAATAAAATAAGGCCCGAGGATTTTCCTAGTTGTACCTGTAACTATCAGAAAGCTCGTTGTTGATGAGACTGTCTAAAAAGATACATGTGTGCTGTCAACTGGGGCTTGCTGGATACAGGCCGACGTCTGCTCCTCATTGAACTTCTTTAGTTTTTCGGTGCTGGTGTCGACTCCTCAAATGTTGGGCATTTGCTGCGCACATTCCCAATTTTTCCGCAATTCCAGCATAAAATTAATCTTTCAAATTTGTAATTGATATTATTACGCCTCCGTCATTATGGTAAGAGGATTTCAAAATAATAATATGGAGAATATTCGGCAATTATAAAAACGAACAATGAACAATTCAAGCAAAAACATCATCTCATGTTTGACTCCTAAATGCATTTCCAAACATCGAAATTTCTTGAGAATTGTACATTCTTCTAGTAATGAATAGAATCGACAATTCGAAGTAACCTACTTTCCACACATTTCCACAAGGTGGAAAAATGAGGCAAACATTTGACGAAATATTTATACCTTCCAGGCTGATACCAAGACGGATATTGAACTATATCTAAGAGATATTTGTGCAACGTTAATCCAAGAAACCCAATTGCAAGTGCTTGTCTAGTAGTTAAACAGAAGATTATCCTTCATTTGGCTGGGGATGACCACCTACATACATGCATTTTTCGAAGTTTGGCCTCTCGTCAGTGGTAGGTTAAGTTGGACAACATTATAGTTGTCCTGTTCCTGCCCAATGAATGAGAATCAACTGTTCAAATGATATTTCCTCACAAATGATGCTGCGACCCATTGATCATCCCCAGCCGAATGAAGGTCAATCTACTATTTGTTGGGCACTTGCAATTGAGTCTTCTTGAAAGAACGGTGCCCAAATATTTATCATATGTAATAGTCGTTGTATTAGACAGGGAAGTAGTTGTTTTCTATTATATGTTTGCCTAAGAGCACTTCGAAACTGTCGATTGTATTCGTTTAATTTCTTTGATATTCTCCTGCACAAATTTATTTTCGGACTTTGTTCGAATTATTGCTTTCTTCTATTAAAAAAAACCGGCACATCGTGGGTGCTTGTTGCAAAAATTGATAAAAATTAGAGCTATGACGATGTTTTCCTATATAATTTACCACATAATGGACTTCGAAACATGGTACTATTTTTATTGAATTCCAAGAGAGATGGAGACTTCCCGAATGAATCACAGTCAAAATCTCCAAAATGTCGACAATACATTTGTTTTGAACATTGGTTGCCAGCTCAAATTGCGACATGTTTCATTTCATTTCGGTCATACATAATCTGTTCAGAATGGGTATAGTTGGATGGAAATACATATTCTATTCCTTTAATATTATAACCTCTTCAAATAAAAAAAAAATCTTGATGAAATGTAGGAATTTTCCAGTCAGGCCCTGTCTCCAAAGCTCTGACACTTCCGGAGGGCCCGCTGGATCATTTGCCCCAATAACCACTCCCCACGCCGTATGATAAGTGACTTGGATCCGAGAATCATTTTCCCTGAGCAGGCAATTACGGTAAGCCGGTACAATTTTTGAGTTTGAGAGAAATGTGTCCATTATTTCACCAGATCCACCATTTGAACAGAATGGTGTTTAATAGATACAGAGCGTATCGTGGGGCAGCTGAGACAATAATGCATTTGCTGTCAGCTTGTCCAGCTTCTGCGGCCTCAGCCTATATCCACAAGCATAACACGGCGCTACGACACTTGTACGATATTGGGGAGACACCGGTGTTGCCTTATGCTCCGGGAGATATTGAGTCCGATGTGGAGAACGAAAAGTTCCAAATCTATTGGAACTACCCATTCTCCACCCTCAGGCAAATACAAGCCGATAGATAGATAGATAGATAGATAAATATGCTTTATTGTCAAAAATGAGAACATTTTGTCGACAACGTAAAAAAAAGTCAATAACTTCCTTAACACAGTGCATAGTAATATAACATAATGTAGATTTTTACTTGTATAAATGAAATGAAATGAACATGTATGAATTAGGACATCGACGTAATATAAAGATTATAACAAAACAAAATTTTAAAATTTGATAATTAGTCACAGTTGAGTCTCACAATCATAGGACTAGAATGGATATGCATATAATTAAGTATAAATAAAATGAAAAACATGTATAAATCAGGACATAGAAGCGACGCAAAGATTATTACAAAACAACATTTTAAAATTTGATAATAAATCACAACTGGATATCACAAATCATAGAAGGACTAGAATTGATATGCAAAGTATTCATTCAAACCATAGAAGCTTTTTCCCATCAAGAGGTGTTTGACAGATTTTCTGAATTGTTTCAGACCATTGATGACTGTTATTTGATTCGGTGAGTGGTTGTAAATTTGTTTACTTCTATAAATTAGTGAGTGTTTCGTGAGAGATGAAACAGGAAAGGGAAGAGAAAGTTATTTTTCATTGCGAGTTTGTCTTTCCCTGTTGACGTTCGTGAACATTTCTTTATATTTATGGAGCAAACATACTGTTTCTAAAATGAAAATTTCATATAGCGTCGAAATATTATTGTCGGAAAAAACTGGTCTACATGATTCTCGCATTTTTATTTTGAATATAAATCTCAGGCTCTCTTTTGAAGAACGAATACACTTTGCAATAAGCCTGATGTAGTCCTCCTCGACCATGAAAGTAGGATGATTTTTGTCATACAGTTTTTGGCTCCTGGTGAAACAAATATCGTCCGAAAAGAGAAGAAAAAGCGGACTAAATATCGAGATCTACTCCAAACCATTCGGTGAAAATGGTGGTTACGTTAATAAGGGTCCTTCGTGGAATGATGGACACACTGAAATCAAGCCTGAAAAATTTATAATAGCTTGCAACAATATGGCAGAAATCTTAGCAGGACGAATGCATAAGGCCATAATTATTGATTCACTCCTCCTACTCAGGGCACATGATTCTTGGACCCAGTAATCACTCACCTCACAGACGTTGGGAGTGATTACCGGGGTTAATGACACACCAGCATGCCCTCCGGTTATATAGTAGCTCGGAAGATAGGGCTTAACTGAGATATTCCTGATGAAAAAAACATGTGCTTTATTCATAGAGAAAAACATAAGAATGAGTACATATAATTTGGCATAAATAATAATTATTACATCGATGAACAGGCGAAGTTGGGCTTACGCTGTTTTACAACTTATGGTGAAATAATTCTTTACCTCTCACGCGACTACGGTAGACGAGGGTGATGAAGAAACCATCATGGCAGGTCATTATGAATCCCTTGGTTTCCGACTTCTGCTCACTTGAACTGAGGTATGCAAAGGTCAGATTTCTGGATAAGCCAAGGTCTTCAATGTTTTCGAAGAAGACCCCGTGCATTTGCTTATCCTTATGTTGCTGTAGAAAACTCTCCCTATCCGCATCAATTACGTGAGTTTTCTGCTGAACGAGTTCCAACTTGGTGATACAGTTTGTGTTGGTCTGTTCTGTCTCGAATACCTTGAGATATCCCTGCTCTTTCATGATCGCATACTGAGCAGAGAAGGGAATCTGAGCTCATGATGACTTCAAAGGCTCTATCCAGTAACATTCTGTTATAAAGACAATGCATGCTCGAAAATCCACGGCCTCCTCGTTTTCGGATGCAAGCAAGCTCTTATTGAGATGAATAATTTGGCGAGATTTTAGTTCAAGTTATCGCAGCTCTATTTTCTATTTCGTCACTCCAGGGGATTGAATTAGAATCAAAACGGCAAGCATATTAGTTGCAGCAACTTTGTTCTTCCTCGACAGTTCTGATGATAAGATCTGTTGAAGTTAATGCAGATACTCGCCGCAGAGAGTTTTCAACAGTAGTTAACTCTTGGGAGTGGGATTGTTCCACTCCAAGGTATACGTATACGTATACGTCTCTTCGGCATCCAGATGATGTAGGATGCTCCCGTGTACGAGCTGAACGTCCTCTTCCTCGTATGGTCCTTTTTTGGGATGAACCGTCACACATTTGTCGTTCCCAAACTCATTCCGACAGCATACGTGTACGCTTGCACCACCCTCAAGGACTGATAAAGATACTTTTCCTTCTCCCGAAGCATATAGTCTGAGGTCATCCATATAAAACTGATTGGTGACCTCGTGCCACCAGTTGCTGAGAGTGCCGCAGTTGCATCCACGGGTTTTCTGTAGTGCAACGGACAATGGAAATAGGGAGATGTAGTAGAGAAGAGGGCTGTGGGAGTCTCCCTCAAACACGCCTCTTATAAAGATAACCTTCTCTGTTTGAATATCTTAGCATGTTAACGATCGGCAGTTCTTTGGATCAGACAAATCCCCATTTTTCAGGATCAGCACGGCATGCCCCTCGACATGCCAGTCCGGAATATGTTGCACCCCATGTAGTCATGAGTTAAAACTCTTGCCTGATGGTGGTGGTTACTCGAAAACTTATTATACCATTAGTTATTCATCTCGTTGAGGGCCCGTCAAACTTTTTCCGGATTTATCGAAGCCTCCTTCAGGAAGCTTTGAACTGCGAACTGCAGGGAGTATCTACGTTGAATGGTTATGGAAACTCATATATGTTCTACCAGAAGGTTTCCTTTCGATCACTCGCCGGCGGGTTATCCACAACACGGGAGTCTTTTGGAATAGGCGAGAAGGTTTATCGCGGAACTTCATGTTCTTTGCGATGCTTCTCGCCCTCCTCACTAGTGATTTTTTTTATTTTTTAGTGTGTGGTAAGTTCGTCTTAAATTTGCGGCAATTCGCCATATTGCGAGCGTGGAGGACCTATTGGCCGCCACGTAGTCCATCACACAGTGAACACAAGATGCGTGTTGTCTCGTGGACTTGATTTTAGCTTTCATCTTGTGAATGCATCGCTCATGCACGACAGAGTTGATCTGCCAGATGTCAGCCTCTTCTGAAAAGACATCGCGAATCTCCGCATCCACCCGTGCAAGTTCTTGTGGCTTCAAGGGCTTGGTGTTATATTTTGATGCCTTCTGTTGGTGGTATAATGTGAGCCTCCTTCACAGCTAGTCTGATACATGACATATCTGTCACTACGTCAACCGGCATAGTCTTGACCCTGAAGATGAAATACATAATCTGTCAAGTTTTTGTTAGAAAAAGCTGCATCTTACACCACAGAGCAGCATTCTTGCCATGCATCCTCTCCGGGCGGGCTCACTGCTCTTATAACAATGCAGAAGACCGTTTCTCAATTCATCCGTTCACTCAAAGCGTCCGTTGTCATTGCGCTCGTCGTTTTTTGGCAATCCATCGTTCTGGACTCTACCTTGCCTTTAACCCTTATTCAGAGAGGGTCGATTATGGAGTTCTCGTTTGTTCGGAACCGATTAGTAGGATATACCGGGGGGATAGCCTAGTATATCCACGGCTGACATCAGAGGGAATGATCATTTTCTCCAGAGTGCGCCTTGGCTGCCAGTCCGGTTTTGCATTGGTTGCTCGGGAAAGTGGTGTCTCAGCTGACCAAGGCCTTGGATGGTAGTTGGCCTCCCTATTGTTGTTATTATCATTATTATTATATATTTCACTCCGCTCACATCGTTGGTATATTTTTTCAGCTACTTCAAGGAACAATCTGAATCAAGTTACTCCTAAGTTTTCACCGGTAAAATGTATATTTTCAATTGTTTCAATCAAATTTAAACCCATTCAATGATTCAGAGCAGTTTCATATTATATCAAACCAATTATATTATTCTTTTCAGAGTGTTCGGCGAGAAACGAAACTCCGGGATGTGATCGTTTTGAACCTGAAACTCATCTTTGCAGTAAATTGGAGGGGCCGATGAGTGGTGCTGGTCTCATGGATGACGGGGGACCACTTGTTGTAAGGAATAAATTGGCTGGAATCATTTTACGAGGAAAAAATTTAAGAGATAACAAGTGTCCACAAGTATCATCAATATATGCAAACATACGTCATTTCAAAGAATTCATAGAAGGTCATATTCCAAACATAATGAGTCCGAAAGAAAATGGTATAGAGAACGCAACCCTTTTAGAAATCGATTTTTTATTTGAAGTACAGAATGACCATAATTCTACTCTCGATGAATTTGTTGGTGAATTATATGTTCTAAAATCATACGATTACTGGTTTGGATTCCACGAGGATGAAGATCGAGAAAGCATATTCTATTTCTCAAATGCGGAGGAGGATATTTATCAAAACTATATGATTAACGTCAAATTAGTGAAATCTCGAAGTAATCCAGAAGCTGGTCTCAGTTTCAAGATATTCAACAATTTTTACTTGACTCCATATGTCACAATAGGTCACACTTAAATTATTTAAAATTTATTTCTTCTTCTTCCGTTACTGCTAATACAAATTAATAAAGAAACTGAGAGTCAACAGAAATAGTTCATATGTGAATGTCTTTCTCCCTTTCCTTTCCCCGTTCACTGAAGAACGATCCTGACTACATAATGATGATGAGATATCATTCAGGAATGAAGGCTTTTGATGTTCTCTGATATCATGTATATTTCTTTGGTCCATCAGATTTGGCAACGGAAGTGAATCACTTGATTTTTGAATCGGGAGTGAGCACAAGATGATCGCTATTTGTCGTTTTCACACAAGATGCAAATAATCATCTCCTCCAACTTTTCGCCAATTGCAATGGGCTCATATGCAGTCAATTGGATTTGAGTAAAAATAATTGAATGAGAAATAATGTCTGCTTCTGGCTAATAGAGCACTGTCAGCTGATGTCACAACATGGCGGTCATCAGCTGATGGGGGGACAAACAAATCATTTGTGTATGAGAAGAAATTTATTTTTTTGTGGTTGATAATGGTTGATTACGATTTTCAAAACTTCACAGAATTTCAGGGATCCTACTATTTGATGATATATTGTGATAATCACTTTTTCATGAGACGAATCGAATAATTATACAAAAACTTCACTTTTGTTATGTGGTCGTTGGCAATGAATATCATTTTATTCTTGTCCCCTTGAAAGTTTGTGGCACTGAAATGGCAGATCTGAAAACATTACTTCACAAGATTTTTTCAATTCAAAATTCCTGCGTTTCAGAAAGGGCCCGATTACATCATGAAAAACCTCGGATTAAAAATACTTATGACAGGTTTCCAAAATATTTATATAACTTTTTTTTACATTTTATAGATACCTCAGTAATAAATAAGAACGATATACAGAGGGAAATCACTCATACAAAAAACAGTTTCAACATTCTCCCACCCAAAAAATTATTGGACACCATAACGATTCGGTGGTTTCACCACACGTCCTCTTCTAGTCGTATATGCTGCTCTCTTATCTTGAACATCTACTTCGTTTCGATTTCCTTCTTTCTTTCACTCCAGCTGTTTTTCTTCTTCAGTACTCCTATTACGGTTTGTATGATCTTCATTAGGTTCCTCGTTCATTTTCTCAAATGATTATATCGTTCCTTCAATTTCCATCGGGTACAATCGCTGGAAAGGTCGTACAAGCTCGCCAGTTTTCGTTTTTACCTTGGCTACTCTCGAAACCCCATCTCTTCCGGGATAAATTTGTAAAATTTTCCCCATCTTCCAGTCGATGCGTTTTGCATTGTCTTCGCCGATTAGTACTATTTCTCCAACCACCAGTTCACGAGGCTTTCTTTGACCACGGTTGACTAGTTCTGCAAAATATTCCTTTTTAAATGGTTTTTTTATTTTGCATGGTTTTAAGATGTAGGGGCAGTTCATTTACTAGTTTCGGTCCATAGTAGGAAATAAATTGCTGCGTTAGACTTTTTGTATATAGAGGAATTGCAATGGACCGGTTACTAGTAGTTCTTGTATTGTATGCATGGGTGTTATATGTCACTGGAGAGTTCAGTGTCCAAGTCAGGCCGTGAAACACATACAGTTTCCTTACGTCAGATAAGCCTGTATCCCGATATAGTGAGGTAGTTGAATACCTACGATTTTTTTTAAATAATATTTTTATCAGTATTCTGAGTGACTTGAATATTGTTCAAGATGGTCTTACTTACACTACCCCAGATTATAATACAGTATCTTATTATTGATTCAGCCAAGGCATCATAAATCATAAGTCGTAGTTTTTTGTCAACAATGTTTCTTAGTTGGTAGAATTTGTGGATTAATTTTCTCAGTCTTTTTACGGTATATTGTACATGTTCAGTCCATCTCAAATGTTGGTCTACCATCATCCCAAGATATTTAGAACATTCCACTTTTTCAATGTTTGAACATGTACATTTTATATCATTGCATCCCACGTAATGAATTTTTATGGTTGTATTTGATCCCTAACAGTAGCAGTGTAAGTTATATATTTCGTTTTGTCGATATTCAAACTAAGTAAGTTTTCATTTAGCCAGTTATGATAAATTTTTAGCTCAAATTCTGCGATTTTAAGAACTTCTTCCCAGGAATCGTGTATGAAAGTTATCGCTGTATCATCTGCATATGGAGTGACAAAACTCCAATATTGTTAATATATACAAGGAAAAACATAGGCCCTAAGAAGGTTCCCTGAGGTACTCCGACTGTAATTGGTAATGGGTCACTGATAGTATTATTAATTTTCACTTGTTGCATACGTTCTGACAGATAGTCTTGGATAATATTGAGCGAAGCTCCTCTTACTCCAATTTCATTAAGACGGTCATATAGTATTTCGTGGTTGACAGTATCGAATGCCTTGGCTAAATCAGTAAATACTGTAAGACACTTCTTGTTTGCATTCAGATTATTTAAGATGTTATTGATGAAGTGGAATATTGCTTTTTCTGTACTTTTATTTTCCCGGAAACCAAATTGGTTGTTTAAAAGTATTTTTTTTTCAATGATTAATTTAAGTATTTAATTTTGCAACAACGAAAATTGTTAATAAAAAACTGAAAAATAAAAACTTTTTAATTTTTCCAACGGGGTTCTATTCTGAAGCCTTTCAAGAATTGCTCCAAAAGAGGAAAAAAATCTTAAATTTATAGTTTAACAATTATCACACTTGCAATGTTCATGTTCAAGCAGAAAAAAATTATTAATTAACTATTGATTAACTAATTGAAAAATTGTGATAAAATTTTTTTTCAAGCGGATTATTGTTCATTAATCTATTCAGTTAGTGCCTGAATTTTTCCAATTTTTTATTTTCATATTTAGTATTTTAAAATAATTTTTATTGTTAAAGTGTCCAAAGTGGATGTGGCTTGCCCGAGCCAGAGTACCCGTTTTCGGCCGTATTTTCATCCCTCTGGGAAAATTATAAATATTGATGCTACAATTCCGGGAATTGAGCTTTTTTTTAGGAAATTTCCTCCTCTTTTTGAATCTTTTTTTAGATTTAAAAAATTTTAATTAGTTTTTGAGATATTTACAAAATACTAAAGCCATCTTTTTTTTTAGTTAATTGTTAATAACTTTTACAATTTTTTCATGCAGAACTTCATTTCTTTCAAAAATCATCTGGATGTCATTCCGAATCGAATGACACCTCAATCATAATTTTCGGAGACTGCTGAAAAAAGTTGGTCTAAATGGCACTTGTAGACTAGACTAATAACAAAAAAACAGATTTATCGAAAAAAAAAATTCAAATTGATAGTATTAAAGATAAAATAAATTCAAAACAAATGTTCGAAATGCATTCCCTCAGCGTCAATACATTTATTGACTCTGGTGATATTTTCATGTAAAACGTTTCTCAACATTTGGGGCGTGATATCTTGGAAAGCTCTACGAATTTTTACTTCTAGCTCATGTAGAGTTGTAGGCTGTGTGGAATACACCCTATTTTTAAGATGCCCCCATAGAAAAATGTCGCACGGAGTAAGATCAGGTGACCTTGGTGGCCACCTGACTGGACCATGGGTTGTTATAAGTCTCTCTTGAAAGCGATTTTGAAGATAATTTCTCGCTATTCTTGAATTATGCGGAGGGCGCCATCTTGCTGGAAGTACATTCTCTCAGTTATTTCCGGTGGTAGGTTGTTAATGAATTCCGAAATTTCATTCGTTAAAAAATTAAAGTATCTCTTCCGGTTAGTTGGCCTTGAAAAAGAATGGGGCCAACAATATGAGTTCCAACTATTCCTTCCCAAACATTCACACCAAATCTCTCCTGGAAGCCACCTTGTCGAAACCGGTGCTCGTTTTCTATCGCCCAGTACCTGAAACAAAAGACCGTTCACACTTTTAGCACTTTACACTTCGACTATCGACAATAATCCAAATAAAGTACAGTACCTACCTTGTATTATTCCTGTTAAATAATCCATTGTTGGTAAATCTTGACTCGTCCGTAAACAAGATATAATAGTTAAATAGGTGATTCTCAGCATTTTGTCGAAGAAACCAATTACAATATTCCAGGCGCCTTTCACCGTCATTTTCATACAAATGTTGATGCAACTGATACTTGAAGGATTTAAATAGATGTTTTTTAAAAATTTTCCTAGCAGAGTCCTTACTTATAGCTAATTCGGCGCCAATCTGCCTTGAGGAAATTGTGCTATCATATTGTACTAAAGCTAATACATTAATTTCAGTTTCCTCATTAATAACAAATGCTTCTTGGTCTTCGTGAACATCAGGCTCAGTTCTTAGTTTTTCTTCAAGCCACTGGAAATACCTTCTTGACGGTTGCTGCCTCCTTGGATATCGCTCTAAATACAATCGTTCAGCGGCATAAGAATTTTTTAAACATTCACCATAAATGAGAAGCATGTCAATTTGTTCGGTTCGTGAATAACGGGGCATTTTTTGAATATTCCACTAACTGATTTCGATTTCCAAACCCTTTTAAAATGGCAGAATCAAAAACACTACTTCGAACGTCAAAATAATATGGATAGCAGCGTTCGTGAGAGCTCTCGTTTCTTTTTTGTTTCATTCCAAAATACATCTTAATCAGCCTACTTGTTAATATTTTGGTTCGAATGATTATTGCAATGGAATGATTATTCTGAATAGCACAAACATCGTCCATAGGTAGATATTAGAATATCTATGGACGATGGCACAGACCAAGTACGTTTATGTTCCTATTTAACCTAGAACCTACAGGATATAATTTATCATTCCACATTATTTTTAATGTTATTTTTGCGTATGGTGATAATAGAGCAAGAGCAACTGTTATCAAGTGACGTATGGTTTCCATAGCCAACTTTTCAATTTTTGGCTTTCATTTTGCTTCCACGGCCTACTCGGTGAATTTCAATAATAATTTTTTTCTGATCTAGTTTCTGGTTAGATACCAACTTGTGATATATCATTAGAAAGGGAATTGAATGCTGAATAAAGCGAAAAGAAAAAAAAAATAGGGTTTCCATTTAAAATAAGAAAGTTGATGTTACTTCCGGTCAGACCGGAAGTTAACTTCGACATGTCAATATGCTCAAATTCTAGCTCTTATGTCATTATATCGACGCTCCAAATTTCACAAACCTACTTCATACAATATCTGAGATATTCCGTAGGCAATACTTCCGTAGCCACCCGGTATATACATGATCAATTATGCTGGAAGTTGATTCGGTTTCTCTTGTTGGTGTGTTAATATCTGAGAAGAAACCATGTTCGGCCATTTTACACATATATTTACTCACAAGGTTGTCCGATGTGTTTGAAATATTTATATTTGTATCGCCTATAAACATAATGATGTCTTCCACTTTATTTTTTTCGAAAAATTGATCTAAATCATCAATATATTGATCGACATTTGTTGCTGGAGGTCTACAGGAAGCGTAAGTAGACATCGAATTCCAGTTTGTATGAAATTTTTAATAAATTTACTTCTGATAATCTTTCGATACTGGTGATATTGTTGATGTTTTTTTTTCACGTAGGCGACTACCCCATCATTCTTATTATACCATGATTCGTTGTAAAAAATATTGAACTCAGGTAAAACAAATTCATTTATGTCCTCTATAGGGAAAGTTTCTGACAGAATAATTATATCCAAGTTATCTATTTCAAATGATTGGATTAGTATTGAGAGCTCATCGTAATTTTTATTCAAGCTTCTTATGTTGAGATGAAAAATGTTAAATAGATAATTGCAAATTTTATCTTGATTCAACATATTCATTTTGAATTCATAAGAATTGTCGATATTTGTTATAGTAACTGCGAACAACTCATGAATTTGTGGTTAAGATTGACATCCACCAAACACACCTTGTACAATAATTTTCCTCAGTTTCATTTCTTTTGCAGTTTTAGATAAAATATAAGATCTTTGTGAACTATAATCCAATAATGCACTCACTGTTCTTTCTTTTCCTTCAAATTAATCTTCGCAATAAGTGTTTGTGATAATACTGTAGTAGATAGGCTACTGGTTAAACTATTTTCAACCTCACTATTCTCGTCATCTTTTCTACACTTTTTCATTTCTATTTCAGGACACATAATTGAATAGTGTTTCCTCGAACACATTATACATTTTATAAATGCTCTACAATTTTTAGAATTATGAAATTGTTTGAGACAAATGAAACAACCTTTTTTGTCTTTCATCTAGAGAAAATTTTTGAGCTTTGAGACAATCTTGACTCAAATGTGATTTTTCGCAAAAAAGACATGACATTTTCTCACCAACTTTTCCTGCGTCTTTCGAACTTGCCGAGTATAATGCTGCCGCTGTGTATAGTTCGCTGTCACTTTTATTCTCTCGTGTCTGTTTAACCCATTTCTTCTTGCTTTGTTCTTTGCAGAAACTAGATTGTGACAAATTATTAGAACCAGAATTAGTTTCATTAACATTTACGGTTTCTGTCAAATTATTTTTGGTTTTATTTGTGCTACGATGTCTTTCCCATGCTATCATTGTATCTTTTGGTAATGCAGACTCTACCAAAGGAAATAACATCGCCGCATATAATTCTTTCGTAACCCCTAGAGTTTCCAATGCCCTTAATTGCGTTTCTAATTTATTATAGAGATTGGAAAGTGACATATCTGTATTATCCATTGCTTGTTTAAGGACTAAACTTAATAATTCTCTCACATATACCTCGATAAGGAATTCATCTTTTGCAAATCTAGTCTTCAACTGGTCAATAGCCAACGTGTAATTCGCTGCTGATGGAGGGAAACTTTCTACCAGTTCTCTTGCTGCTGAATCTACCTCTGTTGCCTGCAATAGGTACTGGAATTTATCTTCAGGCTCGATGTCTTTATCGTCGTGGATTTTTCGGAACTGTCCCCAAAAACCTATCCAGTTTTAGACATTCCCGCCAAATTTCTTAAGTTCGATTTTTGGCAAACGAAAATTCCTCTTACTTTTTTCACTGATTCTCCAGTCCTGGGAACTTGCTTGGTCTTCTCCTGATGTCATCTTTAATAGAACTTCGCATTTGGATCTTTGTCT
Organism: Chrysolina americana; assembly: GCA_958502065.1. Taxonomy (NCBI): domain Eukaryota; kingdom Metazoa; phylum Arthropoda; class Insecta; order Coleoptera; family Chrysomelidae; genus Chrysolina; species Chrysolina americana. Next base: position 72,821,270 of record OY293413.1, read on the forward strand.
GATGAGCTCTTCTCGATATTGTTCTACTTTGGTGAATTCCTCTTCTAGATCGACTTCCTCGGTGTTGCTGGCTAGTAGCATACCTCTGATGTTTTCATCCGTTGAGAATAAACAGTTGCCCTTGTCTTCTAGTTGCCACAAAAGGGATAGATAATACGTCGTCTTTGGTTCCTTCTTTCTCGGTGAGCTTTTTGTCGATTTCCGCAGACATCCTCATGAACAGTTTACGGATTATTTCCCGTTCTCTCTTATAGTTTTCCATTATCATATGAATAGAAAAATAAAGAAATAACACGACGAAGTGTCTGCATGAAAATGAAGACCAAATCAGATTCAATTATATGTTTTTTTGAGTTGGGAGTACATGAGGACAGCATATTGTTGATTTTGGAGACACATGGACTAGTGGGGACCATTTTGAAATTGTGATTTTGAACGTCAGAAAAAGGTTTTCATCGAACATTATTTCAACGAAAAAATGTCGCGTGAAACAACGTTATTTTAAACCAAATAAGTACGCGCAATAAACGTTGCTCATTATCGTTTTATCACCGTTTTCGATCACGTTCATTAAACGTCATGAAATTGTGATTTTTTTTCTAAATATACAGAACCGCCGAGAACGTCAATGAAGAGGGAGGTGAACAAAAAAATTCAAAATAATTTTTCAACAAAATGTGGGGTCAATAGGAAACTGCTTGGATGTGATATAAGAAAAAATTCTAAATCATAAAGAATGTATCGAAATATGTATCAGCGTACACTTGAAAATTACAACTTAATGAATTTCAGTCTAGTCTCTGCCTTCTGTAGAGCAAATGGCGAACATGGAAGAATAGCAATATATTAGAAAGATGGAACCAAGTGGAGAGCACGTAAAGATATTTCGTTTCGATAGGAAAGTTCCTCAGTATAAGTGCAATTTGAGGAACGTAAGGGCTCGATATTATGCATACCTATATCGTACTCCTTCGTCATATGTGAAAGAATTTTTAGATATTTTTGAGCATTTATCAGTTTACATTGTTAATGAAGATTGCCCTATTTTCATTGCGGGAGACTTCAACATGAATATAAAATAAAATACCAAGGTTAGAAAAGATTTTTTATCATTACTAAAAACATCAGTATTGGAATATACACGTATAGCGGGAGATCCAAAAACCTTTGTAGACATACTCATATATATCAGACCACACCGGTCAAAAATGCTCGTTTGACATCAACATAAAACGCAGTAAAGAAATATCTAAAATTGTGTGTGAAAGTTACTTTTCGCTCAATGGCACGTGTGCGGATAAGTTGTCAAATACGTGATTTCTGTTTAGATTTACCACTTGAGATCATCAAATTCATAGTTTCTGAGCACAAAATAAAAATAAAAAAAGAAGTTCAACTTGTAGGGTTCGATCCCGCGTACTACCAGTCACTTCCCAATGAACACAGGGACGTTGAAATAACATTGTGAAATGGTTGAAAACTGAACGTCAGAAAATGGTTTTTAACGAACATTCCTTCAACGAAAAAATGTCGCGCGAAACAACGTTGTTTCAAACCAAATAAGTACGCGAAATAAACGTTGCTCATTATCGTTTTATCACCGTTTTCGATCACGTTCATTAAACATCATGGATACTTTATAAATCAACGTTATATTTACCAAATACATAGGGAAAATAAACGTTGCTTGTTATCGTTTCTTTCCCGTTTTCAATCACGATTATTTAACGTCAAATTCTCAATAAATAAACGTTAAAATTAACCATTATTTAACGTTTATTCGAACAAAAATTCTAGATATTAGAAAACGTAAAATTTGCATAATACAAACGTCACTTTTAGACGAACTTTCAAGTATGAAAAAACGTTTTCTTCCCAGCTTGTTTCAAAGTGCCTGGTCAAAATCATTTGCCATGATTTCAATGAAACACAATCTATTATGAACGCCCTGAGTGCTGAAATGTGTGGATGCAAGATGCAGGTTCATAATCTCTTATCAGTTGAAATCCTTGCAAATGAACAGGTCGTTCGCAGTGAGTTTCTTAAAATTTTCCTGAAAATAATGAAGATGAATTATGACTAGTAGAAACACAAATTCATTTTAAATTTTTTGGTTTAATTCTATTAAAAATAATAATATTACATTTCAACAATTACACACTTTTTTTCCAGAGTTCATCCTGCTTTATATGTTTTAGCCAGCCTTTCAGTATTTGATATTTTGAATTCGTTTACTTGTTGTGTTATTGACTGCTACAGCAGCTGTAAAAAACGATGGGGAATTAATATATATATATCCCAATTTGAAAGAATATGATGGAGACAATTACTGTGATGAGAAAAATGTATCATTTACTAGATTATTGATACTCAAGATCAATCGAAGTGAACAAAAATGTTTCCTCACCCATGATAAATTCCATATCACCTTCAACACCTTCAATGCTAATTCATCCCTTCTTTTTCATTCGTAGAGCATGGCTAATTCATTGATATCAAGTTTTTCAAAATTCTCCCTGTGAGAATTTCAACTCCGGAGCCTCCAAGAGCAGCTTACTTCTTCACCTTAAAAATAATGTTCATACACACTTCCTTATTTCCTAGAGGAATCAATTTACTTGTTGTAGATTAGGTCATCCCTGATTCATTTCATTCAACATAAATGAGTGTTGTTCCACAGTTGCAACAATTTCCATATTATGCATTTTCAAACAGCAATGAACAGATCTTGCATCAATAAAATATCTAACTACTACAGAGAAAAAATATCACTTTCCTGAATTTGAAAAATTCAGTTCTTAAAAAATGATCTGAAAGTCACAAAACACAAGCTTGCTTGAAAATCTTCAAATATGGCCACCGGCCACCTACAGAAACTAACGTACAGACAGTTCGACGTTCGACTCGAACGACGAACTATGTAGAAACCGAGATTTGGTTATCGGATAGGTTCGGACTTCTATCGGTGTAGACGACCTAAATTACAGGGCAAAAGCGCTCTGTGATTGGTCACTGTGATGGCGGTAAGTTTAAATGACAAGCCAAGACAAGTCAATGCGTGAATTACTAGCAAACCTAACCTGACCTGACTAACCTAGCTCGAACAGAATAACCATGCAAAATTGATAACGACAACAAATATTCATCCAAAATTGTTAATAAGATCGTAAGGGTGAGGTCGCTTATGCCGTGCATTTGCAAATGTAGTAGGTATTATACAGGCCGTTTCTTTTATCATGTGCTGTATTCTAAACCGTAAAAGATACAAAGACGATAAAAATGGGAAAAAATGTAACTATTGTGGTGAGCAGTACATTGGTCAGGGAAAATCTACGGGGACTCTCACCCTTCCCGACTTATACAGGGAAAACTAAAAATGCTGTTTTCGGTTTTTTACGAATAGAATGGTTATTTCAGAAAATATAAAAAAATGAAAGAGAAAAGTTTTATTGTATTCAAAATGTACTAGAACTATGTAATGATAAATTTGTAATTAAACGTAAAAAACCGAAAACAGCATTTTCAGTTTTCCCTGTATAAGTTAGGAAGGGCGAGAATCCCCGTAAATTTTCTATGACCAATTTACTGCTCACCACAATAGTTACCTTTTTTCCCATTTAATCGTCTTTGTATCTATTACGGTTTAGAATATAGCAATTTTACCACATGATAAAAGAAACGGCCTGTATATATTATGTTTGGTAATGAAGTTTCGGAAACGTATTGTAACTATCAAAGAATGAATGATAAGAGAGATATTGCAGTTCAAAATAAAGTCGTCAGTAATGAAGTTGTCCTTATTTTGACATATACGCACGCGCAATGTGAATCTGGAATAAGGACAACTTTATTAAAATACTGCCTGCCTTTATTAGAGGACGGTTGAGGCCAGGATTTAAAGTTCCTTTATTTTCACTTCGGGTGAGATCGTAGACACGATATAACTCATGAATGATAATTATATGACTTTTTGAACTCAAATCGATGTCGAAGCCCTCTTTGGCCATTCTATCATCACAATAATTGTATCTTAGTGTAAAGAAATTATGTAAAATGAAAAATCTGAGAACCTCGATTTAATTTATAGGTTATGAATAACGAACGCCTGTGTAAATAAGGGACGAATAGACAAAACTGCAATATATCTGTTCTTAATCACAGAATAGTGCTAGTCACTATTAAAATAAAGTTGACTTTAATACTGATGGGCGTTATTGCAATATCTCTCTATATATCACATAGTACCGTGTGGACCGCCGTCGGGACCGCACGTACTTCCGAGAGCAGTCACAAAGCGTAGTGCGCAAACTCCTACGTGTGATTGTTAAACGATTCTGACCCGTATATACAGTGCCATCCGGATCACCTAGTGCAAGTGTTTCCATCACGAATAACCGTCGCTCCCTCATGAGCAGTGGCTCGGAGGGAGGGAAACCAAGGAACAACAATCCCCTTGGCCGCGCCAGGGCACCCTCATCGGCAACTAGACTCCTTAGCAGGCCCAGAACCCCTGGAAATGGCGCGTCGACAGCATCGGCGACATCGGGAAGCGAAACCGAGAAAAGAACACCTATGAAACGGAAGCCAACACCCCAGAAACCGGCGAAAATCAAATTCATCACTCCAGACGAACAACCAACTGTGAGTGATAAAAGTGAAAGTGACACTGTTCCCCCTAGCGAAAAAGACGCTCAGAATCCCGTCGCGCTCGCGAAAGACGATGCAAACAACGACACTCTAACCGCGCAAAACCTGGATACCACCGCTTCCTCCTCGGGTAGTCCGCCTGAAAAGAAGGTGAAAGGTAGAAAACCTTCTCCAGAGCATCCGGAAACTGATAACAACGAAAAGGGTGAGTCCTCTGTGGTATGTGGGGGTGTATACGTCCAAGTTCCCCCACACACACAAACTCTCGTTGACGTTACTCCCATAATGGAAAGTGTGGTGAACGCCGACTTAGTACAGGTCGGCCGGCGAAGATCCTCTAGGATAGTGGCCTGCGCCGCCGCGCCGCAAGATGTTGACGTCGGGGGACTCACCCCGGATGAGGAGCCAACTTCCACGCCGGACGTCACCGCCCCCACGCCGGAGGTGGTCGCCGCTAGCACTCCTAACAAATCAACAATCAATATCGAAAGTAATTCGGCGAGCCCGATATCTCTCAGCATCGCCGAAGATATCGAAGTCTCGCCTCCGTTGGAGAATACGATGCCCAGTAACCCCCAGGCCCCCTCCGGAGAGACCACGCCACCTGGGGTCGATGAAGAACGCTCACAAAGTGGAAACGAGGCGGAAAATCAACCCTCCCCCCACCTTCAAGGTACGGACAACCAACCACCCTACCCCCACCATGGAAATCAGGAGCCACCCTCCCCCCACCGAGAACGAGTAACAAAGCAGGATGAGGCAGATAACAGACACCGAGGGACTCACCAGCAATGTCACCGTCAGACATACGTTTCAGGAAAGCTGGAAGGACTGGCAGGAGAGCTACCCGAAGTTCAACTTTCGCTCCCAGTACGAGGAAGAGCAGGCGATGGACGAGCTGCTGAGCGGCGGAGAGCGCGACGGGGCTGGATCGAGTAGGTCCCAGGGCGCTTCCCGTCTGCAAGGCAGTGAAGCCCCCGTACATTGCTCGGGAACATCGCCCGCACCGGCCGGAGCCATCGGCGGTGCCCCGGAACATATACGGACTTCGGGAGCGGAAGTCGAAAATAAGGTTGAAAATTTGCAACACCACACTACCATATATAATAGGGAAACGATTATGGACCCGTTTCCGACCGCATCCTGGAATGAACAAGTCGAGCAGGAAATGGCTGGGAACGGATGCAGCCGCGAGGAGTCCTCGGTGGCTCCAACAGGAGCGCTCCTGGAGCCATCCAGAAAAATGGAAAGTGTGGTGGAAGATCCGAAAATCGCCAAAAATTTGCTAAGTCGATTGGAAACGGTGGTGAACCACCCGAAACCAACTCAATTGGAAAGTGTCGAGAATGACAAAATTTCTCTATCACTTTTGGAAAGGGTGGTGAACCACCGATCGGAAAGTGTCGAGAACGGCGAAAAATCTACAACTAATATGGAAACTGTCGTGAATGAACCTCAAAGTTCGTTAGTACTGGAAAGTATGCCGAATGATGCTATGGAAACCGTTGTGAACGCCAATCGGTTCACAACACAATCTGAAAGTGTTAGAAAAATTTCAGAAATTGATAGTGAAGTGAATCGATTGGTGGGCGGGGCCAACATTGCCACTTCGGGCAACGCCCCCAAAATCGACCAGAAACCTATGCCGCCGCAATTAGTCGGCTTCCAGAGAGCTGTGCTTCGAATGAAAACGAAGAAGCAGGAAGATCAGGAGAAACAGAGAGCTGAACGCGAAGCACAGCTCTCAAGGAAAAAAGCGGAGGAGGCTGAGAAAAAGGCCGAAGACGAGCGGAAAGATAGAGAACAAGCACAGAAAGCGGCCGAAAACCGCCGTCTTCTGGAAGCTAGGGCTAGAGAGTCACCTAGAAAGGTGCAATTCTCTAGCTCTAGCTCGGATTCCGAATCCTCCATCTCAGGGGGGAGGGCTAAGAGGGTCAGGCGAAAAAAATCAAGGGATGACACCCCGCTCAACACGCATGATGCTATTGATAAACGTATCAGACAACTACAAGACATCATTGAAGACGGTGTCAAAACTAAGGTGGAGGCATACATGAAATCAACGCTTGAAAAACCAGCTGAACTCAAAGAAATCCCTGATGAGACCATTAGAAACGCCATTTCTAAGAAGATTAAGGACTTCTACACGAAAAAATACACTGCTGTATACCACTCCGAAATCGAAAAGCTCCGGCAGACGAGGCGGCTGATACGGTCGCCGAATCGGTACCGTGTGCAGGACGAGTTTCCCCCTCTCCCCGAAAAAGCGAATGCCGACGCTATTGATACCACCAGCAAGGATCCCGTACCCATCCGGAATGCGTACGAGTCGTTGAACGAGGATGAGCCCCTCACAGACGACTCGGAACGTACTTCCGGGCGTAAGAATGTTAAATCAAAACAGCCTCCCCCAAAGGAGGCACAAAAGCCTAAGAAAGGCAAAATGTTGCCTCCTATTGTCATACAGGGGAGGCTGAATCTGGACCGTTCGCTTACTGTTCAGTTAAAATCTGAGTTGAAAGGTGATTTCAACTTAAAACACACGGGAAAATAGACTCAGGTTTTTACTGAGCAGGAAGTCGATCGGTCAAAGATGATTGACATTCTGAAGCAAACGGGGACGGAATTCCACACCTATACTCTCCCGAAAGATAGGACGCACGCGTTCGTGCTGAGGGGTCTCGACTCTGATGTCGACTAGCAAGAGTTGATCGATGAGATGCTCGAAAAGTTCGGCATCACAGTCGATAAAATGATGAGGATGAACACTCGCCACAGGCCGTTGTACCTCATCACGACCCCTCGAAACGTCACACTCCCCCAGTTACAGAAATCTGTAAGAGTGCTACAGCACATTAGAGTAACTTGGGAGATGCGACGCAACGAACGCGCCATCGTGCAGTGCCACCGGTGCCAAAGATGGGGGCACGCTACCTCAAACTACCAGAGGCAAGCGAGATGCCTCAAGTGCGCACAGGACCATCCGACGCGCGCTTGTAAGGTGTCTCGTGAGGTGCAGGCAACATGCGTAAACTGCGGCGGCTCCCATACTGCAAGCAGCGTGGAGTGCCCTATCTATCGGGAGAGAGTTCGTTTTCTCGAGGAGAGGGAAGACAAGACCAAAAAACCGGTACCGGTGAGGTACGTACCAGCCCCGCAGCCTACATCGAACCCGTGGCAGAAAAGGATTCAGGAGCAGAGCGCTCCCCCGGCAAAGCCTGAAGAGGCCGGGAGAAGAATTCAACAATCGGCAGGATCTCCACCGATCCCCTATACGCCTCCCACACAGTCGCCGGTGCATAGGCACCCCGGGCCAGGGGGCGCTTCATCCAGCATGGGTAATCCGAACCAGATGGCGGGTCTGGTAAGTAAAATCCAGCAGGTTGGATCGATGTTGAACATTGCGGAACTTTGCCGTGCCATGGACGATCTGATCGTCCGCTTGGCACAAGCAAAGTCTCCGCTGGAGAAGGCTATGGCTGCCCTGGAAATCCTGGGGGACAGCCAAAGATATAGTTTTTGAGCAAAGTTGAAAGGCATGCATGTTTAACGCCAGTTCAGTCAATAATAAGCTTCCGCTTATTATTGACTTTATTGGCAGGCACAAATTGGACCTTATGTTCATATCGGAGACGTGGCTTCGACAGGACCATAGATTCAAACTAAAGGGCTTCTCTACTGTCAGGGCGGACCGCCCTCAGGCAGTGAGGGGGGGGCGTGGTCATCCTTGTCAAGGATGGCATCGCGTTCACGCGGCTCCCGCCACAGCAGAGCTCGATCGAGCACGTCGGCATTCAGCTTGCTGACGGGACTTGCGTGTTCGCGGTGTATAACCAGCCAAGAGATAGGATTACACAGTCCGACTTGGACAATCTATGTAACACTGGACACAAAGTGTTGCTGATTGGGGACTTGAACGCCAGGCGTCCTGAGTGGAGCGGCGGCTCCCAGCCCAACGCCAACGGCAAAACACTGTGGGAATACTCACTAAGCAGCGACGTGGTAGTAGTACACTCTGACGAGCCTACTCACTACCCCTGGAACGGGTCCACTCCGACCATAATCGACCTGATAGTCAACAAGAATGTGACGAATTTGAGCTAACTCAAGGTCGTCCACGAGATGACCTCCGATCACGACCCGGTCTTGTTCAGTATGAAATATCGGGGACAGGATATACCACCTGTCCTTCGATATGATTACAGGAATGCAGACTGGGCCGAGTTTCGGAGGCTCATGAATACTCGGGCCGTTATTAGGTCCGACATTCCTCGTGACGAAATTGAGGAGGTAACATTAGCTCTGATTCGTGACATTCAGATCGCTCGCGATCGGGCTGTCAGGAAGATTACGATCAGGAGCAACCGGAATGTGATTCCACCCGAAGTTCGGGCGTTGATCACTCTGAAAAATTCTCTCCGGAAGAAGTGGCAAGCGACTAAAATCCCGGAGCATAAGAACGACATGCTCCGGTTAGGGAGAGAAATTTCAGAGCTGATCAACGACCACAACGATACGGTGTGGAAAAACAAACTGGAGAAGCTGGACGTGCGGGACAACTCTCTGTGGCGGATGACGAAGCGCATTTCGAAGCGCTTCGAGCCCATCCCAGCCATAGTGAGGGGTAACGCACGCGCAGTGACGGACCCTCAGAAGGCGGAACTGTTTGGGGAGCATTTCGCCAGTGTTCACAAAAAGGCGCCGAACGTTAGTGACGGGCAGAGACAAAAGATAACCGAAGACTTCAGACGATCGATGCCCGCCCCTATCGGCCCTCATAGATTTGCCAAAATTATGACAAACTATGAGGAGCTGACGGAAGTCATAAAACGGCTTCCGACAAATAAGGCGCCTGGGCCGGATGGGCTGGACGCAATCCTTCTCAAGAACTTGCCGAGAAAGTCCCTGATCCAGATGATACATCTAATAAATGCAATGCTCAAGTGGCAGTGTTACCCGGATTGCCTAAAGAAGGCACTGGTAATACCTATCTTGAAGCCAGGCAAGGATGGCCACCAACTTGATAGCTACCGACCCATATCACTACTGAGCGTTGTCGCCAAGGTAGTAGAGAAGATTTTCTTGAAACGTTTGCTCTCCCTCGAGGAGACACTCAAAATGATCCCCGATGAGCAATTCGGCTTTCGTGCAAGTCATTCAACGACCTCGCAGATTGTCCGGGTTGTTCACGAGGTGAAAGAGGCTGCTCACCGAGGGATGCACATGGTCATGGTCCTGTTGGACATGCAGAAAGCCTTCGACTCCGTATGGATCGAGGGTCTAATTTGCAAAATGCTTGAGGCACGCATGCCTTCTTACTTGGTAAGGATCATGGACTCTTTCTTCACAAATCGTGCTTTTGTGGTTAGGGTTAACAGCACGAGATCGGCAGAATATCCAGTCGAAGCAGGTGTCCCGCAGGGGTCTAGCATCTCCCCGCACTTGTACTCTCTGCAATCATCTGGAATATTCGACCCACCGCCACCATCAGCGGGGGAGGATGCAAGCGTCCCTTCGCTGGGATCCTATGCACCCCTTGGCACAAGCGCTCCCTCATCCTTCGTCCAGAAATGGTCGGGGGATGAGGGAGGCGGCTTTCAGTGCGTCCTCCCGAACCTCTTCCCCTCCTGAACCCTTTTGGGCGACGGCAAGATGAGTCTCCGGAGTAATGAATATATCAGATTTTGTGTAGAAGTCAATTTAACTTTGGAAAAAAAACCTTTATTTATTTATTTATATATCACATAAAACGAGTTCGATACATAATCTTGAAATTATGATAGCGCTTGAGAAACGTCTATTTCGAATGGAAACAAACGTATTCGATACACAAGGTTATAACGTCAGTGTTCAACGGGTTGTTGAAAAGTGACGTTGAAAAAAGGGATTTAGAATGACATTTTCTAATGTTAAAATAACGAACGTATCATACACGTTGATGATACGTTTAAATAACGTACGTGTGCCCATTGAGTTCACTTCACCAACTGAGCTAATTGGTCATATCTGTTTCATGATCAGGGGTGGATTTAAGGGGGAGCACCGAGGGCACGTGCCCCACCTATTTTTGTTATATTAGGAACTTCAAAAATATTTCTATACAAAGAAGTTTTAAATAATTTTGCTCAAAAATACAATCGCAAGTTGGTTTTTGCATTGGATTGAAAAGTTAGTTTTGTACATTTGACAACAAATTGTAAATGTACAGAAAAAATTAGAAGGATTCAGAATGAAAATGCTTTTTGAAGATGAGTTTCAGATGAATCAAAGAAACGGATAACAGTGATGGAACAAGTGAGTTGATCTCAATTTTTTTCCATTATGGTACTATAATGATATTATTAATTTTATGAACACTACTCACCTTATTTCACTATTTACAGATAAAACAGATAATTTTGAAGAATTGGAAAAAGAATATTCGATATCTGATGATGAGTAAAATGAGGATGGACATGCTGATTTTGATCATGAATAAATGAAACATTTGATGTTCAATTTGATTTTTATAATGTATGTCTACACCTTTTTCAAATGTAATTCAGAAACTGTAACTTGAAATTCAGATTAGTAAAATGTAATTCAGAAAATATAACATGTAATTCAGAATTGTTAATTGGATTACAGAAACCGTAACATGTAATTCAGATTAGTATATTGTATTTCAGAAAGTGTAACTTCAATTTCAGATTAGTGAATTGTTATTCAGAAAGCGTCAATTGTAATTCAGAAACCATCACCTGTAATTCAGAAACCGTCAAAGACTTAATCAAGGAGTATGGTTTCCAGACTTTGGGGCCGTGGTTGGCTCACATCCGTGGAGGCGGTTTCTATGGACATTTCGCTCACAACTCCGGTGAGCATCAGCGTGAATTTTGCCCTCTCGAAGAGCGACATAATACTCATCAGTATACGACAAAATCCACGCTGGAGATGCTCACCGCAGTTGTGAGCGAAACGTCCATAGAAACCGCCTCCATGGAGGTGAACCAAAGTTCGGAAACCATACTTCTTGATTATACTTCCGGTCGTGAAAGCCTTCATTCTATGCTCGTCAAGGACTTGATAAGTAAGAATAGGGAAGGGGAGAACAATAAACTACAGCTGGTACTCTCTGAATAACAACGTACGCTTTCTGAATTACAAGTTACACTTGCTGATTATCAATTCACTAATCTGAATTACAAATTACACATTCTAAAATACAATTCACTAATCTGAATTACAAGTTACAGTTTCTGAATTTCATTTCATCATTCTGATTTTCATTTAATGTCTTTTGAATTCCAATTTATTATTCTGAATTAAAAATTATACTTTCTGAAATACATATTACACTTTTTGAATTACAACTGAAAAAGGTGTAGGTAGTTGATTTAAAAAAAAACATTTCGAGTGGATCAATACTTACATTTATTTAATAATATATGTTTATTCATCATAAATGTACAATCAAGTATAGTTTTGATACTGTGTGAAATAAACAATGGCATCACTGAAGGGGCAATCGCAGTGGATTAATCCTTGTGCGTGATATAGCCTCTAAATTTAATAAAAATACTTAAGATTAAAATATAAATTTAAAATAAAATAGAGTATAAGTATAAAACGTATCAGAAGTGGTAAAAATGACATATCACAATTGGTAAAAGTGTCACTTTGAGGTAGGTTACACATAAAGTATTTGTAATAATAATCGAGGTTCAGAGTCTCATATACACATATATCACAGTCAAACGATTTTTATCCCATGTGAGTATCACATAAGATTAAATATCACAATTGGTAAAAGGGTCACATCCAGGTAGGTTTCACATAAAGTGTGTGTCATAATCGGGGTTTAGGGTCACATACATATACATTACAATATTGTAAGTTTGATGAACCATTTTTTTTTGAGGGTTTGAATAATTTTTTGTAATATCTGTCTATCATAGTATTTAAGCCAATTTTAACTTTTATTTTAAAAATTTCGTTGCTTCGGCTGGTTTGTATCGTTTCAGGTGATAATTCCCAAATTTTTGGACCTAGAAAGCTGCAGTGCCTCTGACCCACTGTTTTAATACATTTCGGTACCACAACGCTGTGGTTTCGCCTTCTTGTGTTATATGGATCCCTTGTAACATATTCTGGCAATAGAGTTGTCTAATATCAAATATGCCGCATTCGTTATACAGATTGTCAGTAGAGTACGTCTTTCCTTTGCCAAGAATTATTTTGAGAATTTTCTTCTGCACAATATTGATACTATTTAAATGTGTATCATTTACACCTCCCCATCCTATAATAACTTATATGAGTTGGGATTGAATTAGGCTATAATATATAGTTTTCAAGTGAGAAATATCAAGGAATTCTTTCAACAGTTTGATTCTTGATATGAATCCACGTAGTTTTCTTGTTAGATACGATATATGTAAGTTCAATTTCATGTGTCTGTCAATTTGTATACCAAGGTATTTTATGGAGCTGGCTTCTGGAATGGATATATTTTGATTTATATTTAATGGACCCATATTCGGCTAGTTGTTGCTATAGGAGGTGAAATGTAAGTATTTGGTCTTTTCTGCATTCATAGTTAATTTATTGTATTGGAACCATTTGAAGATGTTGTTGAAGTCTTTTTCCGTCTTTTCTTTCAGCTGTTGTCAAGTGTTGTCACTGTAAATTATTACTGTGTCATCATCAAAACTTATAATATTACCTACAGTTGTTATTTTCAACAGGCTGTCTATATAGATAGTGAATAGTAGGGGACCTAAGACCTTTCCTTGAGGAACCCCGTAAGTGACTGTCCTCGGAGTGCTCACCACACCATCTATCTACTACTTGTTTTCGGTTCGATAGGTATGATTTCAAAAGATCGTGCGGCTTACCCCGCATACCAATTTTTCCAGTTTCTCTAGAAGCCTTTTGTGACAAACAGTATCAAAGGCTTTGGAAAGATCAACAAAGATACATAGCGACGGTTTGGAAATGTCAAGTGATTTGTAAATGTGTGTTGTCAGTTTTAGTATTGCATCTTCGGTTGACCTCCCCTCTCTGAACCCATACTGATTATCGGATAGAATTTTATATTTTTTCATGAAATGTACCATTCTCTTTTTTATTATTGTTTCAAAAATGTTTGCTATGTTTGATATCAAAGAGATGGGCCTATAACTTGAAATTTGTAGTTTATCCCCACTCTTAAAAAGTGGTTTGATAACACCAGTTTTTAAAATGTTCGGAAATATTCCATTTTCAATGCAGCTATTTATAATATGAGTGAGACGGATTGTTATGAAGTCGGCTATTTGATTCAGCGTTTCTGCAGTAAAACAGTCATGCCCAGGACTTTTTTTGAGTTTAAGTTGTTTGATTATTTGTGATACTTCTTCAGTGTTTGAGGGGTATAAGAACACAATTTTGTTTATTTCAATTGTAATATATCGGAAGGAATTTGGTTTTTCGATTTTATTAGCTAGTTTTTGTTCTATTTCACTATAGTGTTTATTGAATTCATCACTAATAACCTGTTTGTTTTCTGTGGTACAATTTTCTTTTATTTCTATTTTGGTTATTTTTGTTTTGGGGCGAGTTTTGTTGCAAATCTCATTGACACTTTCCCAGAGCCCTTTTGATTTACTTTTATTTTTCCTAATTTCGTTTTGAAAATATTGTTTTTTGCTTCTTTCGAAAGTTTATATAAGTTTCGTTTGTAATTATTGTATACTTGTTTTATTTGTAGGTTATTGGGATTTTCATTTAGTAGTTTATAGAGCTCGTTCTTTTCTTTTATTGATGCAGATAGCCCTGACGTGATCCATTTTTTCCTAGTTTTATCTTTATTTTTTATTTTGATTTCAGATGTGTTTTTTTTACATGGCATTTCAGTTTATTTATGAATATTTCACATTTGGAGTTGACATCGTTTAGTTCATAAATGTTTGCCCATGTTTCACTTTGTAGTGCCACCCGTAGCCTGTTGTAATTTATATATACTTTTGTATTTTTGAATTCTTTATTAACAGCTCTCTCACCCACATCTACTGTTAGAGCAATAGGTCGGTGGTCACTAATTTTATCCTGAAATATGAATGACTTCATTCGATCATGCATTTCTATATTTGTTTTTACAAAGAAATGGTCGAGGCACGTGGAGCTATCTGGTCGAGTGATATCGTTTATGTAAGAGATGAATTCGAAGTATTCCAAATTATTTTTATATTCATCAATGTATTCATTTTCTGATAATAAATCTATATTCATATCGTCAGTTATTACGTGAATATCACTTGGGTTAATGTTTTGTAAATAGTTAAAAAAGTGTTCATTGAAGTCATATGGACATGAACTAGGAGATCGATATATCGAAGTTATTTAATTTTATATTGAGTTCGAGAAATTTTATGTTTCATATGCTAATATTTGTCTGATCATAATTGAGTTCATTTTTAATGAATATTATGACTCCATCATTTTTGTTTAATGAGGATTCATTGTACACCGTGTTAGAATTTTTTAGTCCACATATACTGACATCTGCGACTTTAAAAGTTTCTGTCAATACGATTATATCGAAGTCACTTTCTAGTTGGTTTAGGTAAATGAACAATTCATCAATATTTTTGGAAATACTTCTTATATTGGTATGGAAAATTTTAAAGTCGCCGAGTCCTTTCTTCAAATATGTATTAAAGTCTGTGACTTCTTTGATATTTTGTGCTTTGACAGGATAATTTTGATATTCTCTTATAAATGTGTCCATAATTACTTTGGATTAAAACTAATATTATCAAGTAAAAGTAATAAAAACAAGAAAAAAATAGTGACACATATTATTTAACCCCTCTGTATCAACCAGTTTGTAATTTTCTAATACTACTCACTATTTTTATTAACCGAACGTGTTCTTGGCTTTTCTTGTGTGGTTTTGTGTGGTTGAGTTGTGTGTGTTGGTTATTTCGTGGCAGGAATCTTCGGGGTGCTGGGTCCAGTTTGCAATTCTGGTAGAAGTTTCTTGTTTAGTTCCAAAATTGAAGGTGTGGAGGGGGCGCTATTTGATTTGTTTTCCAGACCATCTATTTTTTCTAGGTCATCTATTCCATAGGGTATTCCATCAACGTTAAGTTTGTTTCCTTTTATGTAGTGCTCCGTATATTTTCCCTCGTGCTTGGCGAGAAAAAGATGTTTTCTCAATATTTTATTTTCGGTTCTTTGTGCCGGTGTTTGGTCGTGGGTTATAGATATGTTCCTCCCTTTCAATTTATTTGAGTTTTTTAGAACCTCTTTCTTTTTGAGGGTTGAAACAAACTCGATCTTTATTGGGCAGTTTTCCGATTTAGCGAGTGGGTAGACGTCGCCAAAATCACTTTCCTTCAATTCTACCCCAATCAAGTCTCTGAGGTCCCGACACAAGTTTCCTGTAGTAACCTCTTCTCGCTTTTTATTGAGATCAAAAATCACAATTTTTATTGTTTTGTGTCCTTTTTGAGTATTCCACCTCTTCTTTGAGGTAACTATTTTCTTTCTCCAGTTTTGATACAGTGTTTTTCAATTCTTTTATGTTTAGTAAAAGCCGGGTTTCACTAGCTTCGATACAGTTTTTCAATTCACTACGGTTTATCAAGATCTCGTCACGAATGATTTTGATCGCCTTTTCCAGTTCTGTCATCTTAATTTTATCATATAGTGTATGATCTCTTTATGCTAATCCCCAGAATAATTTTGAGGTCTGGCAACACCGCTAGTAGGAACAACCTGAATACCGGGAGATCCTAGGGTACAAAGTTCAGTATCGGGCTGATTCAGTTTTGTGTAATACTTGATGACAGCCTTGGGACACTTTAAAAACTGGAATGTACTTACAAGTATTTTTTATGGGTATAAAATGAATTGATTGTGGTACTTGCACTAATTTTAAGTCAGTTTTAATATTAAACATGAGTATATGACCGCACCAGAGAATTCATATGCTTCTTGTAACGGTGCCGTACATCACCATTTGGTTTGCTATATTCCATACAAATTATCCAACGTCAGATTTAATGAAAGTTACCTGATAGGAACAAACCTACACCTTTTTCAAATGTAATTCAGAAAGTGTAACTTGAAATTCAGATTAGTAAAATGTAATTCAGAAAATATGATGTAATTCAGAATAGTTAATTGGATTTCATAAACCGTAACATGTAATTCAGATTAGTAAATTGTATTTCAGAAAGTGTAACTTCAATTTCAGAATAGTGAGTTGTTATTCAGAAAGCGTCAGTTGTAATTCAGAAACTATCACTCATTCAGAAACCGTCAAGGAGTATGGTTCCCGGGCTTTGGGGCCGTGGTCGGTTCACCTAGGTGGAGGCAGTTTCTATAGACATTTCGCTCACAACTGCGGTGAGCATCAGCGTGAATTTTGTGTTCTCGAAGAGCGACATAATACTCATCAGTATATGACAAAATCCACGCTGGAGATGCTCACCGCAGTTGTGAGCGAAACGTCCATAGAAACCGCCTCCATGGAGGTGAACCAAAGTTCGGAAACCATACTTCTTGAATATACTTCCGGTCGTGAAAGCCTTCATTCTATGCTCGTCAAGGACTTGATAAGTAAGAATAGGAAATGGGAGAGCAATAAACTACAGCTGGTACTCTCTGAATAACAACTTACGTTTTCTGAATTACTAGTTACACCTTCTGATTATCAATTCACTAATCTGAATTACAAGTTACAGTTTCTGAATTTCATTTCACCAATCTGATTTTCATTTAATGTTTTCTGAATTACAATTTATTATTCTGAATTACAAATTATACTTTCTGAAATACATATTACACTTTCTGAATTACAACTGAAAAAGGTGTAGAACAATTAATACCTATTCATTTGCCCCAAAATTAAAACCCAAGACCCGCATGGGTGAGGTGGGTCACGTGGTCTTGCAATTGCCAATCGCGGCAAGGTACAGCAGTTCTACGCTCTTTGTCACACCCCAAGCTAAACATAGTGCTGTTCACACGCAGTTATACATTCTCGCTCACCTGGCAGGTATACAATTCCAGATAACTGATCTGGCTTTTGGAATTATGTATCTACAAGTATCTATGTTACCCTCCTAAAATCTCAAAGTGTCTCACGAATATTTTTTCATGTCTTAAAAAAATTGTTTAACAAACGCCTGGTTAACTTTTACACCCGACTAAATATATTTTAAAATAATAAAAATTACCCTTACAAAAAAAATACAAGGGTAGGTAACTGACCGCTACCCTGCTGCCAATTCCGACTTCAATTGCTAAGGAACTTGAAATTTCATTGGCTAGTTCATAGAAATTGAACTCGGTTCACTTAGTGGAGAAACACAATCGAAGTTTTATGTTTTTAGTTTTAATTTTTATAATTGTATATTTCCTTTCAAGACGAACGTGTCATTGCCATCATTATTCTGATTACGCTCCACAAACCATCTTTTCGGTTAAATTCAAACTTTATATTTCAATTCTGTTTTGTCCTGTTTTATTTGAAAAGTTGATATCCCAAGTTGATACGATTTACTTTGTCTCGAATCATTCAAAGGTTTTTGGATTTCATTTCATTAAAGATTTAGTTTTTATTGATACCTCTCAATTTTTGGTCGTTGCCGGACGGTCGCGGGTGGTCAGTCCTGGTCGGTCAGTGTGTTTTCTAGCTTAATGGCGCTCAAGATTTTCAATGTCAAAGTTTTTAGTTTTCAATTATCTGAACCACGACCGAGTGCCTCCACATAAAGAGCTGCCTCCGCTGTTTGGAAAAATAAAAATTATCGCTATAACATTGTGTGAAAGTTTATTAATTTTTCCACCTGTAGAACTATTTTGACAGTAAAATTATTTTAAGAAATACCATAGGAAATTCCACTTTCAGAATCCTTTAGTTGTTAGTCACGAAGGCATTTGGATCAGGAGATTCATTCAAAAAATTCTCAAATTTCCTTTGTTAATATTTTAAGGGCTTTATATACATTGAATGAATGTGCGTAATCTTGAATGCAATCCCAGGAATTTCTTCTCATAACATTTTATTTTCAGTCATGCAGGCATCAATTTGATTTTAAATTAGTTGTAATTTAATATTGAAATAAAACCATTTACGAATCAAAGTCAATCAATATATTAAATTCATCAAACTCCGATAGCTATATAAAGGTATCTTTGGTTTTGAATTACGCAGTTTTAGCAGATATTGAAATGAAACAATCAGCTGGTGAATTGGGAAATAATCTGAAACCAATGCCCCCCTCTGCATGTCGAGGAGAGGACCAAACTTTAATATTCAATATGAGTTTCTCAGGATTAAAAATCGGTGGTTCATTATCTTCTTCTGAATTTGTATCAATTATGGTTGTTTCGGTCTCGTATTGATTTTCTTCAAAGATCTGCGTTGCGTGCGATGTTTCTCCTCCTGTCGAATTACTGGGGAAATATTCGGAATCAGTAACATCTGAAGGGTTTTCATTATCTCGGGGGTCCTCTGTTTCTGTTGGTTCGAAATAATGGGGTTGGGATTCTATATTTCTCTTTCCGTGAAGCCATACGTTGTAATTGATCAGGTAAGATCTACTCAGGGATGTCAAATTTGAATCAGAAGTTTCACTCAAAAGCTCCAATGTTATCTCAATCTCCACCAAACATGGTTCATTATGATTTGGTAAATCCGTAGTAGGTTTAGGCAAAATGTTATTTTCACGGAGGAATTCTCTATAGAACGAAACTCTAGCATATATCGATGATAGATGACAGTCTTCATCGGAGTCTTCATGTTCTCCATGCAGTATTATACCGGCTAATTTATTGTTTACCACTAATGGACCGCCATCATCTTGGAGACCAACTCCTTTTTGCTGTCCATTCAGAGGACCACTGCAGAGGTGGGATTCCGGATTGAATGCATGACAGTCAGGTGGAATATCAGCAAGACATTCTGAAACATATTACAATTGAAAATAACGAAGCAAGCATTCATTAATTTAAATTTTATCACCACAAAACTAGAAGAATTGGTATACCAGGTAGGAACCACCTGCAGTATTATATCAATCGAAACAAATTCATTTCAAAATATTACACAACAGCATAAGGAGTATACAAAAAAAAAATTGAAGGGTTTTTATATTATCTCAACAAATTATCCTATGAACCAGAAGTTATTGTTTTTACTGAAACAGAATAGATAGTCGATGTAGACTTCTATAATATTAACGGCTATAATAAAATATACAACGAGGGGGTGTACAATCGAAATGATGGTACAATTATGTTTTAAAAAAAATAACTGGTTGTTTTTTTTTGTTTTTGTTGATTTAAATATTAGTCTCGTGTATACTTAAGTCACACTGAATAATATTCATAATTTACGTTCTGTCAAGTGGCCACATGGCTCATATAACTGGTGCTCTGAATCGATCAAATCACGTATTCCAAAGAATATATAACAGATACACGTATTGGTACTTTCAATCTCCTCTGCAGTTAATAACAAAAATACATATTTCTCGAATTCAGCCGATTTTATCGGATGTATCCAACACAGAAACTTTACTTTTCGTACGATCCGACTCATAGCGTTGATGCTTCATTCTAAAATAATTTTCATTTTTCATAACTCTGAAAAAGTCATGATTTACCGTGTATATTGTTCTAAAAAAGGCTTACAAAACATACTGTTGCACTGGCCAAGTGTAATACTGTGGTGTGAATAAAAAACACACTAATAATTCTGTGATATTACCACCATCACGTTCACTTAATAATGGTCTAAATGTGACATTTTACAACTTCAACACTCTGTATCTCGTAAGCTATAAATAGAATTTTTGTGTGCCAAGGTAACTTTTGTTCAGAACCCAGAGTTCAACAACAAAGGTCACGACAAAAATTACACAAATAAATATAAATGAACAACGAACAGAGGATAAGTTTCAAATTGCTGATGCATTCAACAAACACCACATAAACATGGGCAAAGCTCTCGCAAATAAGATTCTACGAGATCCATCATATCAAGGGCTAAAACAAAATCGGAAAACAGCGGATTCCCAACGGATCACCAAAAAGTCAAAACTATCATACAATCCCTGAAGAATAGACGGTGTGAAAGCAGAGCTACTTAAGCAAGTTTTTCCTCATATTATAGAACCGTTAACAAATTTAATAAACAGGTCCCTTCTGAAATAGAAACGACAGTTGTCCTACCGATATACAAGAGTGAAAACAACGAGGAATTAGTCAATTACAGGCCAATTTTCGTGATATCTGCACTAGCCAAAGTAGTCGAAGAAATTATGAAATTTAGGTTAGAGGCGTAATTGAAAAAAAACTTATATTCACTGTGAGAGACAATACGGTTTTCTGATATCACCTCCAAAATGTATTCCTCTCTGGATAATAATATGGCAGCACTTGTGTCTTCATTGACCTATCGAAAGCGTTCGACTCTGTCAGTCACCCTTTGCTTTTAAAGTCCCTAGAAGATATAGGAATCAGAGGCATTGCGTTAGAATTGTTCGGTAGTTATCTCTCGAGTAGGTAGTAGTGCGTGAAAATAGAGAACTGCAAGAGTGATTTTGAAACTATTGACTACGGGGTTCCTCAAGGCACAATACTGAGGTCAATATTGTTCAACATATACTTGAGCGATTTGTTCCACATACATACTACTGGGGAAATCTTCATTTATGGTGATGATACGGCCTTCTTCTATGAGGATTCCTCATGGGCCTCTCTGAAACTTGAAGTAGAAAAAGACCTTCTTGAGATATTGGAATGGTTTTTCCACATACTACTTACAGTGAACGTTAAGAAAACACATTATATGCCAATATTCACTAACGTACGAAATTATCCTTCTTTTAAAAATCTGACTTTATCTGACTTATTCACTATTACACCTGTTATCCATATGAAATACCTAGGAATTGCCATAGACAACAACCTCAAATGGAATTTTTTATAACATAAACTATGTTATAAAAAAATTGCGGTTCTTAATATATCGCTCCAAAGTATTGAGAGATATATTAAATGAAAACTCATTGAAAATATTGTTTTCTGCTCTGATTCAATGACGCCCTTTACAAAGAAACGGGAGTGTTCGATCCCGTTCAACTATATTTCTATAACAGCTTAACTAGGAAATATGCTATATGAGCTATGTGTGTCATATTATGTGATATAACTGTCGAATATCAATCAGTTTGGATCTTGTATAGAGTAACTTCGTCTACTCAGATACCCTTCAACAAGGAGAACCACTCTGAATGTAAATACTTGTCAATGATGTTTATCTGTATACTGTTCAAAGCGTTTTCTTTTCAACGATAGTGATTGCACATAACTCATAGTGTTTTTATCTATATTCCATTCAAGAATATTTATCCCATATATATTTTCTTGTTCCAATTCTTCAGAGTCCTAAAGATCTCACTCACTTACTTCACATACCCCATCCCCATCCAGACACTACAAACACAAAAGTCCACGGCCTCTCCGTTATCTGATTTCCTTATCTGTCGGAGTTCATGCTGATACTTGCTATAGTGATTACCTCTTGGAAGTGGCGTTGTTCCACCAATAGATAAGTATCCGTATCTCAGGCATCCAGATAATGTAGGATTTTTTCATCCACGCATTCTTCGGACATCATATGAATAACATTTTGAAAAATCCTTATTTCAGGATTTAACTGGATAAAAGTTTCAATAGGCAGAGTAACACATGTCTGCTGAAGCTTAGTCTACTGTCAAACTAAATGAAAAATGAGTGAAATTGACATTGTGTCAAAAGTTGACAATGACAATGACGTTTGGCTTAGAATATGAACTACTAGAATTGATCTGTGTTTTGAAGACTGTTAAATGACCAATTATTCAAATTTTGTTTTCAAGGATTTGATTAATTGTTCATTTAACAGTTTGTTTTCAAAACACAGATCAATTATTCTAGTAGTTCATGTTCTAAGCCAAACGTTATTGACATTGTCAACTTTTGACACAATGTCAATTTCACTCATTTTTCATTTAGTTTGACTGTAGACTAAGCTTCAGCAGACATGTGTTACTCTGCCTGTTGAAACTTTTATCCAGTTAAATCCTGGAATAAGTATTTTTCAAAATGTTATTCATATGATGTCCTTTTATTAAATTTGTACATGGTCCTCTGGACATATGATATTTTTATGGTCTGGCTCTTGTACACCTGACGAGTAAGTAATTTCTCAATTTTTCTAAATTCTCATTTTCAAAATTTCTTAATTTCAATTCAATGTCACTTACAGGTACGCACTGATGATTACTTTATAGTCGAAAACGCTTTGCTATGATTTTATAAATAAATTTCTGCACGAAATACAAACCTTTTCTTCAACCAATATAGTTTGAGGTCATCCATGTGAAACAGATGGGTGACCTTATGCCTCCGGTTGCTGAGGGTGCCGCAGTTGTATCCGCGGATTTTAGGGTGATACAGAAGAGATGAGGGCTGAGAAACTCTCCCTGAAACACCGCCTTCTGAAGATAACCTTCTCTGTTTGGACAGTGACTCGACCAAATGTTAGAATGAAGCTAGTACTTGGGATGGGCAAGGCATATGATAAAATGCATGATGAGCGCATGTGATCATGTATCGAATATTTTGCGATAATCGATCCAGGACATTGAAAGGTTACGCTCACACTGCACGGAGTCCTGCGTGATATATCTGTCGATGAGCAGGTTCTCCGTGCAGCCAGCGACCCTCTTATTGGACCCTCTTTTCCCATACGTTCGTTCTTGCACTGGATGAACTGCAGAGAGTACCAGTTTGGAATCTGTTGCTCCTTATGTAGCCATGAGTTTCAAATACTTGATAGATGGTAGTGGGTTATTGGGAATTTCTTCCACCAATAGTTTTTCAACCTATTTGGGCCTGGAGCAGCAAGGTTCTCCATTCCAGTATCCACGTTGAGTGGTTGCAGACACTTATATATGATTTCCAAAAAGTTTCCAATCGATCAGCCTCCGGTGGCTAATATACAACACGTGGAAGCTCTTTGAATAAGCGAGAAGCTTTATCGCGGAATCATGTGTTTCGCAATACTTCGCGCCCGCTTCACTAGTGACTTCTTTGCAGCCATCAGCATTCGTATCCTTTCGGACAGGTTGTCTTGATTTAGTGTGTGCTGAGGTCGTCTCAATGTTGCGTCAATTAGCAGTACTGCGAGCGTAAAAGACCTATTGGCCGCCACGTAGTCCACCACACATTAGATACAAGACGCGTGTTGTCTCGCTATCTTAATCTTGTGAATGCGTCGCTCATGCCTCTCAATCAGAAGGGTTGCATCCCTTCTCTCCTACCTATATGTTCCGTTTGCTGTGAGAAGTATTCTCTATGGACGGGTTATACAAAACAAGTTCACCAACAGGTCAACCAAACTGAGTTCAGTTGCTCAGGAACTAGAAATGTCATTGGGTAATTCTTAGCAACTGAGCTTAGTTCAACTGAACTGTGGGTGAACTTGTAGTGTACAATCCGCCCTATATATAATTATATCAAAATTTTAACTATCAAATAATCTGTTTAGTATTATTACCTTCATTACTCAATAGTACAACTTCAGCTGTTCTCAATATCTTCGATCGAAAATAATTTTCACTATGTCCCCATCCAGATATTACGCCGGACCTTCTATTATTGACAGCGTCTGTGAGTTCAGTGTCGTTGATTATTTCAATTGGTTGCACAACATCGTTGAAAATTAAATTCGTTTCAAGTAATAAGGCAGCTACGTCATTGTCGATCGTATCCAAGCTGGAAATGATAAATCAAAAAATTATAATAATGTTTATTCATAAATAATAGATAAAGAGTGCGTAAAAATTCTTATCAGTACAAAGTATAGAATTTTAAAAAAAGTCTATAATAAACAAAGAATATCACAGAAGCTACAATAAGAACCTTGTACGGTATACGAGTTTTTAATTTCGGTAGTTGTAGAAATGTGCAACTGATTTAAAAATTTTAAGGAATAAGAAAGAGCGAAATGGTCAAATCTTCATAAGAACGGGTCATACGTACTTGGGAATTACAGATATGTGAATTTGATTAAAACATGCATGGACTGAAATGAAGATAATACAGGATCAATAATACTATGAAAGAAATATCTGTCGTGCTGTGAAATCCAAATTTAATTTTTTTTTTTAACAAATGTCTCTCGGTCAACACTTTCACATTCTCAGGGACTTGATTAAAGAGCTTGGTGCAACAGATTTATTTACTCTAGGCAGTATCGTTTGTGTATCACTATTCGATCATGTTTGGTGAACGTGTTCAATTGTTTTCAAATATTTTTCTTACTGGACGGTAAATGTTGATATAGTTTTGACATAAATTCTGGAACTAACGTTGCGGAAGGATATCGTGTGGGTTTGAAAGTCATAATTTTCAGAATCCTCTTTAAGATTACTTCTGATGGTTTCAAAATTGTTTTTCTTGCTCCCCTCTAGGGCTTCGTGAGACCAAGAGATTAGTCTTGGTCTTGGCTTGGTCTTGATACAAGTATCATCAGCAAAGAAGATTATTGTTGCAGGGGATTTTTTGTGAGTAGTTTATTGAGATGAATTTTGGAAGGGATTGGCCCGAGTACTGTCCCTTGCGGTACCCTACACAAAACATCCTCTTCAGTGCTCAAGGTCTTGATCAGTTTGACTTTTTGTTTTCTTGATCAGAATTGTGACGGTGGGCACTGTTTTATACAAATTGTGTACTCTGTATAAGATCTAATTGGGAATTTTTTTTTTGTATATTCATCGAAAGAATTCGTATCGGAGCTTGGAAGTAATATTAGCCAGGATAATGAGAGGCATTGATTGAAATATCAGGCGTCTATTTATACTGTTTAGCCGTGACTCAAATCACCATAAAATTATATTTACTTGATATGGATACAAATTATGACCTTTAAATCTCGACTCAAATACTGCACGTTTCAGATGTTTGACTCAAGAGTTTTGAGGGCACTATGTTGCCAGGAAAATGATGTAATGGTAAAAACATATATAGATGGAATTAGGGTATGGGTGAGTCAATCTAATGAAGTAAATAATTTTTTTTGTGGAACGGACTGTTATCTCGTTATGAAATACTGAAATACAAAATGTTTTCGAGGAAAGTTTACCTTGTTGATTTGAAGGTTGCAGAAATGAAGAACGGGAGGAACGGGAACTAGAATCTACCAGTAAGAAGACCGTACTCCAGAAAATACTCTAAAAAGAAACTGGAGCAAACGTTTTAAGCGAAGAGGTAATACATATTTTATATACCCCCACTGTTCAAGAACAGGAGGACTATGAATATTTGGGATTACGATATGGCCAGGCCCAACTAGAACGTATTCCATTCACGGCTGAAAACCCACTGCCAGAAATCAAGCGAATCTTTACAGAAATTCGAAGCTGACATTGCTTGCTTGGTTCGCCAAGCAAATCTAGCTTTACCGGAAAATGTAGCGATTAGCGCTCGGTCCAGGCATTTTTGTATGGGCTCCGCGACGGAGAAACAAGGAAAGCATTGACATTATCTCGTTCTACACTCCTCGTGGTGCCTTGGCACTTGCTTTGGAATTTGAGGCCACGAAATAATCCTACAAAAGCTAGAGCTAATATCGAAGCTGTCATGGAAAGCGTAATGAAGAAAGTGCTTCCTGAGAGAAAGACATCATATGCTGGAATTGCGGGATTTGGCATGTGTAACAGTTATAGTTTACAAATGAACGGAGTTTTGTCTAAGCGCTACAGATATGAATCAATTTATTTTTCCAAAATAAACTGAAAGTTATAGTTTACGAGTCTGAAAAATGTGTGGATTATAATAGTTGAGTGTATTTTTATTAAAAAATTTATATTTTCTGAGCACAAAAATAATCTAGTTAAAAACACCATAGAATTTGATCCCACATACTACCGATTGTAAGTTCAATGATTCACATAGTTTCACCAACTGAGCTAATGGGTCATTTCAAGTTATTATGGAATATTTTAATATTATGAATTGTGTCGAGTTATGATTTTGATCTCTTTTGATGTTAAGAAAATATTTAGCATTTCGAAGTAATTAACTAAAATAGATAAAATTAAGTTGATGGAATGGTTCTCAGTCTGCCATTTTCTTAGATTATCTTGCACACATATCAATAACATTGATATTAATTGGAAAATCATCACGTGGTATGCATTACTTGTGCTAAAGGATTTTTACACTAGTAAGATTTTTGCACTCGACATGCGCCTCGTGCTACAATATTTCCCACTCGTATGAAGTATGAAGTACGGAAATAGTATCTGTTCCGCATGCGACTACCGTTTCTGGAATGACGCAAAGCGGAGTACAAGTAAGCAGTCAAGTGCGGAAAGTACCTATTCCTACGACCACCCATGAAAACAGTAAATCATTTTGTTATTTAGGAAGTACATTTTGCTATGGCCACAGGAAAGTAAACGGTAA
The DNA here is from genome assembly GCA_958502065.1 of Chrysolina americana. Classification (NCBI taxonomy): domain Eukaryota; kingdom Metazoa; phylum Arthropoda; class Insecta; order Coleoptera; family Chrysomelidae; genus Chrysolina; species Chrysolina americana. The sequence continues at coordinate 72,848,411 of OY293413.1, forward strand.
AAGGCACTAGGGCGGACATATTTCAAAATCGCACGCTCAACGTGGTAAGAAGTATGAATATGAATATCATCGAAAGAAACATCAAGAATTGAATTTCCTCTACAAAAACAAATAATTAATCGAAATATATCACAATGATTCAATACTCACTTTGTAACGATGAGTCCAATTAATTTATTTTTTCATTAGATTTTATTTTCTGTCTCAGTAATATAATTCGCAAGTATTTCTCAATTTGTCATGAGGCTGGCGAGCCGTAACCTATGAATTCAAGCTCTCCCAAAACGAAAATGAACGAGAACAGAAATGACAAAACGATTAGGTACTGCGAATTCCGTTGTCATTGCTGATGGTACGATGGCAACAATTAGACCGGGAGATGGTGACACAAAATATTAGGTCATTTGTACCAGTATGGCGGTTCTTCAGGTGTCTAACTACAAAATGACAGAATAGAAAATTATGGTCATAGCGCTGGTACCGGCGGCCCAATCGCGTGGGCATTAATCGAACGTGTCGGAAAAATTACGAGTGTCGAACGATTTGGTCCACAAAAATACTAGTATTTTCCGATAGTCGATAAAAAAAGAAGTAGGCGGTAGCGTAATGCCATACTTCTCCGGTGTGACTTACAGCCCAAAAACAAACAATTGAACCATTTATACCAGGCTAATTTTTAAATCGATCTCAACTGCATTGCTACAGCTTCAGTTGCCTACTACCTATCTTTGGAAACATGTCGATCGGCGCCGAATTGGGGATTTTTTCTCATTGAGCTCAATCATTGAAGCGGCCTCCGTCCTAATTTGAACACGATACGAGACTACTTATAGGTACCTATAGCAGCAAACCTCGACAAACCTCATCTGATCTGATTTTTCCTATGAAAAATTATGCGAGTTGTCCTTATTTCTGAAGTTGAAATGATGCACTATTCGAAAAGTCTATAACTAGAAATAATAATCTCCATGCGCCCTTCAATATTATTATTGTCTACTCTGGAAATTATATTTTTTTTGTCAAAATAATGCCATCTATGGAAATAATAATAATACTATTTGGTAGACAGATTTGTGGTATTTCTGATCCATTCACAAATCCCTGAAATTATACAGGGTGACTAAAATGATCTTTTAATTCTGAACTTTTTTATTCAAATATTTCAATATTTTTCAAATGGAATAACTGGTGTATTTTTCGAACATATGATGTGGGATTAGAACACATTGACTTATTGAATTTTCTGTTATTCTATTTTCACTGACACACATGCCTTCGCTCCATAAAAATAGCATGAGAATAACTCAGCAATCCTTCATTAGTTATAATTTTTATTAATTTTTAAGTTTTGAATGAAGAAGATCTTGGTGATTCAAAATATGAATGCTTACCGAAATTCTAAGAGCAGAAGAAAACTAATTTCGAATGCGGATAGAGATATGTAATAATCATAATGGGTGACACAGTTACTTGAGGATAGCATAAAAGCTGAAACCCACCGTAACAAATAAAGTATAATTGAAAATTAGACAATAGTTAATTCCTTCATCTAGTATTCCAAAATGAATAAATAATCAATGAACCAAGTTTTTTCATTATTTCGTTTCCCGATTCTCTATTCTGTGTATATTTTGCATGTGAATTGTTTTTGTTTGCTTGAAATTTTGTTATAATCAATGTACATTAAGGAGGGATGTATTGAGAATCACCAGAATGAATGATAAATCCCATGTGTTTTTATGGTGCAAAGCAATTTGTGTCATAGAAAAGGGGTAACTAAACATGTCAAAGTAAAAAAATCGGAAACGGCTAGAAATATCTATAGGGATTTACATCAAAATTCATGTCCGAATCCGACTTCATACGGTCGAAAAATATACGCTTAGTTTCATTTGGAAAACACCAGAAAATTCAGTTCAAAAACTTCCGAATTGACAAATAATTTTTAGCTACCGTGTATAATTTGAGGATTATAGGATTGATATGATGCACTTCAAACCTCTATAGACTGCTTTGGATTCACTGTCACCAGTTTCCATAGCACAAGAATATGTTTGTTTTCAATAAAAGCGTTGGAAATCTAGTGTTATTTCAATATTGTCGCTCTAGAACGGGAATGCTGTCACAAAATAACATTTTCCGAAAATCTTCAACATTTTGTTAAGATTTGAAAACGTCATAGGCTATTTTGGTAGACGTTTGTGGAAAAAAACTCCTGTAGAAGATTAATTAATAGGACAACAAAACTAGTCGGAAGTTTGTTTTTGAATTTCACTCACTATGAGACTTGAACCTTCGGCCCAAAACCGGCCTCGCCTGCGGCCTCCCGAGTTTTGCTCGGTAGCTCGCCTGTCTCAATCCGGCGCTGAATTGTCGATCATCTCTTACCCAGATCTTGTTCTTTTAACTCAATACTCAGCTCTTACAAGCTCTGCTGATGATATTATTGCTTTATTTGCGAGAACAATAACTGGTATGGCCTCAGAAAATGATGGAGAAAACAGATTTTTCACCACTATGCAGTTATGAAATATCTGTTCCAAAATATGAAATCAAATATTCCTCCGATCAAATAACACAATCTAGATGAGTAACTCGCCGCTCACAGCTTAAACTTTATTTGTATGGGACATCTTCAGAAATATTGAGGTTCAATAAAATAGAAATAATGGAAAAATAATATGGAATGGAAACTTAAAATTATGATGAAAGAATCTCCACAGGGTTTTGAGAACAGCCGATGCTCTAACTGACAAGTTTTTTCATAATTCATTAAGTTTACCTTTTTCCAATTCGGGGTCCCTTTCTCGATAGTAACGACATTGGTAGCTTACCTTTGGAATTACATTTTTGTTTCCAGCTTCAAATGGTTGTTTTATCAAATATCAAATGTAGCGTTGCCGTACTGACCAGACTATATCAACAACGAAGAATCTCCCAACAAGCTGCAATGAACGTTCCAATTGTCTTCGTATAGTTATATATTTCATCCAAGACAGTATATATTTGGGTTTTCGTTGCCATGAATATATTGGACAGAAATTAAAATCTAGCTGACGTGCTTATTGTATCCTTAAATAATTTTGACATCACAGCAAGTCATGACTTGAGGGAAAACATTATCAGTACTTTTTGAGTATTACTCATCTAGGATGTGTTACTTGTTCGGAGAAATATTCCGATATGGCAGCTATCAAACACACAAAAAAAAATCTAGATAACAATCTCTGATGGAACCACCCCATAGACTCCTCAGTTAAAGAATTACTTGGACAAATTCAAAAAAATAACGAACATACTCGATCGTAAGCAGAAAGTTATATTGTATAAAATGTTATTGTTGGTTGGGGTGAAGTGTCCAAAACATGTCCAAAAAAGGTTCGTCAGGTGCATCCTGCAGAAAGGATATGACGACCATAGCGAACTGAACTGAAAGCCACGTATAACAAAAAAAACCGTCAGTATCAGCAAAAAAATAAACCAATATTGTTGAAAACATTTAATTTTAAACGAATCCATGATGTTTTAATTCAATCTTTTATCCATACATTTGAAATACTTAGGTACGAAAGGTGAAAGTTTAAAATTGTTTCTTCGTTTGTGAAGAGAAGAATGTACCAGCACCAGCAGCAAACTCATTTTTTATAATCGAAACAGTTGCCTGTTGATAAAAAATATCGATATTAATCAAATTATTTAATCTCAATTATTCCTCAGCATAGTTTTTTATTTTCTATTTTCTAACGTATTTAGAGCTGTGAGTTATTGCAGCACATATATCTTTTCGAGATCGAAAAATCTCGAAATCATTTCTCGATCTCGAAAAATCTCAAATTTTTTTTCTCGATCTCGTTCTCGAAAAAAAAACATTAGTCTCGTGTCGATCTTGTCTCAAAATCGAGACTCATAGTGACTGAAATTCAAAAACAAACTTCCGACTAGTTTTGTTGTCCTATTAATTAATCTTCTACAGGAGTTTTTTTCCACAAACGTCTACCAAAATAGTCTATGACGTTGTAAAGAGTGAATTCTGTTTTACCTTTTTATTGTATACCTTGTATGAAAAATTACGTTAGAGATTTGTCAAATCAAAAATTATAGATTGTCAACAGGGAATAAAAGTCAAGTTGAAAAAGTTTATATTTATTCCTTGATTAAGTTATTAATCTTGAAGCTCCACTTTGTGATAAGTGTGGAGTTTACAATTGGTCCTTCGAGAAGTTGAATAAAGCGCCTAAAAAATGTGGGAAGAAAAAATTCTTCGCAGAAGTTTAAGAAGCAATGTTGGTGAAGCACCTGCGAGACATGGCTTCGAAGTGGATAACGGAGATCAGCCAACAAAGAAACAAGAAACAATAGTTGATGTAGAAGCGAAAACAACTCGAAACTCAGCAAAAGGAGTTATTTCAAGAAGATATTCAGTGAAATCGGGTACTCCAACGAATCAATCTATCAGAAAGAATCGATGCTAAGAAGAGGAAAATTGAGCTGCGAATGCTCCAATTACAAATGCAAGAACTGGAATTAGAAGAACAATCACTTAGCGAAGCAATGGGTATAAATACGGAACCAAAAAGTGGAAAATGGGCTGAACTTTGGTTTAATGGAAATCTGATATGGAAAAAACAATTGAACGTCGCGATTGTAGGCCCTCAGTCAATTGTAACGACACCATTTTTGTTTTGCTGAAATGCGCTGTTGCCAAGTTGACCTCTTCGGATTACTGAAAATCTGATATGGAAAAAAATGAACGTCGCGAATGTGGACCCTCAACTGATTCTATTGATACTATCTTTGTTTTGCGGAAATGCGCCGTTGCCAAGTTTTGGTCATTTTGGATTCCTGCATATCTGATATGGGGATAGTTCTGAGTGGATACCATACAATTCAATCAGATAAATTGCACTCTTAAATTTGAAACATGTAGAAATGCGCCATTGCCAAGTCGATGGCGTTGGAATAGATTTATGGAAATTTTTGTAAATGAATATGAATATAAATATTCATCTTAAATAATTTTTTGAAAATACTTTATGAAATCTGATGGAGCATAGTCCAAAAGACCATTTTTATATATTTTATCTATCCCACTTTAAATTCAAATTATATACCTTCAGAAATTCTTGAAGTAACTAAATGATGTGAAACAACGTTAAGATTGCCCAATTCTGGATTCTCAAACTATCATACTACAGCTCACGGACTATAAATGATTAGGAGTTTGATAGCAATTTCATTTCCATGGACACAAAAAGTTATTTGTCAGTTTTGACTGCTTTGAAATCAGTTTGCAATCTATCCGAAATGTATAAACAATTTGAAGAGAATATCCCCAGCAGGTGCATTTGGAATGCAAATAAATTACCAAAAGACCCTCTGGAAGGGTACAAATTCGCACTAAGCCAAGGGCTGATACCATCTCCTCCAATTTGCAGAAAAAATGTAAAGGGGCATAAAGGTATTCCGGAGAGTTTTTCGAGATACGATCAAGGAGTATTCAGCCTGGGAAGGTACCGACGTCCAAAATCTAAAAAATGTCGTGTTGATATTTCGGTGGCGGGAGGCACTTGGTTCGCCCATTCTCGAATGAAAGGCATTCACCAAGAAATAAGGTAATTATATCGCAAATAACTTAGCATACCTACATGAATTTTTATACAATTTTAAGATAATGCACAAGGTAGAAACTTAAGTGCGCGCTTGGCCGACATTTCACAATCAGCGCGCGCTGGCTTCGCTAGCGTTATTTTGATTTGTAGTTTTCTGTTTAGTGTTTAAAAAAGGGAATTGGTGATAACATCTATTCTTCTTCTTTTGCGAATCTCATATTATTATCCTAATATTTTAGATTACTTTACGGTTTCGCAATGAATGATTCATACGCTCGAATCCTAAATGAATGCTCAGCAGTTGATGGTATCACTGAACTCGTCTCTACCGATACAATATCAGCAATAATTGAATCATGTCGAGAAGTCGTCACAAACGCATTTTCAAAGATGCAGGAGTAGTAGTGCAGGTAGGAACAAATATATTACTTAGATTTAAAATCAATTATGGAAAAAAGGTTACCATGGTAACAGCTACGGTGAAGAGTAAACAAAAATGCCATTCCCGTTTTGCGGAAATGCGTGGTTGCCAACTTGGGCAAATTATAGTTTAACTGGAAATCAGTTATGCAAGCAATCGCTTGCCCCACAGACCATATACTTAATATGATCAAGATGTATAAATTTGAAAAAAAAAGAGAAAGTAGTGACATGAAGACGAGCGGGTCCGGGCGACATATCGCAAATCCACGCGCGCGGATTTGCGAAATGTCGGCCGGACCCGCTCGCTGCGCTCGCGTTTTATCTTGTGTTCTAGATCTAATATTACTTGGAGAAAAAGGAGAAAGTATTAACATGAAGACGAGAAGGCTCGGCCGACATTTCGCAAATCCGCGCTTGCGATATATCTTGTGTTCTAGATCTAATATTACTTGGAGATAAAGGAGAAAGTAGTAACATGAAGACGAGCGGGTCCGGCCGACATTTCGCAAATCCGCGCGCGCGGATTTGCGAAATGTCGGCAGGACCCGCTCGCTGCGCTCGCGTTTTATCTTGTGTTCTAGATCTAATATTACTTGGAGAAAAAGGAGAAAGTATTAACATGAAGACGAGAAGGCTCGGCCGACATTTCGCAAATCCGCGCTTGCGATATATCTTGTGTTCTAGATCTAATATTACTTGGAGATAAAGGAGAAAGTAGTAACATGAAGACGAGCGGGTCCGGCCGACATTTCGCAAATCCGCGCGCGCGGATTTGCGAAATGTCGGCAGGACCCGCTCGCTGCGCTCGCGTTATATCTTGTGTTCTAGATCTAATATTACTTGGAGAAAAAGGAGAAAGTATTAACATGAAGACGAGAGAACATCTGTATATGTAAAGGACAAGATAATGAGTAATTTAGGAATGCAACTGGTTTTCCTCTGCTTGATGTTGCCGATACGCTCATTCCAATCATTAAGGAGCACGTTGCTTCTGGTTCCATCATTTGTACAGATGAATGGCGTGCATACGACCAGTTGACAAAATATGGCTATGAACATAGGACTGTAAACCATAGTGTTGAATTCATAGGTATTTGTTACATATTTATATCCGTTTAAGATGCAAACTATCTTCATTTCAGCTAGAGATGGAACTCACACACAGAGGGTGGAATCATCATGGCGCCCTGCAAAACTCTGGTTTAGACTCCGCAGGATACCTCAGGAGACCTTTGCAGAGAACCTCTGTGTGTACTTATGAAGGCGATGGATAATAAAAAAAAAGAAAATTGACTGTTTCGAGGCATTACTTTCTGCAATTCGTTTGGAATATGGGGATTTCAGAAATATTTAAAAACAGTTAAACAGTTCATTTACAGTTCTATTTTTGTTTTTGAGATCAGGTTAGTTTAGGTCCAGATCGGATAAGGTTGGGTGAGGTTACTGTACTATAAGTTTTAAATCAATACCACTTAAGGTCCTTGTTTATAATTTAATTTTAATTTTTTAGTTTAGGTTAGGTCTAGCCAGACTTTCGTTAAAATAAATATTTATAATAACAATGTTCTCCAACTTCTCTGGCGATATCCCGCATCCATAACTTGCCGTCAATGGTTTTCCGCAAAGTCAAAATGACATATAATTTAATTGAGTAGGATATTGCTCACTTATCCATATCAATACAGATTTCCAGGCTGCCAGTAACCCGAAGTGACTAACCTGGCAACAGCGCATTCCCGCAAAACATAAATAGTACCATTAGAATTAGTTGAGGGTCCACAATCGCGACGTTCAATGGTTTTTTCCATATCAGATTTCAATATCTCCGAAGTCAGCAAAACTTGGCATCAGCGCATTTCCGCAAAACAAAAATAGTACCACTAGAATAAGTTGAGGGTCCACAATGGCGACGTTCATTTGTTTTTTCCATATCAGATTTCCAGTAATCCGAAGAGGTCAACTTGGCAACACCGCATTTCCGCAAAACAAAAATGGTTCCATTACAATTGGCTGAGGGCCCACAATCGCGACGTTCAGTTGTTTTTTCCATATCAGATTTCCATTTCTCCGAAGTGACCAAAACTTGGCAACAGCGCATTTCCGCAAAATAAAAATAGTACCACTAGAATTACTTGAGGGTCCACAATCGCGATGTTCAATTGTTTTTTTCATATCAGATTTCCAGTAATCCGAAGAGGTCAACTTGGCAACAGCACATTTCCGCAAAACAAAAATGGTACCATATGAATCGCCTCATGGTACAGAATCGAGATTTTCATTTTTTTTTTATAACAGATTTCCAGTAAACCAAATTTTTACCGGAAAATGTTCTATTGTTGATGAAAATTCTATTCTCAATCATGAAGAAAAATATCGATAAGTTGAAAATTGGGTAGAAGAGGTGAATAGAAATATGAAGAAGCAAGAAGAGCCAAACAAGCAGAAAGAAATAAAATGCCACCATGTCTTGACAGACTATGACAACAAGAGGCAATATGACTTTCCAAAAAACAATACTAGTGCAACTAGTATACCGTTAGACTCCTCCAAAAATATGGAAGACTTTTGTGAAATAACGAATGAAAACAGACAAGTATACACAACAGTGATAACAAAGTTGCCTTTTCTGAAGTTTTAGTAGACTGCATAAAAAATTTAAATCTGAACCTTGAAAAAATCATCATGAAACAAGACTATCACGTTACAAGACTTTTATGGTAATATTGGTGATTTTCCTATCTGGTTCAATGAATATGAACGCAGCACCACAGAAAACTTCATCTCAAATGCTGAAAACCTGTCTCGTCTACAAAAGTGTTTGAAAGGTGGAGCTAGAGAAGTGGTTAGGGATTTGTTTTGTAGCTCAGAAAATGATTCAACTATAATTGATACTCTTAAATTATATTTCGGAAGAGAAGACTGGCATATCATAAATCTAATAGAAAAGGCAAAGAAATATCCATATTTGAGGGAGAATTCTGTGGAAAGTTTTTCTCAATTTTCAATAATTGTCTCCAATATGGATTCCTCGATGAAAAAATGAAATATAAAAAATACTTGAATAATCCCGATCTTCTGAACAAATTAGAAGAAAAACTACCCAGGCATACCAGAAGAACGTGGGCTGAAGTAAAGGTTAGAAAACAAAATAATGGTTTTTCAGTCACTCTGGAACAATTTTGCGAATGGCTGAAATCTGAAGTTCATATTCTGATGTCTGTTACCATTCCCTCGCAAAATATGCAGCAGAGAAAATTTTCCGCATTTTTAGAAAAAAGGGAACTTATGAATATTGTGGATACTCGCACTTATGTCGTATTTTATGTGCCGAAAAAGATCATAAAATGTCAGGTTGCAAGAAATTTTTGGGCATGAATGATCCCGAAAGACGTCATTTCGTTGAAAATAACAAAATGTGCTACAAATGTTTAAGAGTTGGCCACTCTGCAAGAAAATGTTTTTGTAAAATATTTTGCAACGTTGTTTCATGCCGTGGAAAACACAATCGACTGCTTCATCAGGAATATTCGCAGCAAGAAAGAAGAGAAGGGAGGAGAGATGAAATAAGAGAAGGAGAAAGAAGAGAAACAAGCGAAGTAGCAGATTTAGACAACCAAATATCCTGTTTCGTAGGAAAAAAAGTCATCATCATTACTAAAAATCACAAAAGTACGAATTTATGGCAAAAATGGTTGGATGGAATTATTTGCATTATTGGATGAGGGATCTACAATCACTATTATAGATTCTAACATTTCAGAAAAAATTAATTTGGCAGTTCCGATATGTTTACAGTGCGCTAATGAAATTTCTCACGTGGAAAGTAGTTCCAAATTAGTTAATTTCCAAATATCTGAAGCAGGTGATGATGATTTACCACATTAGAAATACCAGAACAATAAGAAATTTAGCTCTTCCAACTCAAAACCTCGATGTCGAATACCTATGTGATAAATATAATTATCTTGATCGAAACACTTTAGAAATGGTGAGAAATGCCAATCCAAAAATCACAGGATAATGCTTTCCTTCTTTATCCACAAAAAGTTATCCACCCTGCCTATGACCAACCTGCATTTAGTTTGACAAGACTTGGATGGTTAGTACATGGACCATACTCAAAAAATTCTATGAACTTTCACGTGAATCTTTGCAGACATGATGACGACTATCTGAGAGAAATCATAGAAGATAATTTCAAAATTGAAAATGGATACAAGACGTCCAAATTAGCATTTTCCAAAGATGACCAGAGAGCTTTAGATATATTCAAAACAACAATCAGTAAAGTGGAAGATCGTTTCAGAATTGGGCTCCCGTGGAAAAAAGATGAGTTTGTTTCACCAGAAAGGAAAGTAGCCGCTTTCAATAGATTGAAATGTATGGAGAAGAAGATGGACCATGATGAAGAATTCGCAAAAGAACATTGTAACAAAATAGATGATTACCTGATGAAAACCTATGCCGAAAAAATATTAACTGAAAATTCTCATGATAATGAACGAGTATGCTATCTACCACACTTTGTGGTACGGAATGCCAATAAGCCCGGAAAATTCAGGCTTGTATTTGATGCTGCAGCCAAAATATCTGGAGTTAGCCTAAATGACAATCTTCTGACAGGCCCCGATTTGTATCCATCACTGGTGGCCATCCTTTGCAGGTTTCGAGAGTACCGTTATGCATTTTGCGGAGATATACGGGAGATGTTTCACCAGATACTGATTCGGAAGGAGGATAGGGTTTGCCAAAGATTTTTATTCAGAGGCATGGATACAGAAAGTGATCCAGATATTTATGAGATGCGTGCCATGATTTTTGGGTCAGTTTGCTCACCATCAACTGCTCAGTTTGTAAAGAATTACAACGCCAACATTTTCAAGAATAAATACTCAGATATAACACGTATAATGTGTAACCAACACTATGTGGCTGACTATCTCGACTGTAAAGAGAATTTCAAAGAAGCAATTGATACGGTTAAATAAGTCGTAGAAGTCCATAAAGCTGCAGGGTTCGACATGGTCAATTGGCTGAGTAGCTCTAGAGATATTATGGATTCTATACCAGAAAGTCATAGAGCTATAAAGAAAACACTAAACATGGACTCGAAGAATCTTGAGAGAATTTTAGGACTATTTTGGAGTGTTGAGGACGATAGTTTCGTCTTTCAATTTAAATTTATGAAAATCCCTTCAGAACTAATGGATGGCCAGAAAACTCCAACAAAAAGAGAGCTCCTCAGAATCATCATGACAGTTTTCGATCCCATTGGTTTTGTCACCTCTGGTCATCAAAGAAAGACTTCTACTTCAAGATTACTGGAGGAGATCTATAGGATGGGATGAAGAAATCCTAGAAGAAATTCGGAATAATTGGCGAAGGTGGTGTCAAATAGTCAAAAATATAGAAATCCTTCGAATACCAAGGCAATATTTTCAGACAGAAGTGACTGGAGAAATACAACTACATGTATTTTGCGATGGTAGCAATCAAGCATTCGGCAGTTGCCTACTATCGTTTGAAATCAGAGAGTAATGTAATTCATGTATCGTTCGTTTCATCTAAATGCAAAATTGGTCCCATGAACAAAATTTTAACTGTGCCTCGGATGGAACTTCAGGGCGCTGTTATGGTAGCCAGATTAGCGAATCTCATTGAAAACGAGACCAACTACTGCATATCTGATATTTATTGGTGGACGGATTCGAAAATTGTGTTGAGTTGGCTACGATCGAATTCTTGCAGACTGAAAATATTTGAGGCACACAGAATCTAGGAAATATTGGATGTAACGGAATTATCCAAATGGAAATGGGTTCCTTCAAACCTGAACGCTGCTAACCTAGCCACGAAACAGAGAAATGATCCCGATTTATCGACTGATTATTTTTGGCTACAAGGTCTTGCATTTCTGAAGCAATCTGAAGAATTTTGGCCTATCGAGAATATGGAAGAAGGAAGCATTGTGGACCACGAGGACGAATATGTGAATTTAGCAGCAGTTAAATGGGATTTTTTGCCAATTGTCCATAGATTTTCAAGATGGTTGAGATTGTTGAGAAGTACACTCAGGGTGCTTAGATTTATTTTCAATATGAGAGAATTCAGACCTAAACAGAAAGGAGAGTTAAGAGTAGAAGAGCTATCTACAGCAGAGAACTTATGGTGGAAGAAAGTTCAGAGATACCATTTCTGGAAGGAGATTATGAACTTGGAAAAAGGACAGAAAATAGATGGGAACTCAAAAATACATCAACTCTCTCCATTTTTAGATGAAAAGGGCATCCTGAGAATGGATAGTCGAATTAAATACGCCAAAGTTCATTACGACGTCAAATTTCCTATCATTTTATCCTCTGGAAAGAACAAAATGATCGTCAGAATGCTAGTTCAATATTATCAATGGTCAAGCATATTGGACAAGAAACCGTTCTGAATAATCTGAAACAGAAATTTTGGATACTGAAGATGAGACAAACTGTAAAAATGCAAATTCATAACTGTCAATATTGTAAGATTCATAAAGCCAGAGCTATACAACCTGAAATGTCCCCTTTGCCAGAATGTCGTCTGAAAACCTATTGCAGATCTTTCAGCTACTGTGGTCTTGACTATTTTGGCCCACTAACAGTGAAAGACAAAAGAAGCGTTGAAAAAAGATATGGTGCCTTGTTTACCTGTTTCAACACGAGAGCAGTCCATATTGAAGTAGCCAATTCTCTGGATACAGATTCTGCATTGATGGCAATTAGAAGGTTCATTGCGAGAAGAGGACAACCAATTGAATTGCACACAGACAACGGAGCAAATTTCGTTGGGGCTGAAAACGAGATAAAAAAATATTTGGAAGAATTTGATCAAAACAAAATTGTAGCTGAGCTAGGACTGAGAAATATAAAATGGTTATTCAATAAACCTGCATCATCCCATACTGGAGGAGTTTGGGAAAGGATGGTGAAGAGTATCAAGCAGGTATTGTACAAGATATTGAAAGAACAAAATCCGATAGAAGAAATCATCACAAGTTTTCTTCTAGAAGCTGAAAGCATAGTAAATTCCAGACCAATTACATATGTTTCCTGCAATGAGAATGATTTGAAAGCTTTAACCCCTATGCACTGTCTTATTGGTACATCCAATAAAGAAAATGCACCAAGTTCTTTTACCGCAAAAGATATTTTCGGAAGAAAACAATGGAAAGTTGCACAAATTATGACAGAAGACTTCTGGAAAAAATGGATTAAACTTTATCCTCCATCATAGCAGAAAAGACAAATGGCAAGACAAAGGTCCACCTATAAAAGTTGTGGATGTCGTTGCTTTACCTGACCCCAATATACGGATTAGATGGAAAATGGGCAGAATAGTTAAAACGATTCTCAGCAGAGATGGACAAATTAGGAGCGTCGAACTTAAAATAGCAAATTCAACCTTAGCTCGACCGGTAAATTCATTACATCGGCTGGAGGTTGGAGAATGTAAAGAGTGAATTATGTTTTACCTTTTTATTGTTTACCTTGTATGAAAAATTACGTTAGAGATTTGTCAAATCAAAAAATATAGATTGTCAACAGGGAATAAAAGTCAAGTTGAAAAAGTTTATTAATTCCTTGATTAAGTTATTAATCTTGAAGCTCCACTTTGTGATAAGTGTGGAGTTTACAGACGTTTTCAAATTTCAACACAATGTTGAAGTTTTCCGGAAAATGTTATTTTGTGACAGCATTCCCGTTCTAGAGCGACAATATTGAAAAAACACTCGATTTCCAACGCTTTTGTTGTAAACGAAAGACTGATTAAAATAAAAATTCAAACACTATTTGCCGAAACCATATAATTGTCATACCACTGATGAAAAAAACAGTTACCCAAAAATATTATACATATCTATGGCCAAAACTGTACAGTCTCTTGCCTGACAGATTAGAACGCGAATGAAATTTCAGCAAATTCAAGAGACAAATAAAGTCAATTATCAAAGACACACCTCAAGATGTATCCCGTTCATCCACTCTTCACACCATATTATTATGTTGCAATTGATGGGTCAAGTGGAAGAAGGGGTCTAGTAACATTTTAAAAAAATATTCGGTTAAGTCTTGAAAGACGGTATGTGCATATGTAACTTGCCCCGTCAGGATTTGCATCTATTCTTCATATCAGTGGTAGAAGGGACTATCTTACATTAAACATCAAGGACGCTAACTTTACTAAAACCTATTTTCCTCACAAACACATATTTGTAACATAACTCCTTCTTCCACTTGCCCCTTCAATTGTGATGATTCAAAAAACAATGTACCAGAAGTGAAATAAATACAATTTTGAATTTGGATTTGAATCCTTCGGAAACATTATTTTTAAGAACGAAACAAAGCAACCGGGTAGGCGATCTGATTGATCCGTCATGTGATATTTTTGGATCGGGTTGGTGACCCAGAGTAAGTTTCCAGAAGAGCCGTATGTGATCCATCATACATGGCAATGACTAGAAACATTCATTTTCGATTACTGAAATTCCATCACCGGCTACTTGAAATATCTGTACAAAGTCTTATTCTCGACAATTCCGATGGACGAACTAATTAAAAGGCTAGCATCCAGAGGCTTTCATGTCTTAGGATATGCGATTATTGCGAGGGGGAAACCGCTAGGGAATTTTGGTGTACATGCCTTGGGTATTAGTGGCATTAGTTGGGTATTAGTCGGGAATTTGTGGTATTAGCTGAAAATTATTGGGTATCACTGGGAATTACTCGGGAATTAGAGGTATTACTTGACATTTTTTGGGTATTACTTGGCATTAGTAGGGAGTTAGTGGTATTACTCGGGTATAACATGGGAATTAGATCAGAAAAAGAGGAATTGTTCGGCAATTAGAGGAAATTTCTAGAAATCATAATGATTAAAAAGTATAAGTTGAGACTCACAATGAAGCTATAAATGTATGACTGGGAATATCTACGACAACGAAGTATTTTTTACATGTTGGGCCAACTCAATGAATTCACTTCGATCTTGAATTCAGCTGGTGTATGAAAATTGCACGACAAAGAGTATATGTTGAAGCTTTAGCCGTGTTATCATATATACACGGCTACTACCATAATGATCGTCATTATGATCCTAATTGCATAAATAACCATTATCTAACCAAAAAATTGCTTCAAAGTAACTACTTTTTTGGGACATTTATTTCCGTTACAGCACGTACATCGACGTACATAGAATCAAACATCCTCTGGAAGCCTGTCCCTGTGTGAAATCGATACAACGAATCGTTTTTGGTTTATCAATTGACTCTTTTACTCTAAAAAGCGTCCCAAATTTGGTCGCGCTCATAGACTCTTGAATAGAAAATCCTATTATAAGAAGTGAGTGCTCGGATCCACCTATAGCTCGGAATGTGATCCGATGCTTATAATACGACCTACGTAGATCCACCTATAGCACGGAAGTTGAGTTGTCTAATGGTTGATATGCATAGAAGTTGATCTTTGGGCATGTGTTCAAACTATGATTATTTTTACAATAATTTTTTGATAATACGTCCTACGTGGATCCACCTATAGCTCGGAAGTTGAGGTGCCTCGAGGCCTAGTGGTTGATATAAATATTCATTATTTTCGTATTATTTCCTAAACTATCGGTTCCAGAGAAAAAAGTCATGGAATGATTTTGTTCATCTATGCAAGTTTCATGCAAATGTTCATATGAAGTTTTTCGATACGTGTATGGTTTTCGAGATTTTCGAGTTTCTTTTATTTTCATGAGAAATAATTCCATAATTTTAATATTTTACATAAAATTTCGTATAAGACAAAACTGTCATTGTTATATTTTTTAATTTAGTTGAGATCAATGAAATTCCAGGTATACATTTTTTCAAAATTTTGGTGTTTTTTGAACATTTTTGGAAAATGAAAAAAATGTAATGGAATTTTTTGTTCATCGGATCGGACAGAGATAAATTTTTTCAATATCTCCTTTAGTTTTCGAGTTTTGGTGATAATTCATTTTTCGTTTTTTCGGATATTTCCCGAACTATCGATACTAGACAAAAAATGTATTGTAACTTTTTGAAGAACGTTGAAAGACGATCAAAAAAAGGGAGTATGTATTATTTGAAAATCTGCATTGGTTTTGGATATAACAATTTTTAATTTTTCATTAAAAAAAAACGAAAATTTATACCAGGTACATATAATAATAATAATAATACTCCCTCATAAACACTCGTAGAGCGTACCCAAAGGCATAGCCTGTGCGGGTAGAGGACGGCTATTATTATTATTTGCCGTGGAGCTCCGGGGCGACTTACTGATATTGTCGGTGGTGCATTCACTTTTCAGCTGTAGGAAAACCCAGAAAATCTACAGAACCACCCCGGTTGGTCGGTGCGCACTTCAAGCTAGCACCAGTTGAGTAATTTGTTTATATAAAATTATTCGATATCTCTTTCAGTTTTCGAGTTATAGGTGATTTATAATAAAAGTCACTGATATGTTGATATATAATTTTCGTCCCGCGCTGTTTATGCATTCGAAGGAACTAAATTATGAACGTAGGTAGAACTTAGTTCGGGAGATATATTGATTTTTCCGTTTTTTTGGATTTTTTCCTGCACTATTGATTTTATGGAAAAAACACACTTGTCATGTATTTTTGAAAGGCGATCAGAAAAGGTATCCAGTAAAATTTTGAAATTCGCAGCTGTTTTCGAATTATTCGATATTTTCAAAAATGAGGACCGTGATTTTCGGAAAAATCGGTTTTTAATCATTTTCCGAGCGTTAAAAAAATAAAACGGATTCTTTGACATTTGCTTTCCGGTTTAAGTTTTATCGATTGAAATTTTCGAATTCCGCAATGAATTTTCTAAAAATCGTTATTAATTTTTCGATTTTCACCAAATACTATAGGCTATGACAGGACATAAAAACGAGTCTCTCAAAAAAAATTAGTTCGAACAAACGAAAGATCCTATCGAGTAACATTCAATTTTCGGAAAAACAGCCCTAAAATTTTTCCGAGTTTTCCGATTGCGAAAATTTTTTATTTTCGAGATACGTTTTTTTTTGGTATTGGCGTCACTGAAATTTCATGTCTTAATCTTCAACGGTTCCGGAGATATAAGGCGGTTTCTGGGTATGACGTACAGATAGACAGACAGACAGACAGACAGACAGACAGACAGACAGACAGAATTTAAAAAATGCGTATTTTTTTCGAATTCAGGATTTCGTTCTCAGTAACCAAGGGTTAAAAATAAAACACTTAGGACCCCTGTTGTGTCGGCTGGAAGGCCGTAGTATAATACTCTCTAAAGTTCGTATTATAAACAAAATACATTACAAAAACTACTTTGCAAATATATTGTTTCGTTGTGAAAAAATAATAAACATAATTGTTGGTGCATTATAATGGCATGAAATAATAAAATTCCATACTTCTAACAAAATCAATTGATGGTTTATGTAAAAAACCTCAGAAATATAGTGAATCTATATAGAACTTAACATGGAATTATTAGGCATTGATAGGTATTAGTCAGGAATTAGTCGGGTTACAGGTATTACTGGTGAATTGGTATTAGAGGAATTAGTTGGGAATTAGTGGCATTAGTTCGGTATTACTAGGGAATTACTTGGGTATTAGAGGAATTAGTGTACACAATTTCCTCAGCGGGTTCCCCCTCAGATTATTGCAAAAGGCAAATTTGCAAGGACAGTCCCGGAGCTTACACAGATAGCTCTAGATATAATCGACAGGTGGTGTAAAGAGAATGAGCTGTCAGTGAACCCTCTTCTTCTTTTTCTGGCACGTATGGGCGGATTTTGAAGTCCCTGCATGGAGGCTTCTCAGTGCACTCACCGTCGTTGAAAGTACTTATGGAGGTTCCTCCAGCCTTAGTTTCGGGGGTATCTTGGGAGGTTTCCCTGCTAACAGCAAACCCTCATAAAACCTCAGTAGTTATATTTACACGAAAAAAAATACTGGAAGGACTTGTGAATAGAAATTCCATTTGTCCAAGAGGCAAAATACTTGCGAGTAATCTTCGACCATCAGTTAACATGGAATCAACACCTAAAAACTTGCGAAAGGAATTGAGGGCTTCAACCAAATATGACTACGTGGCTCTATGCTAGAGTTATTAGACCCATGATAACGTACGGGTCGATGGTATGGTGGCCATAGACCAAGCAGGTAGGAGGGGTTCGACGACATGCATTCTGAGTGCCACCAGGGCCATGAGAACAACACCCCAACAGCCGCACTAGAGGTCTTGCTCAACTCACCCTCCACTACACATATACATTCAAGATGAAACCAGGTCAGTCACGAGCAGGTTGCCTAGAAGAACCAATAGCAACATAAGCTTTACGAAGAATTGGAAAATAACTATATATTAAGGATGCTATCAGATGGCATACTTCCTTGATATAGCTTTGAAAAAACTAAGATAAGTAAAACGGATAGGGATGCGTGGAAGAAGGGGCCTCCTGTCAACGCGGAAATTGCTCTCTACCCGGATAGCTCAAAAACTGAAGGTTCAGGAGCCGGCATTTATGGAACCAAGCCGAAAATAAAAATCTCATTGAGCTTATGAATATACAATACATTTCGCTAAATAGCTATTATGGCATGAGTTTCCAGATAAAACCATTGTCATTTACTCAGACAGCCAAGCTGTGATAATAGCAGTAAACTCGATGCAAGTTACCTCCAATCTTGTTTGGGACCGCACTGAAGCCCTAAAAGAGCTGGGCAGTCAGAACAGACAGACTCTAGCCTGGGTACCAGCACACACAGGTTATAGAGGTAATGAAAAGGCCGATTCACTAGCCTGTCAAGGGGAACGTAAGGCCCTGAATGGCCCAGAATCGTTTTGTGGTATGGCAAAAGCTGTACTACGAACAAACACCAAATCATGGGCCCAACAGAAATCTCAAGAATAGTGGAACAATTCATCATGAATTCGACAGGCCAAAAAGTTTATCAGACAATCGCAGCCAACATTCATAGTATATTTACTAAGAAGATAAGCACTACTAGAATATAAGTAGAACTTCTCACAGGCCATTGTGGGCTCAACAAACATATGAGTACAATCGGTCTGACAGGAGAAATGCTATGCAGGTTCTATCAGAAAACAGAGGAAAATCACAGATACTTTGCCACTGCGAGGACTTGTCAAGGCTAAGGTTTCTAACGCTGAGAAAAGAAAGAGCTCTCAGAGACATGGGAGTTCTGAAAACAAGCTTATGGAGTCTCGTAACGAAACCAGGGCTAGATAGAGAACTCCAAACAATTTCAAGGGAAACAAATAGATTTGAAAAGGTTGTGTTGTAAAGCCTTGTAGCATGAAAGCCCCAAACTAATCTATTATTTTCATTGAAATTATTTCAGACCATTCATTTAATTTTTCCTTACCTGTAATCATATTCTGGATGAACAACTACTTCCTGTACATTTGCAACTTGAACATCACCATTATATTTTCTTGATGAATGAATCAATCCAGCAAAGACTTTCAAACCTGTTTCATTCGCAACGCAATGTGCGACAGTGACAATCCACTGCTGATTCACGATGGAACCCGCACACAATTGTTGGTTTTCTTTTTCGATAGAAACAATATATGGTATTTCTTCTCTGATTGTAGGATGGCCACCATATACCCGCGGAGATATAATATTTGAAGAACACAGCAAGCATCCTGAAATGTAAAGATTTAAGATATAAGAATTTGTGATATATGGAATTCCTCAAGGTTCAATTCTGTCCCATAAATTTCTCAAGAACCCATATAATAAATAACATAGGGTTTTGAGTTTGAAGCCCCATAGTTTAACTACTTGCACGTATTCAACCATTTGACGGATTAATTGGCATGAATATTTATAATAAAAAAGTACTCTTTGAGATGCGGTATGTACATGAGGAGGAAAGAAATGCTGATTGAATGTAGGGGAAGAAATTAAAAACTGCATGAAATGGTAATTGGATTCGTGAACCGAGTTTAATTGGTCTGACTTTAGGAATTAATTAGCTACTAATCCTTTGAAGTTTCCAAGCATATTCGATTTCAGTGACAGTCGTTTCTAGTTATAACCAAGAAAGAATGAACGGATAATCATTGATATTGTCCGGGGAATATTGTGTTGAAAAGTATTTGAAGTACATGAAAAGAAGCATAAAGGTGTTACAGATTACTATGTTTTCTCATTAGATTTCAAGAATTTCCTTGGAAACATATATTTAGATTTACAGTTTAGAGTTTGTTCATTCTGAACATTACATTCATCCTGAATACGATTTGCTGAATCTCCAACAGGTTATGGGCACACTTCACGTTAATTAAACTAAGAAAGTAGTGCCGAAGTCTAGTTTTTGAATAAGAAAACTCAAAAAGGAATATATCAGTGTCACTGTCAGTGTGTAAACTTGCCGTTTTCTGGAAATTGAGAATCTCCAGTCCAGCAAATCTATGGAAAAAATTAAAGTTTCAATATTCAGAAATTTGACAGACAAAACTTCCAGCTGTGGAAATATCATATGGAACTCATATTCAAAGCTGAGGGATTGTCAACCCATTCACCGAAAAGTCCAAATGCCCTGCCGCAAATGTTGATCCTGAAATCAGGAAAGAACGGGAAGAAATGAATGCACGAGCCATGCTCCTTATATCTGTTTCAATAGAATTTGAACAGTTGCAGACTATAATGACGTGCGAAACAGCCCCTGCAATGTGGTCGAGATTAAAAATAATTCATGAACAGCGATCAGCAATCAATAAAGTAACGCTGAAACAGAAATTCTTCAACTATCAAATGGCCGGTACTGATAGCATTGCCCAGCAAATAAGCAGAATTGAATCGATGGCGCAAGCTCTTCGCGATGTTGGAGAAGTTAAAGATATTGATCGAATCACTAAAATCCTTGGCAGTTTACCTCCAAAGTATGTACCATTTATCGCTGCATGGGATTCATCTGAAGAAAATAAACAGACATTCGATGATCTCACCGTACGATTACTGAAAGAAGAGCTGAGACTGACCCAAACCGACGAAATGACTTTACCGCTGTCAACATGAATAAACCAGATTCTAGTCGTCCAAGTACCAGCTACACTGCGAAGCAACAATTCAAGAAAAAACAACTACCATTTTGTTGTTATTGCCGAAAGAAAGGACATCTGAAAGTAGATTGCAGAAAAAGATCAGCGAAAATGCTGAAGGTGTGGGTTCCATTGAAGTTTTCGCAGTAATTGATGGTCGTCGTGAACTACGTTCGCTCGAAAACACCCTGTATATTCCAAAACTTGGCAAGAATTTGTTTCCGGTGGGAGCAGTGACAGATACAAATTTCAAAGTCATGTTTGACAAGCAGTACATGAAAGTGTATTTCGGAAAAACTCTCAGTGCCCTTGGAATGAAACGATCCAACCATTGCTATGAAATGATCTTCGAGAAATCAAAAATTCACCAAGTCAATGTAGCCGAAACAAATCCAGCACAACTATGACATGAGCGCATGGGCCACGTTAACTTCAAAACTCTGTGTTCACTTTCCAAGCAAAATAAGGACTACCAAAGTCTCATTCTCGTTAATTTTCATTGTTTTACATTTTTTTTTCAAACATTTTGATTTGGAATGGGTTTCTTATCACCCTATCTTCGGGCCACTTCGAGTGCCCGAGAGAAAGCGGAAGTAGGGGTGTGTCCAAGACGAGACGAAGAAACATATACGAAAGTTCGTATGCAAAATAGCCAGTGCGTGCAATATTTATGTCAAGAATTCACATTTTCCTGTTTTGAAACAGTGCCATGATAGATCAATTCACTATCCACTACACAGTAACAAGTGAACAAATAGTTCCAGCATTTCAGGCCTGGAAATGGACAGCAGCTTAAGGGAACAAGCTCATTTCAAACTGTCATTAATTTTCCGCGTTTTGGATTCATATAATCTCATTCTCGAACATTTTGTTTGATCATTTGTGCATGTGTTGCTGAATTATTCAATTATTCAGTTTCATTTTTTTTTTTTTTCTATAGAAGTGGTAGCCTTTTTTTGCCGCTTCAAATCAGCTAGGTTTATTTGAAACGTACGCGCTCCTCGATTGGCGCATTCAGTCAAGCGCACTCGTTGAGTTGTTATTTATTCTCTCACTCTCGCTACAGATTAGGGGGCGTCCATAAATTACGTGAGGTGTTTAAGGGGGGGAGGGGGTCGAGTCAAATCTCATCTAATCTTACGTTGGAGAGAGGGGGGGTCTCGGCAAATATCACGCAATTTTTTTTCTGATTGAAACAAAAAAAAAATTATACTATTTTGGTCCATTTAATCCAGATTGTACATGCATAAGATTTAATCTTAAGCGTAATCGTAATACGATACACATGTTGGTTCCAATAGTCTCTCTTGAGACCGTGCATGATTCTCCATGGACTGAATTAGAGTAGATACTCTTTTTTAATCTAAGTAGTTACGATTTAAGTATTCTATTGTTAAATTTTTATTACACTTATAATTAAACTCTCAGCAACATTGATTACTAGTCATAACTAGTCGTAAATAAAAGCACGAAGCAAATTTGTTTTTTTCTTTTTACAATAACAATCCACCACGTTTACGTAAGAAACTCACATTTTGAAAAATCTCACGTGAGATTGGGAGATGGGGGAGGGGGTTGAATAAAATCTCACGACATCTCACCAGGGGGGGAGGGAGGGGCAGAAAATTAAAAAAAACACCTCACGTAATTTATGGACGCCCCCTTAGGTTCTGTGCTCTCACTTCTCGCAAGAAAGTCACGACGGTCATCAGCTGATCGCCGGTGTGCTCTCGCAATTCAAAATATTGTTTTGAATTTTGCTGTTTCTGGGGTTCAATTATTGATTTAATTACACTATTTCAATACCCATACATTTTTGTAGCTCCAATCATTTTCTCACCACTGTTTCTTTCTTGGCGGTTAGATATTGCTTCGTTTTTTCACCAGTGAAAAACAAATATTTTACGATTCCAGGGCGTTGGAGAGTAGGTCACTTTTTACCACAGAGTTGTACTCAGGTTTTTCTAGATATAATTACTGTTCTCGCTTAGAAAATATTGCTATTCTCTTGTATACTTTGTAAATATATATTCATTAGTATGTATGTCTTCTGACTCAAAGAAACTTAAGCAGTACATTGCAACTCGGCAAACAGAAATTATTAAAATGTCGGAGATCGAAAGGATTGCAAAAGAAGCATTAGTAGATAAAAATTCTCACCACAATCTTAGTATAGGTATAAATATCTTGATGAAATAAAAGATACCTTTGAAAAGGTACACGCTAGCATCACTCTAATTGTTTCTACACAAGATGGCGGGGATTTAGATGCCCAAAACAAAATTTACACTGAATTCGATAAGTCATTTTTTTATGTTCAAGCTATTTATTTGCAAATATTCGAAGGTGATGCTCAAGCAGATTTGACAACAAATTCTAGAAAATCTTGTAACGTTAAACTTCCTAAGCTTTCAATTCCAGTTTTCTCAGGTGACTATAAGCAGTGGCAAACATAAATAGATATGTACGACTCTATGGTACATAAAAACGATTCTCAAACTAACGTTGATAAATTCAATTATTTACTGACATCTGTCTCGGAAGCAGCTTACAATATTGTGACAAGTGTTCCACTTCGTGGCACTACTTATAATGTAGCATATAATAATTTACGCAAACGCTGATAAAAAGTTACTCATTGCCAGGTCGCATTGGCATGATATTTTAAACGCACCTACAGTTGAAAATTCGTCTGATTACGAATCACTTAGAAAAATTATTGATACATTTGATCGTAATTTAGCTATTTTAGATAACTTAGGTTATAAAACCGAACATTGGGATTTTGTTCTCTTCAATATGATGTTTGATCGCCTTGATGGAGATACTAAAACTAGATTTGAACTAGAATATCGTGACAAGTTGCAGGTCACAAAGTTCATGTAAAAAATGCTTTAAGCGACATCACACGCTTCTACATTTTGACACTCCTCAAAATAATACTAGCAATGTGTCTCCCCCAGAAATTGCTAATATTGCTAATGATAATCACCCTTCCACTTCTCATGATATAGGAACTTCCGTCAATCATTTTTCTCATTGTCAAAGCACTGTATTATTGTCTACAGCTGTTGTAGATGTAAAAGATTCCTATACGGTTTCATACTATATTCCTCACTTTGCTATCACCAAAGATGATCCAAATAAATTTAGAGTTGTATTTGATGCTTCGGCAAAGTCTCTTGATGGATTATCACTGAATGATACCCTTTTACCTGGCCCGAAACTACAACAAGACATAGTTGCGCTACTTATTAAGTTCCGAATACACCCTGTAGCTATCACAGCAGACGTTAAAAAAATGTTTCGTCAAATACTCATTACTGACTCTCATCTGGCTTTCCAGAAAATTCTATGGAGATTTTCAAACTCCGAACCCATTCAAGAATTTCAATTAAACACTGTAACTTACGGTGTGTCGTCGTCTCCATTTCTAGCAATTCGAACCATTCTCCACCTCGCAATCCTCAATCTACAAAAAACAATTTCCGGAAGCTGCCAAGCTCCTAGAGGAAAATTTGTATGTGGATGATCTATTGGGGGGTTGCAGCTCTCCAAGTGAGGCTCTCACAATATATAGAGAATTAATGGCAATTTTGTCTAAGGGTGGATTTGGATTGCGAAAATGGGCAAGCAATGAAAAACACTTTCTTGTTCAATTGCCACCAGTTTTACTGCAGTCCGACACACTTACTCTTGATTTCGATTCTGAATACACTTTCAAAATACTAGGGCTTCAGTGGAACCCTAAAAAAGATTTCTTCTGTTATCAGGTACAAAAGTTCAATCAACCCTGTACAAAAAGAGGTATTTTGTCGGAACTTGCTCGGATATTCGATCCGATTGGCTTATTAGCACCCGTTACTCTATATCTTAAGATTCTCATTCAGCAACTATGGACTCTAGGTCTCGAATGGGACGCTACTCCTTCACATAATATTATTAAAATTTGGAATAATTTCAAAGAACAGCTTCCTTCACTGGGTTCCATACACATACCTCGTTACATACTAGATCCTTCTTGTCTCGAATATGAACTCCACGCCTTCAGTGACGCTTCAGAAAAAGCATATTCAGCAGTAGTATACTTGAGTCATCACGCCTCTACGAATATATCTACCTTTCTCATATGCAGCAAAACTCGCGTGGCCCCTCTCAAGAAAATTTCAATTCCGCACCTGGAGCTTTGTGGAGCTTTGTTACTTGCTGACTTACTACATTTTGTCCGTAATACTCTTATGTCGACCTTATCTGTATGCAGAATATCCGCCTATACAGACTCCAGAATTGTACTTGCTTGGGTGAAGTCTTCGCCTCATAAATGGACTACTTTCGTCTCTAACAGAGTCATGCAAATTCAGGAAAAGCTGCCACCTTCAGTATGGTTTCACGTTCCTTTCGAGGAAAACCCAGCTGACGCTGCATCTAGAGGTATTCTTCCTCAGGACCTATTGGATCATAAACTTTGGTGGGAAGGTCCAGGTGGGCTCAAACAGCCTCGTCACTTATGGCCGTCAAACATTGTTAATGACGCTATCACTGAAGTCTCAGATGAGCGTCGTCCCATAGTTTTGACTACTACCATAGAAAACTTGAACTGTTTAGAAGTTCTCTTAACATGCTTCTCTTCCTTCAAAAAAATTCTTAGGATAACTTCTTATATTCTGCGTATTTTTTACAACTCTCATAATCCTGTGAATATATCTCTTCACTCATTTTTCCAATTTGATTTTGACATTGCATTACGTCACCTCGTAAAATTCATTCAGCAACAATATTTTTCTTCGGAAATTATAGCCCTTACTACAACCCAATCTTGGATGATCAAAATATTATTAGTGTAGGGGGAAGATTTGTTGATTGTCAACTTAGTTATTCTGAAAAATATCCTATTTTATTACCAAGTAGTAGCACACAATTGATAATACAAGATAATCACACTCGATATCTGCATTCTGGAACGCAAACCTTGCAATCTTTTCTAGCCCAAAAATTTTGAGTTCTAGCACCCAAACGAGAAATTCATAAAGTCACAGCTCAGTGCATGAGGTATTTTACAGCTAAACCTACTCCCATTCAACCCGCTATGGGAAACCTGCCTGTTGCCAGAGTTTCACAAATAAAACCTTTCCTCATAGTAGGTGTGGACTATGAAGAGCCCTTCCTCATAACATTGAATCGAACAAGGGGTGCCAAGTCAACCAAGGCTTATATAGCCTTATTCGTTTGTATGGCCACGAAGGCCATACATCTGGAATTAGTATCCAGTCTGGATACTGACACATTTCTTGCGGCACTTCGCCGTATGATATTTCGAAGAGGCACAGTTAGTTAGCACATCCACAGTGACTGCGGTAGTAATTTTGTTGGTGCAGCACGATTATTACAGAATGCTGCCGAACAAGAGTCTATAAAATGGCATTTTAATTCCCCTTTAGCTCCCAACTTTGGAGGCTTATGGGAGGCCGGGATTAAGTCAGTTAAAAGTCATTTAGTTCGTGTGGTCGGTGACCAGATCCTTACAAATGAGGAATTATATACGATTTTAGTACAAATAGAAGCTGTCATCAACTCACGGCCTCTATCACTACAGAGTTCTGACCCTCACGACCTAAACCCTCTAACGCCTGCACATTTTTTAACTTTATGTCCCATTACCGTGCCCTGTGAAGATGATTTGAGCTCTGTCAAATTAACTCGTCTCACGCGTTGGCAGCTCGTCCAGAGGTTCCATCAGGATTTCTAGACGAGGTGGCATCGTGAATATTTGCACAACCTTCAACAAAGGGGTAAATGGACGTTACCCTCAGTGGAAATCCCATTAAACACTCTCGTCTTACTCAAGGACGAAAATTTGCCACCTTTGAAGTGGTCTCTAGGTCGCGTAGTACAACTCCATCCCGAGTCAGATAACATTACTCGCGTAGTCACCGTTCGCACAGCTAAGCGCCTATTTAAGCGACCAGTGAGTAAGCTATGTCCGTTACCTTCGGAATAGCCAATAGTTCAAACGATTTTTCATCTATTATTTTTCATGTTTTAATTTATTCCAACTATTTCTTGTAATAAGTATTAGTTGTTCATTTTTAGTTTCATTTGTTAAATCTAATAATTTAGTAATACTCATGTTGAATGATCGACTGGGTTTTAAAAATATTCATTTTGGCCGCCGGAATGTTCACCTTCCAAGCAAAATAAGGGCTACCAAAGTCTCATTCTCGTTAATTTTCATTGTTTTACACTTTTTTTCAAACTTTTTGATTTGGAATGGGTTTCTTATCACCCTATCTTCGGGCCACTTCGAGTGCCTGAGAGAAAGCGGAAGTGGGGGTGTGTCCAAGCCGAGACGAAGAAACATATACGAAAGTTCGTATGCAAAATAGCCAGTGCGTGCAACATTTATGTCAAGAATTCACATTTTCCTGTTCCTGCCATAATAGATCAATTCACTCCACTACACAGTAACAAGTGAACAAATAGTTCCAGCATTCCAGGCCTGGAAATGGACAGCAGCTTAAGGGAACAAAGGTAAGCTCATTCCAAACTGTCATTAATTTTCCGCGTTTTGGATTCATATAATCTCATTCTCAAACACTCTGGAAGAAATGAGCAATCGAGGACACTTCCCAGATCTCAAGAACAAACATTTCGAGAAAGCTTTCTGCGAAACATATCAATATGGCAAACAGAAAAGACAACCATTTAAAGAAAGTACACAGCATTGTCTAGACAATCCAGGTGAATTTATCCATTCTGATGTATGCGAAAAAATGTCAACTACTTCTCTGGAGGGAGCCGAATACTTCGTTTTATTCAAAGACGATTCCACTTCTTACGGTCAGGCTTATTTCATTAATCACAAATCAGATGTGTTTTCATAGTTCCTTGAGTTTGAGAAACTGGTTGAACGGCAGACTGGGAATAAAATCAAGATTCTTCGAACAGACAATGGCAAGGAGTACATTAATAGCCATTTTAAAGAATATTTCAAGAAAACAGGAATTATTCATGAAACTAGCACACCTTACACACCAGAACAAAATGGAAAAGCAGAAAGAGATCTAAGATCAATTGTTGATAGTGCTCGAGCAATGCTGAATCAAACGTCTTTACCAAGAACCTTATGGGCTGAAGCAGTGAACACCATTTGAAAAATGGTCTGGTAAACCGTTAAAACTCAATCATTTGAAGAAATTTGGGAGTGAAGCCTTTTCTCATGTACCAAAACAGTTCAGAAAAATATTTGAGAGTAAATCAAAGAAACTGTTCTTGGTCGGTTATGAAGGTACCAGTTCGAACTATCGTCTTTTTGATCCAGTCACAAAGAAAATATTCGTAGTACGAGATGTAGTGTTTAACAAAGTTATTCCGGAAAGCCCATCCCTGAGTAGCACTCCAAATGAATGCATCTTATTCGACGTTCCTCATTCTCTTGAAGTGTCAGAAATGGTTCAAGATAATTCAACATCTGAATCAGATCAGCTGCTAATTCAAGACGAAACTAATCAAAATGATGGCGAAGAAACAAATCAACATGAATATCATATTGAAAACAGACAACTACGAGACCGAACGAAAATCAATCGTCCATACAGATATGAAAATTTTTAATTCGCCTGCGCAGCAATAAATAATGAACCTCAGACACATCGAGGAGTTATGACGAGCAAAGAAAAATATCACTGGCAAAAACAGAAAACCTGTAGGATGCAAATGGGGTTTCAAAGTGAAATGTAAACCAGATGGAAGTATTTTGCGTTTCAAGGCAAGATTATGTGCAAAAGAATACTCTCATCTGGAATTGATTATTCAGAAAACTTTTCACCCGTGGTCAGATATGACTCCATAAGGATACTACTAGCCATGTCAGCAAAGAATGATATGGAAATTCGACAATTTGGTGTTAAAACGGCTTTCCTTTATGGAGATTTACATGAAGAAATTTACATGGATCAACCAGAGGGCTTTGAATCTGACGACATTTCACTGGTTTGTAGGCTGGAGAAGAGTTTATATGGTTTAAAACAATCTCCCCGTTGCTGGAATTCCAAATTTGTTACGTTTTTGACATTATTCCACTTCAAACAACTAGAAGTAGATAAATGCGTTTTCCATGCAAAAATTGAACAAAACGAAATTTTTCTTGCCTTGTATGTCGATGACGGACTTGTCATATGTAAGTCATTAAATGTCATCAACTTGGTTTTGAAAAAGTTAGCTTCATGCTTTGAAATCACCGTTAGTGATGCTGAATATTATGTTGGAGTGGGAATTCGACGGAATAGAAGCCATAAACAAATTTTTATCAGTCAACAAGGTTATATTCAGCGGTATTTGGAAAAATTCAGGATGTCAGATTGTAAACCAAATGCAATACCAGCCGATCCAAATGTTCTTCTTCAAGCAGCCCATAGTCAGGATGAAGAAAGAAATGATATGAAATCTACTCTCTACAGAGAGGCTGTGGGCTGCCTGATGTTTTCAGCTGTAGTCACTCGTCCAGACATATCGTTTTCAGTGGGTAGAGTCAGCAGATACCTTGAAAATCCAGGAAAATCACACTGGGAAGCTGTCAAACGTATCTTCAAATACCTAAAAGGAACTTCAAACTATGGAATTCTGTATAGTGGACATGATGAACTGTTGAAAGCATATTCAGATGCCGATTTTGCAGGAGATGTAGATACCAGGTATTCCACAACTGGCTATGTTACCCTATTAACGGGTGGTCCGATTACATGCACATCTCAGCGCCAGAGATGCGTTGCAAGATTTACTACAGAGTCTGAATACATCGCAGCATCAGATGCAACACAGGAAATAGTATGGCTGAAAAGATTTATCGAAGAAATTGTTATTGATGTCGAAACCAACAGAGCTCTTTGTCGATAATAAAAGTGCTATCAAATTAGTTGGTAATACTGATCATCACAAACGTACCAAACATATATATGTCAAGTACCACTACATCATACATCATGTTCAAGAAATGAGTGTTGCTGTTGTCTTCGTTGGCTCAGGAAGTCAGTTAGCGGATATATTCACGAAACCGTTGCGAGGGAGAAATTTTCAAGAAATCGTGAAAGTCTTCGTATAACTTTTGAGAAGTGAACAAAGGGTGGAAGTGTTACAGATCACTATGTTTTCTCATTAGATTTCAAGAATTTCCATACATATTTATATTTACAGTTTAGAGTTTGTTATATGTAATAATATATCAAATAAAGTACAGTTCAACGTTCCATTCATTCTGAACATTACATTCATCCTGAATACGATTTGCTGAATCTCCAACAAAAGGAATCATTGAGAAGCGAGTCAAATTCAAAAAGAGGAGAAAGAAAATAACAACAATCTGATTCCTAAACCTAATGTTTTTCGATATGTAGGTTTGAGAGAAGAATGCTATCCAATTTGATATCAAAAGTTCCAGTCTAGAAGAGCCGTTATTTGCAATGGTACATCGTGAATGATAAAAATGAATCAAGGAAATGAAATTGGTTGTTTTTATGATTGAGAAAATAGAAAACTACACCTCTTCAAATGCTACAGAAAACAACATTAGGAAAACAATAAAAATTGTACAAAACAAGGCGATAATAATTTTGTCATAATTTCATCGAACAAGCAAAATATAAAATTTCTTACACGGAGGGCAATACCTACAAAATAGGAAAAAGACATGTAGAGGATTTACGAGAGAGGATTTACAGGGATAAGTAATTCGTAATGGGGAATTTTCGGCTTTCCGATCACTATGCTCAACATATTATGAAATTGTCTAATATAAAAAATGTGGTAGAAAGCTCTTAATGTTACCTATGTATACCGTACGCCTTTCACAGAAAACAATAACAATAATTTTCTAGAATGCTTGGGAGCTGAAAATTGGAATATATTCACAATGAATAGAATTCAAATAAAGCAGGAGATAATTTCGTTAGCACCATAATTAAACATAAGAATAACTAAAATAAAACGAATAAAATCGACAAAGTCGAATTACCTTTTCCTTTTCTCTCCACCCTGGCTAATATCACGACAAACATTGAACTACATCTGACAGATATTTGTGCTTTTCGAGGCTTGTGTTTCTTTGATTTTCCATGCGGAAGGCGTTGCGAATAAACTTAGTTCATACATGAGGAAATATTAGTCAAACCGTTGATTATTATTCATTTGGCAGGGACAGGACAATTATAATGTCCGACCTACCCTGGTACTGATGAGAGGCAAATCCTCGAAACATGCATGTCTGCAGGAGTTCATTCCCAGCCAAATGAAGGATAATCTACTGTTTAATTACAAGATAAGTACTTGCAATTGGGTCTTCTTGGAAGAACATTGCACAAATATATGTCAGATGTAGTTCAATGTCCGACGTGGTATTAGCCAGGGAAGAAGTTTTTTCTGACAGACGTTTGCCTTATTTTTTCACTTGGTGGAAACGTGTGGAGAGGAAGGGTACTTCGACTTTGTCGATTTCATTTGTTTCGTTTCGAAAGCGACCTGATATATCAATGAACTCAAAGGTGCAAAGAGAAAAATAAGCAATACATTGAAGTAAGGTAAATGGTGCACAATTACCTGATCAGTAATTGACTACAAAATTCAATTTGCATTTCACTGAAGACATCATTAGACCGTAGTAAAAATCTGGATTTCACTATATATATATATATTGAATATTCCTGTGTACCTTTTTCTCAAAACCTGTCATATTTTCAGAAGTTGAAACCCTTATCGATAATTTGAAGACATACAACTCATCAGAACATGATTTGGTATGTCTCAAATAGTATTATTAAAACAGCAAGTAGATAATGTGTGCCATTGGTATTTTTGATAAATAAGTCATATGAAACGGACAGTTATTTTTTCAGTCTGTCTCAAACTAGCAGAGGTAATGACTCTCTATAAAAAAAAGAAATTCTAACGACATCACAAATTACAGAGCAATCAGCTTACTTTGTAAAATGAACGCAGGCAATTCTATTAGAATTATGAATCCTCGACAATTTTCGTGCGATTCAGAAGGATGTATCTAGCAGAATTTCAATTGAACGATCGGTGGCTCAGTGGCTAAGGTCTCTAGCAGTGGAACTTTTAGCTCTTATCAGACAGACGTTCGAGGCTAGGGTACGGAATCTTTTTTCTCAAGTACACGGGTCTCTTTGGGTGGCCACATGCCTTGTTGTGGAATCAAGGGTGATGTTAGTTGCCTAGATGCCAATCCCGACGTCTGGTGCTAGCTTGAAGTGCGCACCGACCAAATGGGGTGGTGCTGTAGGTTTTCCGGGTTTTACTACAGCTGAAAAGTGAATACACCACCGAAAACATCAGTAAGTCGCCCCAGAGCGCCACGGCAAATAATAATAATAGCGGTCCTCTACCCACACAGGCTATGCTTTTGGGTACACTCTACGAGTGTTTATGAGGGAGTATT
The DNA here is from genome assembly GCA_958502065.1 of Chrysolina americana. NCBI lineage: Eukaryota > Metazoa > Arthropoda > Insecta > Coleoptera > Chrysomelidae > Chrysolina > Chrysolina americana. Next base: position 72,881,013 of record OY293413.1, read on the forward strand.
TCTTTCCATACGGAATGTAACAGTCAGGCCCTGTCCCCGGAGCTCCGATACTACCGGAGGGCGCACTGGTGTATCATTAACCCCAGCAAACACTCCCCACGTCCGTGAAGTGAGTGATTTCTGGGTCCGAGAATCATGTGCCCTGAGTAAACGGTGTGAACCAAGAATAACGTCCTTCTGCATTCTTCCTGCTAGGTTTTCTGCCGCATCATGGCAAGCCGGTATGATTTTCAAGTTTGAGAGCAGTGTGTCCATCATTCCACCAAGAACCCCTAGTATAAGAAACACCATCTTGACAGAATGGTTTGGATAAAGCCTGTGGAGTTCAGAGAGAAGATCTCGATATTTAGTCCGTTTTTTCTCCTCTTTTCGGACGATGTTCGTTTCGCCTGGAGCTGAAAACTCAATGACGAAAATCATCCTAGTTTGATGGTCGAGAAGGACTACATCAGGCTTATTGGCTTGTATTTTCCTGAGGGTGGGAAATGAGTAGTTCCAATAGATTCGGCACTTCTCATTCTCCACAGCGGACTCAATACCCCCCGGAGCATAAGGCAACACCGGTGTCTCGTCTACACCGTACGAGTGTCGTAGATAGTAGTACAATACTCGTAGGGCCTCGTTATGCCTGTGGATATGGGCTGAGACCGCATAAGCTGGACAAGCTGACAGCAAATGCATTATGGTCTCAACTGCCCCACGACACGCTCTGCATCTAGTGTCAGGGACCTCTATACGCATCACGCGACTACGATAGACGAGGGTGTTGAAGACACCATCCTGACAGGCCATTATGAATCCCTCGGTTTCCGACTTCAGCCCACTTGCCCTGAGGAAAGCGAATGTCAGGTTTCTGGATAAGCCGAGGTCTTCAATGTTCTTGAAGAAGACCCCATGCATTGGCTTATCCTTATGTAGCTGTAGGAGCCTGTCATACTCCGCAGCTTTCACGTGGGCTTTTTGCTGAACGGGATCCAACTCGGTGACAGAGTTTGGGTTCGTCCGTTCAGTGTCGAATACGAGACCGAGTTCATCGGCTGCATGGGTTGCTGCCTTGAAAAGAAATGCTCCATTCCCTGCTTTTTCATGATCGCATACCAAGCAGAGAAGGAGATCTGAACTCCTGATGACTTTACAGGCTCCATCCAGTACCATTCTGTTGTGTAGACACTCCAAACTCAAAAGTCCACGGCCTCCCCGCTATCTGGGGAAGTATAACCGTGGAACAGACGATTTAGGATGCAAGCTCCTATTAAGATGCATCATTTTGCGAGTTTTTACGTCAAGTTGTCGCAGCTCTTCCTGTGTCCATTTCATTACTCCAAAGGAGTAAAGTAGAATTGGAACGGCAAGCATATTGCTTGCAGCAACTTTGTTCTTTCCCGACAGTTCTTATGACCAGATCTGTCGGAGTTTGTGCTGATACTTGCCGCGGAGAGAGTTTTTGACAGTAGCTACCTCTTGGGTGTGGCGTTGTTCTACCCCTAGGTATACGTCTCTCCTTCGGCATCCAGATGATGTAGGATGCTTTCGCCTAAGAGCTGAACGTGGAGGGAATATTATTTTGTTTTTTTTTTAACAATCCGTCAGGAATTACACAGACAGGTACTGTCTCCGGAGCCCCGACACTTCCGGAGGGCGCGCAGGTGTATCATTAACCCCAGTGAACACTTCCCACGTCCGTGGGGTGAGTGATTACTGGGTCCGAGAGTCATGTGCCCTGAGAAGACGGAGTAAAACCAAGAATTACGGCCTTCTGCATTCTTCCGGCCAAGTTTTCTGCCGCATCATGGCAAGCCGCTATGATTTTCAAGTTTGAGAGCAGTGTGTCCATAATTCCACCAAGGACCCCTATTATCAGAACCACCATCTTGACAGAATGGTTTGGATAAAGCCTGCGGAGTTCAAAGAGAAGATCTCGATATTTAGTCCGTTTTTCCTCCTCTTTTCGGACGATGTTCGTTTCGCCAGGAGCTGAAAACTCAATGACGAAAATCGTCCTACTTTGATGGTCGAGGAGGACTGAATCAGGCTTATTGGCTTGTATTTGCCTGAGGATGGGGAATGAGTAGTTCCAATATATTCGGCACTTCTCATTCTCCACAACGGACTCAATATCCCCCGGAGCATAAGGCAACACCGGTGTCTTGTCTATACCGTACGAGTGTCGTAGATGGTAGTACAACACTTGTAAGGCCGTGTTATGCCTGTGGATATAGGCTGAGACCGCATAAGCTGGACAAGCTGACAGCAAATGCATTATGGTCTCAGCTACCCCACGACACTCTCTGCATCCAGTGTCAGGGACCTCTATACCCATCACGTGACTGCGATAGACGAGGGTGTTGAAGACACCATCCTGGCAGGCCATTATGAATCCCTCGGTTTCCGACTTCAGCCCACTTGACCTGAGAAAAGCGAAGGTCAGGTTTGTGGATAAGACAAGGTCTTCAATGTTCTTGAAAAAGAGCCCATCATGCATTGGCTCATCCCTATGTAGCTGTAGGAGCTTGTCACACTCCGCAGCTTTCACGTGGGCTTTTTGCTGAACGGGATCCAACTCGGTGACAGAGTTTGGATTCGTCCGTTCAGTGTCGAATACGAGACAGAGTTCATCGGCTGTACGGGTGCCTTGAAAAGAAATGCTCCAATCCCTGCTTTTTCGTGATCGCATACTAAGCAAAGAAGGGGATCTGAACTCCTGATGACTTCACAGGCTCCATCCACTACCATTCTGTTGTGTAGACACTCCAAACTCAAAAGTCCACGTCTTCCCCGTTGTCTGGGGAAGTATAACCGTGGAACAGACGATTTAGGATGCAAGCTCCTATAAAAATGCATCATTTTGCGAGTTTTTACGTCGAGTTGTCGTATTATTATTTTTTTTTTTTTTTTTTTTTTTTTTTTTTTTTTTTTTTTTTTTTTTTTTCCGTTAGGAATTACCCAGTCAGGCCCTGTCTCCGGAGCCCCGACACTTCCGGAGGGCGCGCTGGTGTGTCATTAACCCCAGTAAACACTCCCCACGTCCATGGGGTAAGTGATTACTGGGTCCGAGAATCATGTGCCCTGAGTAGGCGGAGTGAACCAAGAATTACGGCCTTCTGCATTCGCCCGGCTAGGATTTCTGCCATGTCACGGCAAGCCGGTATGATTTTTAAGTTTGAGAGCAGTGTGTCCATCATTCCACCAAGGACCCCTATTATCAGAACCACCATCTTGACAGAATGGTTTGGGTAAAGCCTGCGGAGTTCAAAGAGAAGATCTCGATATTTAGTCCGTTTTTCCTCCTCTTTTCGGACGATGTTCGTTTCGCCAGGAGCTGAAAACTCAATGACGAAAATCGTCCTACTTTGATGGTCGAGGAGTACTACATCAGGCTTATTGGCATGTATTTGCCTGAGGGTGGGGAATGAATAGTTCCAATAGATTCGGCACTTATCATTCACCACCACGGACTCAATATCCCCCGGAGCATAAGGCAACACTGGTGTCTCGTCTACACCGTACGAGTGTCGTAGATGGTAGTACAACACTCGTAGGGCCGCGTTATGTCTGTGGATATAGGCTGAGACCGCATAAGCTGGACAAGCTGACAGCAAATGCATTATGGTCTCAGCTGCCCCACGACACGCTCTGCATCTAGTGTCAGGGACCTCTATACCCATCACGCGACTGCGGTAGACGAGAGTGTTGAAGACACCATCCTGGCAGGCCATTATGAATCCCTCGGTCTCCGACTTCAGCCCACTTGACCTGAGAAACGAGAAGGTCAGGTCTCTGGATAAGCCTAGGTCTTCAATGTTCTTGAAGAAGACCCCATGCATCGGCTTATCCTTATGTAGCTGCAGGAGCCTCTCACACTCCGCAGCTTTTACGTGGGCTTTTTGCTGAACGGGTTCCAACTCGGTGATAGAGTTTGGGTTTGTCCGTTCAGTGTCGAATACGAGGTCGAGTTCATCGGCTGCACGGGTTGCTGCCTTGAAAAGAAATGCTCCAATCCCTGCCTTTTCATGATCACATACCAAGCAGAGAAGGGGATCTGAACTCCTGATGACTTTACAGGCTCCATCCAGTACCATTCTGTTATGTAGACACTCCAAACTCAAAAGTCCACGGCCTCCCCGTTGTCTGGGGAAGTATAACCGTGGAACAGACGATTTAGGATGCAAGCTTCTATGAAGATGCATCATTTTGCGAGTTTTTACGTCAAGTTGTCGCAGCTCTTCCTGAGTCCATTTCATTACTCCAAAGGAGTAAAGTAGAATCGGAACGGCAAGCATATTAGTTGCAGCAACTTTGTTCTTCCCCGACAGTTCTGAAGACCAGATCTGTCGGAGTTTGTGCTGATACTTGCCGCGGAGAGAGCTTTTGACAGTAGCTACCTCTTGGGTGTGGCGTTGTTCCACCCCTAGGTAGGTATACGTCTCTCCGGCATCCAGATGATGTAGGATGCTTCCGTCTACGAGCTGAACGTCCTCTCCGTATTCCTCGCATCGTCCTCTTTTGAGATGAACCGTGGCACATTTGTCTATCCCAAACTCCATTCCGACAGCATGCGTGTACTCTTGCACCACCCTTAGGGACTGGTGAAGGTCCTTTTCTCCGGAGGCATAAAGTTTAAGGTCATCCATGTAAAACAGATGGGTGACCTTATGCCTCCGGTTGCTGGGGGTGCCGCAGTTGTATCCGCGGGTTTTCCGTAGTGCAACGGACAATGGCAGTAGTGAGATGCAGAAGAGAAGAGGGCTGAGGGAGTCTCCCTGAAACACGCCTCTTCTAAAGATAACCTGCTCTGTTTGGACTCTGACTTGACCAGATGTTATGGTAAATCGAGTCCTCCAGAGCGGCATCAGCTGTTCAATGCATCTCACTATTTGATCGGGTACCGCAAGGCATCTGAGCAAATGCATGATGAGTTCATGCGATGTTGTATCAAATGCCTTGCGATAATCGATCCAGGCCATTGAAAGGTTACGCTTATACTGCACTGAGTCCTGCGTGATGCATCTGTCGATCAGCAGGTTCTCCTTGCAGCCAGCGACCCCCTTTTTTGACCCTCTTTGCTCATATATCCGTTCATACACCGGCTCAACTGCGGAGAGTATTCGCATGTACAAGATGCGTGTAAACATCTTATAACATGCGTTCAAGCATGTTATCGGTCTGTAGTTCTTCGGATCAGACAAATCTCCGTTTTTGGGGATTAGCACGGTTCGCCCCTCGACAAACCAATCCGGAATCTGCTGCTCCCCATCTAGCCACGAGTTGAAAACTCTTGCTAGATGGTGGTGGGTACTTGGTAATTTTTTCCACCAATAGTTATTCAGGCCATCAGGACCTGGAGCAGCAAAATTCTTCGAGCCTTTGAGGGCCCGTCGAACTTCTTCCAGGGTTATCGGATTGCGCAGTTCATTGAGCTCAGGCTGACGAAGCCTCCTGCAGAAAGCTTCGAACTGCGCTAGGGCTGGAGTATCTACGTTGAGTGGTTGCGGAAATTCGTAAATACCCTTCCAGAAGGTTTCTACCCGATCAGCCGCCGGCGGGTTTTCCACAACACGTGGAGGCTCTTGGAATAGGCGAGAAGGTTTATCGCGGAACTTCATGTTTTCCGCGATGCTTCTCGCCCGCCTCACTAGTGACTTTTTTGCAGCCACCAGCATTCGTATCCTATCAAGACAGTGCTGTTTGATGGTTAACAGCACGCCTTGATTTAGTGTGTGGTGAGCTCGTCTCAAACTTGCGGCAATTCGCCGCACTGCGGGCGTGAAGGGCCTATTGGCCGCCACGTAGTCCGCCACACACTGGATACGAGACGCGTGTTGTCTCGCTGACCTGATCTTAGCTTCCATCTTGTGAATGCGTCGCTCATGCCTCCCAATCAGAGGGTTGGTATCCCTTCTCTCCGTTTGGGACAGGGCCTGAGCGGCGTCATACACGGCAGAGTTGATCTGCCAGATGTCAGCCTCTTCTGAAAGGACATCGTGAATCTCCGCATCCACCCGGGCCAGTTGTTGTGGCTTCAGGGGCTTGGTGTTATGCAGCGCCCTGCGGGTTCTGATGCCTTCCGTTGGTGGTATGATGCGGGCCTCCTCTACAGCCAGATCGACGCGTGGCATATCTGCCACCTCTGCCACTGCGTTAACCGGCTGAGGAGGGGCTCTAACATAGCCTCGAACCCGAAGGTGGGATACATAATCCCTCAGGTTTTGTGCGGAAAAGGCAGCATGCTCTGGGTGTATTTCACACCACAAAGCATGCATTCTCGCCATGTATCCTCTTCGGGCGGGCTCACTGCTCTCATAGCAATGCAGAAGACTGTCCCTTAGTTCATCCGTCCACTCAAAGCGTCCGTTTTCATTGCGGTCGTTATATAGTGGCAATCCATCGTTCTGGGCCCCACCACCTTGCCTATGACCCCTAATCCGAGGGGGTCGGTTGTGGGGGCCTCTTTCTCGTCCATCGTGAACCGAGTAGTGGGGTATACCGGGGGGTTAACCCAGTATACCCACGGCCGACATCAGAGGGAATGAGCATTCCCCCCAGGGTGCGCCATGGCTGCCGGTCCGGTTTTGCACCGGTAGCTCAGGAAAGTGGTGTCGCAACTCACCAAGGCCTTGGATGATGGTTGGCCTTCCCTGCTTACTTATTATTATTATTATTATTATTATTATTATTATTATTATTATTATTATTATTATTATTATTTCATATAAATATTTCTCTGTAGTTCTTTCTTTTCTTTTTTTCAGATCATTTCTGTTTTGATTCACCTAGGTATTCTATCAAAATAAATCTTATCGTACCATTCCCGTATATCATCTTGATGAAACTGTGAATATTGATGATAAAATTGCTATCTTGAACCATAATATCAACCTTCAAATCGATAAGTGCCAATTTAATATTTTCTCCAAAGGTTTCATTTCGGATTACCAACAATATCAAGCTCTTGCAAAACCTTCACGAAAAGGCAATCAATAAATATTTAAAAAATCCGTACAACAAAAACTTAGTCATTTTATAAATAAATGAGCTGATTAGGAACTTCACTACTAATTATAGCATATTCCAATCCAAAATTCAGCGCATATGAACAATAATCACTACGTGATCGCTTCGTGGCTTGCTGGAATCTGCAATGGTATTGGTCAATCAATTTAGAAACATTAAAACTAAATTGCAGTAATATTTTGTCCTCATTATGGCCTTGGTAACAAATTATATTCATGTGCTTTTGGGTACATTTACTGAACCTCATATTGAAATATACCTATTATAGTGCTAGAAAACACCCAACAACTCTAATTATGAAGAATCATGGAAGGAACTGCGGCAATTCAATATCAAAAAATGAACAGAAAGATATTCCTGCTCATTGGAGTGATGTTGAAGCAACCAATAAGTGTTTAGCTATGGGCTGATTTTCAATTAAACTATATCAACCCTCTAGCGGAAGCAGACACAACCCCTAAAATCTGAAATAAAACAGGGGACTGAGTGATACCTCATTTTAAAGGACATGCAACTACCTTTTCATGGATACCCCCTTCCAGTACTTCCGGATAAATGAAATAAAACCGTGAAAATGTTCAAGTATGAAGTATTTAGCAATAAATTCAAAATCGATCATCAAAGTGGCATTTCATCACATAGAACTGGCACTTTACTATACCGGGTAATTCAACTTAGAGGGCCACCATTGGGATTTCTGAATCTATAAGAGATCCGAATATGGTTAATTGGGGCAAATTTGCGCATCTATGTGACCAGCAATATGCCGTTAAAAAAGTTTCCGGAAAGTTTCCGAAAGAGATATCCGGAAAAAATCGAAATTTTGAAGGACTTTTTTAATTTTTTTCTGGCGTAATTTGATTAAAGATAGTTGATTCGTTGTTTTGCTATCATCTATCATGTAGTCACGTCTGCTTTCACAATTTTTCAAAATGGTAATAAACCTACAATGGTTTTTTTAAACCAAGAAAATCGGGATGTAAATTCAAGATTTTAGGGGTTGTGTTCACCTCCGCGAATGGGTCAATGTAATTTGGTCGAAAACCAGACTACAAAATGTATTTTTGCATATTTTCAGATATTCTATAGAGGCCGAAATATAATGGTACGTGTTCAATTTGACTCCTTGTATAATTCCTTTATCCAAAATCAATATACCGATGGAACTCAAATATCTTGAATCCCTAAGTCTAACTACGTACATTTTTCAAAATATCAGAAACAATAATGAAAATACAAATTATCAATGATTGACTTGAGAACTTCGAATCAAACTCTACTTCATATTACAAAAGCTGTCGATATGTAAATCCATAAAATTCTTATTTCAATGTTTCAACAAGTTAAGATTGATGGGAAAATGTCTTCTCCAATCGAATTGACATCGTCTTCTCCAAGGGAGTATTATGGGGCCTTTATTATATACTATAAGTCGATGCATTATTGCAATTACCTATTTTTATGCTAATGAAAATCAAATATATATTATTCATTCCGAAGTGATGATTTGATTGAGTTGTTCCAAAAAATCAAACATGATCTGAATTCCTTATACAATACTTCTAATAACCATTTTTTGATAATATATCTAAGAAAGCCGTATGCATAACTTTTCAACGAAGATACCACTTCAAATTTATAATGTATACTTCACTCCTTGAATATGGCAAGTCTGGGTCTTGTAATTGATGAAAACTAGCGTATTTCTCATAGCTTACTCAATTTCAAAACCATGTATTGCTTATAATGTGAGAAATATTTTTTCTCACGGCACTTTGCCCACAATCAACAAAAATCGATAAAAACTAGTTGGCTAGAAGAGAGAGAAAATTTTTGCAGTTGTAGGAAAAGTACTTTTTCTCACTTATTGCACAATATACTATTTCCTACAAAAGCACTATAATCGTCAATGACTGAACTTCACTTTTTTAAGTTTCGATATGACTCTAAAGGCTTAAAAATAAAAATTCAAGCAGTATCTATTTCTCCCACCAACGGTATATTTTTCTCTATCCTCTTCTCTTCCTTTCTCTATTTCCAGCTATCCCTCTTCCATTATGATGTGAATGTATATTCTGAGTTAACTGGATCCCGCCATGATAATTATTATTGAAAATTGCTGGCTTTGATGGAAGAACCAAACAGCCATTTATATTCCTTTAATATAATTATTCATATAATGAACACATTTATTATCATTATTAGTATCAAGAAGCTTGAGGGTCAGGTTGCCAGATTGTTAGAGAGAGTATACGGTCGTGCAGTTGGTTTCTGGCTCAGGTTATCACTTATTTAAGATCCCAGAAAAATAGCAATATATGTGTTCCGCAAGATCCACTACTCACACTACTATTGGAACACGTACCTATTATAGTCCAAGAGCTGATGACGAATTTTGGGAAGGTTTTTTAGGCAAGCTGAAATTGCGAAAAATTATAATTTTGTCAATTGGTGAATCCGGTCCTGAAAGTCGTTTAGCGAATTAGCGGTTATTTCGCTACTGCGCAGCATGTAACATTTGCAAAAAAAAAATTCAAAAAAATATATTTTTGGCAACTTGAATTTTTTTTTATCTTTTAATTTATAATTTTTAGAACTCAAAAAAAAAATCCCTGACGTTTTTGTCGGTTATTAAGTATTAACTGACGTCTCCAAAATTAATTTTTTTAAATTACCAAAAAATATTCTTTAGGCAATCAGAAATTTAAATCACGTATATATTAAGTAATTTCAGTAATACCTGCAAATTGCCTGACGATTTTGAAGGTTATAAATAATTATTTGACGTTAATAAAGTTTGTAAATAAGCGCAACAAAAAGTCTCACGCGCAGCCGTAAGTGCGACAAGGATAGCTAATTGAGGCATGCTGGCAGCTGCCGGGGCCCGAGCTCCTCGCGCTGTGATTGGCTATTGAGAAACCTCGTGTTTCCAGCTTACTTGCGGCACTGCGTTCACAACAGTTATTTTCGGAGCCTCGTGAAAAATTATCCAGTGTTTTTATATCTTTTTTAAAAATTTTATTAAAATATAATTTCTTTTTTGAAATTTAACATGTACGTACGTGCATATGTGACTGTGTAAATATTTGTGTATATAGTTTGAACTGCTTTAAATTAGTGCTGTAATTATTTAATAAACAAATTTTAATTTTAAGGTTATAAACAGATAAATCACGATGAATAAAACAAATTTAAAATGTTTTATTTGTAAAAAGCGTACTGATAAGATCATTGTTTTTAATGAAGAAGTATTGGAAAAATGTAAAGTCTTTTTAAAAATTCGCCAAGAAAAAAATTATCGGTATTGTGATGTGGAATTGCCGGAAAATGTGACCCAAACAGACGGTTATCATTCGCAATGTTATCGGCTTTTTTCAGCTTCGATGAAGCACCACGTTGAAAAAAATGTTAGTAGATCATCTCAACCATCTACATCTTCAACAGGTATTATAAACAAATTTTTTATTATTATTTTATTATTTAATATATACTAACAAAATATTATATTTCAGCAATCTCGGAAGATATTGATGAAATTGTAACAGAGCCGGACATTGGAGATCTGCTTGACGATGAAGATGGTGTTTTCAACAGCGAAGAAGAATTATCTGAAGGTGAATCTTCAGACAGCAATGAAGAAGACGAAGAAGATTAACAGAATAATTTAATTTCAATAAACTTTCTTATATATTTTAATTTCAAATAATTTATTTACTTAATAAAAATCGCAAATGAAAGAATAATTAAATCATTTAATCCGTCATCCTACAAATCATTGTTCCTATCAATTATAAAAAAAATTATTCATCGTGGCCTAGTTTCTGATTTTTCATTTTTTATAGTTATTAAATAAAATTATTAACTACGAAGATTTTTCTTGGAATTTTTTTTTTTAATTTTGTTTGTATAGTTTTATCATCGTTATTTTAAAATACAATCTAAGAACATTATGAAAAAGTAGAAAACTAGGCTCCGTATAATAAAATATAGCATTTCTTTTTCCAAAATACAAAATTGTATTAAATATAAATAATTAATTTTAGATTAAAATTTTTTTCAATTTTCTTTTTTTTTTTCGAGACTAAAATAATTGAATTTTTAATTAAATAATTTATGCTGCAAACGAAATTAATAATTTGATGATTTTTAATCAATTATAAAATTTTAGCAAAAAAAAATATAAAAAATTAAATATTTCTGTTTTGAACACAGTGCTGTAAACACGTGGTTTCTCAATAGCCAATCACAGCGCGAGGAGCTCGGGCCCCGGCAGCTGCCAGCATGCCTCAATTAGCTATCCTTGTCGCACTTACGGCTGCGCGTGAGACTTTTTGTTGCGCTTATTTACAAACTTTATTAACGTCAAATAATTATTTATAACCCGCAAAATCGTCAGGCAATTTGCAGGTATTACTGAAATTACTTAATATATACGTGATTTAAATTTCTGATTGCCTAAAGAATATTTTTTGGTAATTTAAAAAAATTAATTTTGGAGACGTCAGTTAATACTTAATAACCGACAAAAACGTCAGGGATTTTTTTTTTGAGTTCTAAAAATTATAAATTAAAAGATAAAAAAAAATTCAAGTTTTTTTTTGCAAATGTTACATGCTGCGCAGTAGCGAAATAACCGCTAATTCGCTAAACGACTTTCAGGACCGGATTCACCAATTGACAAAATTATAATTTTTCGCAATTTCAGCTTGCCTAAAAAACCTTCCCAAAATTCGTCATCAGCTCTCCGACTATTAGAACGCCAGCAATCATACAAAATCAGAAGTGATAACCAGCAAGTTGTAACTTTGTATACTGTTTAAGTGTGACGAGTCTGACAAGATTTCGCAGAGAGAAAACTTTGAAAGTGATGAGTTTTCCTTTATCGCCAAATCGACATCTTTCAGACTGCTGAAGATCTTTATTAATTTTGTCGGACAATGGTGCCATTGTGAATCTCATTTTAATTTTTGTATTTTTCTAGAAAAATCAATCAAAAAAGTTCGGTACTTCTAGGTTGTCCCCCACTCACTATTAGGTTGGCGACAAGCAGCAATCTGATTTTTCTAGGAAAAATACAAAAATTAAATGAGATTTCCAATGGCACCATCGTCCGTCAAATTTAATGACGATCTTCAGCAGTCGACGACGATTTGACGACAAAGGAAAACTTTGCAAACGTTTCCTCTTTGCAACATCTTGTCAGATTTGGCACACTTAAACATTATACAAAGTTACAACTTGCTGGTTATCATAATAATAATAAATATGATTTATCATCATAAGACAGGGTCTTGTTGACAAAGCTTAAGTAATTGTCTTAAATATTAAATATGGTAAATCATTAAAATGTTAATTTGTCACAAAAAATAGTAAAAATTACAAATAGCGTGAGGTTATAAACAGATATAAAATTGACAATAACAATTATAGTTCGGCTAAAAATTATCATTAAAATATTCCTGCAAACTATAATAGGGTCTATCGGATAGGAATGTTTTGACTTCAGATTTTGTATGATGGCTCGCGTACTATATGTCAGATAGCCGTGCAAAGTTTTACAATGTGATTGTCAAGCTCCAAACGAATCTCATTGATCCTTATTCTGATTGGAAATGTCAATTTGAACTTAACAACAATACTCACCGGAGAAAAATACTGTAACAAATATCACACTCGAAATAACACTAGCCATTTTTCAGGATTATTACGATTATGGAACTTTCTATTTCATTTATACCAAGTTTTATCAATAATATGTTCGTAAGCTTTGTTGGGAATCACGAACCTAATAAAAATGTTGAAAACTCATAATATTTTCAACTAATCGTTTTATGTCCTGATAGCTTTGAAGACTTGGTTTTCAAATATCCATGTGAATCAGTTTAATGAGATCATAAAGTTGCTGAATTACCTCTACGACATCAACTCTTATTTACGCCGAAAATGATTTGAAGGTATTCTGTTGACATTTGATGGCCGTTTTCATATAAACTCTTATTCATTTCAGTGAAAGTAACCTGAGTTCAACAAAGGTTGATGATATTACACGACTAATAAAAGATAATACAATCCCTAAACAATGAGGAAACGATATCACTCATCTAGAAAATAACTGCCTATCCTCAAATGGCATTCTGCATAACTTGCTTGAAAACGACGTAATAAACCGAAGGCTCTCGGATGGATATTATTTTATATGAAATTATATACAATTTTTCATGTTCTAGTTACCACTATTATTTTGATAACAGAGGGGAAGTAAGTAAAAATTTTTGTTCTTCTCGAAAATCTTCAGGCTCTTTGCCTCAGTGAATACCTAATAACTAATTCAGCTTTTCTGAGTTCAAGTGACATCGGTTTACGAAGTACTCTAAAAATGGCTGAGGCGATTCCAAATACATTTTCCACAATTCTTCGTGCGTGAGATAATCTGTAGTTAAACACTCTTTGCAGTGATTCTTCAGGAAGAATTCCCGAAAAGGGTTTCATTGAAGAATCAGCTAAGGCAAATGCCTCGTCCCCAATAAAAAAATATGAAATTTTCTGTTGCCTGCTGTCTGAAGCTTCTGGTTCAGGAAAATATAAGTTATTTTGCTCCAATTTTTTGTAAAGTGAATAGTTTTCAAAAATACCACCATCTGAAATTCTTCCTTGGTCTCCAGCACTACAAAATGTTATAATTGGCATCCACCAGGGCAATAAGAACTACACTGAATATTGATTTGTAATCAAAGAACTCGCTTACGGTGTTAATTGGTGCTTCTAGAATAACATGTTTCCCAACTAAAAATTAAAAAAATATAGGTTTTTCTATTGAGAGAAATATCATTTTATGAAATATTCTGAAAACGCTACTGTAAATTTTTTTGTTTCTGGCATCGAGAAGGCCATTAAAAATGCTACTAGTTTTCCTATTTAATCGAATTCGTAGCATCAATAATAACGAAGTTGGCAATGGTGCCGACTTAACTTGGAACACCCTGTATAGATTTTCATTTTATCACGTTTATTTTTCGTTTTGTGTTGGTGAACTCTTTTCATTAGAATTTGCTAGAGAGATGAGAACTATCTTATTTTCAAAGCACTATAATCAATGAGAGTGAGAAATAATGAAAAAATGTTTCTGACTCTCTATATCATTCATCTTTTTGGAACGTTTTTCACGAAAAATATTGAAAAATTAGGTATTGAATACGTTGATTGTAAATAATGACTTTGTCACATTCATTTGACACATTTCCACCATTCTAGAAATGAAAAATTTGTTTCTGACTTCGATTGTCATCTTACCGTTTTTTTACAGAAAATAAAGAGAAATATGAGAGTTGATTTATTTGAATAAAAAAAGTTTCTGACTTCGACATTCAACGCAACACTTCATTAACAATATTTTTCAAGAAAAAAATCCCAAAAATAATACAGAGAGTAAGAACTTTTTTCATTACTTCTAGAGGGGTGGGGGTGTCATACGAATGCAACAAAATTAACTCTCATATTCAACGTTTATCATATTCACATAAGTTTTCTTAATTTTCTGTATAAAAAACTCAGCAAAATGGCAATCGGAGGCAGAAACATATTTATCATTATTTCTGGAGGAAAGGTATCAAATGAATGTGACAAAATCAACATTCACATTCAAGGTATTCACTACTTCATTCCTAATTTTTTTTTCGTGATAAAATTTCCAAAAAGATGGTTAAGAGAGTCATAACTTTTTTTGATCCATTATTTCTCACGATACACTTTCCTTAGTTCAAGAAATAGGTACATGCTTTCCTAGCTTGTGATTACAGAGCTTCGAACATAAGATAGGTTTCCATCTCCCTAGCAGTATTGTCCGAACCGCCGTGTGGGACGGACATACTTCCGGGTAGTGCACGGTTCTTAGGAACGTCTCGCTACCCCCCCTCATGAGCAGCAGCTCAGGGGGAGGTCTCCAACCAAAGCGGACGCCGGCTCCCTCCTGCGTGGGCAGAGCCAGGTCTAACAGAAGATTCCCGGGCATCGGCTCCGGTACAGACGCCACCTCGGGCAGTGGCAATGAGCGTCGTGCCATGAAGCGAAAAACGACCCCAAGAACTTCATAGCCAAGGTAAATCAGAAGCCCGAAAGTGACAGAGACACTAGTGCCCTCCCAAGTGAAAGTGACACTGTCAACCCTCCCCGTGATAGTGACACTTTGAACCCCCAGTGCAATAACACTTCCGTCGCGAGTGAAATCCCCACCTCGCAGGTGGCCCAGAACATTTCCTCTTCGTCCGGCAACTCTCCCCCGGACAAGAGAACAAAAGACATCGAAGACCTGCAACAAACCCTTGGCGATGAGGAGCCCATACCCATAATCACAGTAACGGATATGGACCCGCAAGACATCTCCGAACAGCCAGAAGAACAGGCCATTACCATTGAAGGCGCAACCCCCAACCCCTCGGCAGCGCCGAAAAAAGGAATGCTGGGAACCAGGAGGACAGCCAGAATGATAGCCACATCATCCACCACACAGCCAGCAGAAGAGGAGCCCCCTTTTCAATTATAGGACGCTTCCCCAGAGGAAGGCATCCGGTATCCGAGCGACGGAGATGGAGCAGCCACCACCACCCCACATCAAGTGAGAGCAAGCACGCCCCATGGCTCGTCCCAGGAATTTGAGAATAATAGTACATCCCCAATCCTGCAGGTCGAAGCAGCAGCGCCACTTTCCGAAGACGATGCCCTAGGTGAGCATGAAAACGCCTCAGACTCTCCACCCTCCCCCCACCCAACATCACCCACGAAGGCCGGGCAGGAACATCAACCCTTCCCCCACCAGCCAGAATTGGTAAAAGGCCAGCAACCCTACCCCCACCTCACTACCCCTAGCGACTTAGAACAGCTAGGAAAACTCTCTGAAACCCTAAGTCCAAGTGTTCACGACAATTTCCGAAACACTTGGGCTTAGGGTCGGACCAACCGGAGGGTGGCATTCGCCACAGTTTCCATAATACTCCGGAAAAATCACACAACGTAGCCGAATTGGGAAGACAGATTCACGACACTTCCCAATCGACTTCAAGCACTGAGGGATTCGCTGCCTTTATGGCTAAGCAGATTCCCCACACTTTCCAAAACACTTCGACGAACTCTAACAATCAACTGCCGAGCACAATTCACTACACTTCCGAATATACTTCGAAGACTGCGGAATGCGGCAAGGCAGTAGAAAGACCAATATTCAACTTTCGCCACACTTCCCAATCGACTTATCGGGATGAGTGGATGGGCAACCCACTCACCAACAGGCTCTTCAGCAATTTGATTGACGCAGCGGAGGCGGACTGTGGAAGCGAGCTCGGATCGAGTAGGGCTTACATGACATGAAGCGACACTTTTCGTCCCTCCGAAGCGGGTCAGATTCTGACTAGGGGCCCATCCACCGACACTACTGAGTCTTCACAGTCCCAGTACGTCGAGGCACCCATAACGGTACAAACGCTAATCCATGAGAGCGACTTAGAAAATTTTAGGATTCGGGCTCAAGACACATCGCCCCTATATAATAACGGAAGCTATACGAACCCGTTTCCACGAAAATCCTGGGTTGACATCATGGTGGAGGAAACCATTGGAAACACCCCCAGCCAAAGCCAGGGCGTGGTGCCTCGAAGGCGTCAAGCGGCAGCGCCTCAGCAAAATATGGAAAGTGTGGTGAACGGACGAAACAAAACTCAGTCATTTTCGGAAAGTGTAGTGAACGCTACGGAAAGTGCTGAGAACACGGCTGGAAGTATTATGAGAACTATTTTGGAAAGTGTGGGAAACGCCGAAAAATTGGAAACTGTCGTGAACGTTCAGAAACGACTAAGTACATTGGAAACTGTGGCGAACAAAAAATGCCCAAGTATTATGGAAAGGGTTGTGAACGACAAAAATCGAAAAATCCTAAGTCAAACGGAAACTGTCGAGAACCAAAATGGACAAAGGGGAATGAAAAGGGTGGTGAACACCGAAGCAAAGAAAACGCCAAGTAAATCAGAAAGTGTCGAGAATAGAAAATCGGAAAGTATGGAGAACGACCGACGACAATGCCATAAGGGTATTGGAAAGTGTGGAGAACGGCCGTCACCTCGCAAGTACTATGGAAAGTGAGGTGAACGGATCAGAAAGTGTCGTGAAAGGCCCTCCACATACCACAATGGAAAGTGTGGCGAACGCCATGGACACTTCAAAACCAAAACCTCCCCAGCTAATAGGGTTCCAGGTAGCTATTCAGAGGATGAATAAAAAGCAAGAAGAAGAGAAAAAGAGGAGAGAAGCGGAACGGGCTCTTCAAGAGGAGCAGAAGAAAGAAAAAGAACACCAGAAAGCTCTGCAACTCGAGAAGCAGAGGGAAGCCGATCAACTAAAGGAAGCCAAAAAGCTGTAGGAAGCGAGGGCGAGGGAATCTCCTAGAAAGGTTCAGTTCAGTTCCTCGGACTCAGACTCCGAAGTAGAAGGAAGAAGAAGGCTCCTCAGGAGGCGCAAGTCAAAGGAAGAGGTCCCGCTAAATTCTATAGATAGTATAGAAAAGCGGATAGCTGACCTCAAAAAACTTATTGCGAGGAAAGTGCAGGACAAAGCCCAGGCGTACAATATCCTCGCAATAAATAAACCTGCCGACTGTTCAGACATGCCAGAAAACCTCCTGAGGGAAGATATGACTACACAAATCCGAGACTTCTACACAAAGAAGTACGAGGAACTGCACTACCAAGAAATCGAAAAGCTACTCCATACAAGGAGGCTTATAAGATCCCCGAACAGGATCAGGGTTAGGGATGAATTCCCTCCCCTCCCTCAAGAACAATCTACCCTAGGAACTGCCGGAACCGACTCGCCGAAAGCCGAAGACCACGGGAAGGCCAAGAAAACCCTCGGACAAGGAACCTGTCCCCGTAAATAACAAGTACGACTCCCTGAACGAGGATGAGACGTTATCGGAGGATAGTGCCGCACCGAAAACTTCTGGAAGGCCCAGAAAAATTTCCAAAAAGCCGAAGGCCGCTCCCAAGCCGACCAAACCAAAGATGCTCCCTCCGATCGTCATCCAGGGGAGGCTCAATCTAGACCGATCCCTCACAGCTCAGCTGAAGACAGAGCTCAAGGGGGATTTTAATCTCAAACACACGGGTCGCGAGACACAAGTCTTCACTGAGAATGAGGGGGATAGGCAGACTATGATTGACCTCCTCAAGAGTACTGGGACGGAGTTCCACACATATACACTCCCGCAGAACCGCACGCACGCATTCGTATTGAGGGGCCTCGACTCGGATGTCTGCCAGGACGACCTGATCGACGAGATGGCAGAGAAATACGGAATCCCAGTCAAGAAGATGATGAGGATGACAACAAAGCACAGACCGTTGTTCCTCATCACCACCCCTCGAAATGTGACCCTGGGCCAGCTACAGAAAACGGTCCGGGTGCTCCAACATATTAGAGTAACTTGGGAACTCAGGAGAAACGAGAGGGCCATAGTCCAGTGTCACCGATGCCAAAGGTGGGGCCATGCCACGTCAAACTGCCAGAGAGAGGCCAGGTGTCTGAAGTGCGGCAAGGCACATCATACCAACACCTGCCAAAAGCCAAGGGACATCCCAGCCACCTGCGCCAACTGCAGCGGGCCCCACCCAGCGAACAGCGTGGAGTGTTCGGTGTACCAGTCCAGGATGCAGTTTCTGGAGGAGAACCTCGACAGGCAGAAGAAGCCCGTTCCGCCAAAGTACATCCCAGCCCCCATGCCAAAAACCAACGCGTGGACAGCCAGGGCCCAGGAGCAAAGCACTCCCCCCGCACCTTCCCAAGAAGCGGGGAGAAGACCTACAAACAGGATCCAGGAAGCCCCCCAGGCCCCGGAGATCCCATACACCCCACCACCCCAGTCGCCGGTGCATAGGAGCCCCCGATCGGGGGCCTCTGACTTGCAGCATATGATGGGTCTTGGAGACAAAATAAAGCAGGTTAGTGCGATGCTTAACATCTCGGAACTGTGCAGAGCCATGGACGATCTGATCGCCCGGCTAGCACAGGCCAAGACACCCTTTGAGAAGGCTATGGCGGCCCTTGAAGTCCTCGGGGATAGCCAGCGCTACAATTTTTAAAGGTCGTATAAAGGCATGCATGTTAAACGCCGGTTCAGTTAATAATAAGCTCCCGCTTATTATTGACTTCATCGGCAGGCATCAGATAGACCTAATGTTCATATCGGAGACCTGGCTCAGGCCGGACCATAGATTCCGATTGAAGGGCTTCTCCACTGTCAGGGCAGACCGCCCTCAGGCAGTGAGGGGGGGGGGGGTGGCCATCCTTGTCAAGGATGGCATTGCGTATACGCAGCTCCCAGCCCAACAAAGCTCGATAGAGCATGTTGGTATCAAGCTAGCGGATAGGACCTGCGTGTTCGCGGTCTATAACCAGCCAAGGGATAGGTTCACACAGTCCGACTTGGACAATTTGTGTAACATGGGCCATAAGGAGTTATTGGTAGGGGACTTCAACGCCAGGCGACATGAGTGGAGTGGGGCCTCACAGTCAAACGCCAACGGGAAGACATTGTGGAAGTACTCGCTGTGTAGTGACGCGGTAATCGTCCACTCTGACGAGCAGACGCATTACCCCTGGAATGGGTCTACTCCGACCATTATCGACTTGGTAGTGAACAAGAATGTAACGAATATGAGTGAACTCAAGGCCATCCATGAGATGACCTCGGATCACGACCCAGTGCTGTTCAGTCTTCAATACAATGGAGAGGATATACGTCCCAAAACATTGTATGATTACCGGAACGGTGACTGGGCCGAGTTCCGAAGAGTCATCAATGCCAGGACGACCATCACGCCTGGCATTGCTCGAGATGGAATTGAGGAGGCAACTCTCACTTTTATTCGTGACATTCAGGTCGCACGCGACCGCGCTATCAGGAAGATAGTGGTTAAGAGGAACCAGAATATTCTTCCGCCGGAAGATAGGCAGTTGATCACTCTGAAAAACTCCCTCCGGAAAAGGTAGCAAGCCACCAGAAATCCGGAGCATAGAGCCGACATGTTTCGGCTTGGCAGAGAGATTTCGGAGCTGATCAACGACCATAACGATACCCGGTGGAAGAATAAACTGGAATTGGACGTTCGAGACAACTCGCTGTGGCGGATGACAAAGCGCATATCTAGGCGCTTTGAACCCGTCCCAGCCATAGTGGGCGGTAACGAACGTGCAGTGATAGACCCTCAGAAGGCGGAGCTATTCGGCGAGCATTTCGCCAATGTCCACAAGAGGGCGCCGGACGTTAGCGACGGCCATAGAGTAAAGTCTAAGATAACTGAGGACTTTAGACAAACTATGGCCGCCCCTATCGGTCCTAATAGGTTTGCCAAATTAATGGCAACCTATGAGGAACTGACGGAAGTCATTAAGTGACTTCCGACGAATAAGATGCCTGGGCCGGATGGCTTGGACGCCATTCTACTCAAGAACCTGCCGAGGAAGTCCCTCGTGCAATTCTTGCACATCGTGAATGCCATCATCAAGTGGCAGTGGTACCCGGATTGCCTCAAGAAGGCGCTGGTGATAACTATCCTGAAGCCGGGCAAGGATGGCCATCAACCCGATAGTTACCACCCGATTTCGCTCCTGAGTGTCGTTGCCAAGGCAGTGGAGAAGATACTTCTCAAGCGGTTATTATCCCTCGAGGAGAAACTCAAAATGATCCCCGCTGAACAATTCGGATTTCGTGCAGGTCATAGTACGACCTCACAGATCGTCCGGGTTGTTCACGAGGTGAAAGAGGCAGCTCATCGAGGGATGAATACAGTCATGGTCTTGCTTGACATGCAAAAAGCCTTCGACTCGGTATGGGTTGAGGGTCTTATCTGCAAAATGCTCCAGGCACGCATGCCTTTATACATGGTGAGGCTTATGAACTCATTCCTAGTCAATAGAACTTTTGCGGTGAGGGTGAACAACACAAGGTCCGCGGAGTATGCAATCGAAGCAGGTGTTCCACAGGGGTCTAGCCTATCCCCACACTTCTATTCTCTACATACATATGATTTTCCTATGTGCGAGAGAACGAAAACGGCTATATATGCGGATGACACCGCTATATACGCCCAATCGTTCTCCAGCGTTGCAGCTGCTATGCAGGTCCAGACCCGTCTGGACAGGAAAATCATACCGTATTTGGAGGATAACAAGATCGTGGTGAACCCGGCTAAGTCTGAGGCCATCAACTTCTCGAAGAAATTCAAATTCACGAAAATCCCACAGAAGTTGAAGGTCAAAGGCAAAGCTGTGGAGGTGAAAACCAATGTGAGATACCTGGGAGTGCAGTTGGACAAGCGCACAACATGGCACAAGCACCTGAACCTGGCTATCCAGAGGGCTGCAGCTGCGGTAAATCGCGTGTACCCCCTGATAGCCAGAGGCTCAAGAATGAAGCTAGAGTCCAAGATGGCAATTTACAAACAAATAATCCGGCCAGCGATGTTGTACGCTTGCCCAGCGTTCTGCAGCCTGCCCAAAACTCCTTTTATGAGGCTGGATAGGATGCAGAACAAAGTGCTTCGTATCATCACAAACAGTGATCGATACATCCGCTTGGATGCTCTGCGTGCCCTTGCGGGCGTCGACTCGATCCCGACACACGTAAAGAACTTGTCATACAAGTTTAACAAGTTCCACCTCCCCAAAAGTTCTCTAACTAGAGACCTCACCAGACTTAGAGTTTTCGATAATGAGCCCCGCAAACACGGTGGGCTCATTTATCAAGCGCTGGATATCTTCCAGGAAAGATGGGAAGAACCGGTTCTGTAAAGAACCCATACACGTAATTTGAACGTCAATTCTCTCAACCCGGTTTTTTGCTTTAGCCTTTTCCGGGGTAAGCTCGCAATAATCAGCCTCACGTGAAATTAGACAGATAGCAGTATCCAATGGAATGCAATGAACGACACGCATAAGCTTCGCAGGAGGCGTGTTATTATGTCATCTACGACCCACATAAGCTCTACAGCCCGACCAACCGTCAACACCAGCGGAGGCGGCAGTCAGCGTCCCTTAATCGGGGCCCTAGGCACCACTTGGCACAAGCGCTCGCCCTCTTCCCCAGCAATGGGGTGGAGGGGGAGGCGGCTCTCCGTGCGTCCGGATCTACATTTCCCGAAATCCAAGCCCACAAGGGCGAAGAAAGAAGGCAATGCAATTTGTTTTTGAGCTGTAGAATTTAGTGGATTTGTCAATTCTGAATTTTAGAAATATATTTTTATTTATTTATTTATTTATCTCCCTAGCAAATTCATAGGAAAATGTTTCACCAACACAGATGAAAGTAAACGTAACGTGATAAAATGAAAATCCATATGCTGCCACCAAGCACGACTTTATCGAAGCAAAGCGCCGTTCATCTTGCTGGCGATTTCATCTTGCCAGTTTCACTCCTGTGCCATATTTTCATTTTCTAAATGAACTTAAATACTTATTTCGAATTATTTTAGAATGTAGACGAAAAGAAGATAATGATGAAAAAGAATTGTCTGATGATGAAGCAACATCAGCAAATAACAATGAAAGTGCTGCTGTTCAAGAGAATCAGAAGACTATAAGAAACGTTCCGAAACGCGAACTGACAGAAGCGACACCTAGTAGAAAACGCTGAAAGAGGAATGAAGATTCTGAGAAATGTAGTAAAGCTTTCAAAATCAGAAGCGTCAGCAAACGCCAGTAACCCACAGGAGCAGAACGAATTTCAGATATATGGGAATCTTGTAGCTCAAAAACTGGCTAAATATCCTTCTGAGTTACAAAGTACTGTACAACAACATATTATCAATGTTTTGTTTGAAGCAGACAGGATCCATCTCAACCAAAGGTAAACCAATTTTGATTATTCGCCGTTACACCGTACTCATACTCTTCAGTCAGTCTTTCAAAATTCGATTTTACTCACCAGGAATGACAGCTACCATCTCCAGCATATACTTATGATAATTCCAATACTTCTACTCAATCAAGTCACAGTTGCCGTACTCCAGTCACTTCTTTATCACACTATTTATTGAATATGCCCGAATTAGAGGATTTATAGGTAAAGTTTCTTTAAGTGTGGGTTTTTATACTTCTTCAATAAGTTTCTCACCTGTATATTTTCTTTTAATCCTTCGACGATGGCTTCGCATACTTCAGGAACAATAGCACTTATAGATTGTTTATAAATTTCGTAAAGGTATTGTATACTGGTGAAAGTATCACCAGTTGCCAGAAATCGAACTGTTACTGCCAACCTTTCTCGGTCAGAAAGTGCCGTTTTCCATCTAGTATTGTATTTTTTTTTAATTTATGTCCTTCAGATTTGACACGTTTCTAGGATAGATTCTTCAATTCTTTATCGCTGACTCGATATTCTCCCAGATATAAAGAAGGTGATATCATTATGCTAACATACTTTGTCTTCAGGATTTCCATTGCTCTTGGCATTTCTATACAAGTAAAGAGGAGATCGTCTAGAAAATTCACACCAGAATTCATATCATTTGCACTGTTATTGATGAGGTGGACTATTGATGCATCAGAATAGGACAGGATAGCTAGGAAGTAATGTAGAAATATATGAAAAATGGAATTAGTCGAGGAAATTGTTCAACAAGTCAAGAAAACAAATGGACGTGAACCATCAGCACTGAAGTACTTCAGGTGATAGCGACACAGTATTCAGAAAAACGATAAGGATATCAACACAAATGATGGGGTCGATAATGAATGTGATATGGCAGGGTTTTATTGAGAAGATCTTGTTGATCAAAATGCGAGTGGATTTAGGGGAACATCAGGTAACCAAAACTAGAACTCAAGAAGTTTGATGGTATTGTCATAAACTGAATAGGATTCTAGGCACAGTTTAGTAAAATTAAAGATGAAGATATCGAGCAGGAAGACAAGATGAATTTAATTGTATCATCCATGTATTGATGAGGGTTCTACAACAAGATCGTTGACCAACAGTTTCCCATCTCAAAAAAGAATTACGCAAAGGTTGAAGTCTAGAATGGTGAGGAATGCATTTTTCTCAAATTGGCCACAAGCAGTGAGTGTTGAAGAAGAAAATGTTGAATCGTGCTTCAGGATTGGGGAAATAGAAATACCAGATATCACAAGGAAATGTTTTATAACAACAAATAGTTGGTATAAGGCACAAAATACATCATTAGAGAGGACCTGATGCCTGAAAAAGCTAAAGTGGTGAAAGCATCGTTGGAAAAAATAGCGAATATGGGAAGGGTATGGACAGATCATGGCGACGTGTTTGTGAAGCGAAATGAATTTGATCGAATCATAAAATTCGTGATGGCTGGGGATATTGAGAAACTTGTTCGTTATAAATAATTTTCCTTCAATCCAACGAGGTGGATAGCGCTGGTTTTTCGTCAGGCGGTGCCGCGAATGCAGGTGATCTTATAATCGGCGACCAGACCCGCAGAAGCCGACTCGAGACCCCTGTCCTAACTTCCACTGAAGACTAGTTCTCGGTACAGTCCGGGATCCATCCAGTGGTGCGGCGGCCACGGGCGATCCATTCACGGGCTACCAGTCCCTCAGCATCGAAGACCAGATGTTCCAGTTCCCACAGTGAGTTTCTCCAATCCACCTCCTCAAAAAAACCCTGGTAGGACTGGTTCTCAATCAGGCGGAGCGATGTTGGTTATTGAGTTTTTCGAGAGATAAACGCAATCGCAAATAAACGAAGTATATTTGACAACTATTACAGATTCATCTATCTTGACTACTACTACCTAAGAATTATAATCAAAGGAGCAAAGCATTCTAACATACAGGGACATATATTTATATTTCCAACACCCCCACATAAATTTCAAAAAAAAATTATCATACATTACATATATTATATCAATGAAAAAATCAGCATACCAGTCCGAAATTTTTGACACATTTTTCATATTAACTCGAACTAATGGTTTTGTTAAAACATCAGCTGGCATTTGATCGGTAGGTAAATATTTGACAATAACTTCTTTGCTATTAATATGTTCTCGTATGAAATGAAACCTCAAGTCAATGTGCTTAGATCTTTGACTCGTTACAGAGATTTTGCCAATTGAATAGCCCCATATTATCACAATATATACTTATTGGATTCAAATTATTTCGAGATTCAATTTCTCCTATCAACTTTCTGAGCCAAAGAGCTTCTTGAATAGTGAATGACAATGACATATATTCAGATTCAGTAGATGATAATGCGATAGTTTTTTGTTTTTTACTAAACCATGATATCAAACTCCCTTGTAATTTGAAACAAGATCCAGTTACCGAATATCTATCATTTATTTTGTTTCCCCAATCTGAATCACAAAACCCCTTTAATTCAGAATTTTCATGAATATTGAATTCAAGTCCTCTTGATATATCTGGAAATACATTTTACTTGACCTCAATGAACTTTTGAATAATTTGTATTGAAGCTACTCAATAGACTAACACCAAACGGTATATCAGGCCTGCTGATCTGAGATAAATACAGAAAGCTACTGTTCTGAAATTTACTTATTTTACGACTTTAAAAGTGTTTCTTACAAGTGAAGTTATGTTGACTACGCCGCTGGCGATAAAATATGCATTTTATACATATAGATCAAGGTGGCAGTTGTTAAGTTGTTATGTAATGTCAAAAAAATACATGACAGAGAGAGAAGTCTAAATAAAGTTCAAAATTCATTAATTCAAAGAACGTAATTACTTCTAACCCATACAAAATAATAATCACACAGCTACCATTAGCTTCCTGGTAGGGCACCTTCCAAGATGGATCTACTTCTAAGCTATCTGTGAAGTCTAGGCCGGAATCCAGTGGCGTAAACACAGGTTTGCTGTTGATCATGTTGAACTTTTGTAGCATGTTCTGGGCGAATTTCTCCTGATCTATCCACAATTTTCCTGCTTCGGTATCCCTAGTGATTCTCATGTAATTCGACCAGGAACTCTAGCTATTCGACTATCCGCTAACACGAATCACATTATTTACCCAAATCTTTCATTTCAAAATTCTCTTCCGGTTTTCTCTTCGCCATACTTCTATTTCTTTCCGAATTGGTGAATATCAGAAGGTAATCTACGTAGACAGCGATTATAAGAACCTCTTTCTTGCCCTTCTGATAATATATGCAAGGATCAGCTTTGAATTGAATCAGATCAATTTCTGATAATATTTGATGTAATTTCTTATTCCAGCATCTGCCACTTTGTTCGAGTCCGTAAATTGATTTTTTTAATCGCCATATCCCGCTTTATTCTCCACCGACGAGAGCTGCATATTCAGGAGGTTCTACGTAAATCTCTCCATCTAAATTTCCATTCAAATAGGCAGTTGTAACGTCAGCGAACAGCTAATGAGAAAAGATATCTGAGGGAAGAATATTTCTCCACTGGGGAAAAAGTTTCTTGGTAGTCGATGCCCGATTTTTGGGCACAACCCTTGACTACCAGTTTGGCTTTGAATTTTTTATTTCCAGCATCATTTTGTTTTACTTTAAATACCCATTTTGTCTTCAATCTCATCTCACTTCTCATGGCTGTTTCTCATTTATTAGAATCGGGCCCGGACAGGGCCTCTTCAGCATTGATTGGTTCTGCCTCTAGATCATCTTGTATAATGTCTGTTGCAAAATCTGGCATTTGTATGGGCTTCTTTTGACGATCAGAACGTCTGGGTACTCTTCTTCATTAAATTCTTCCACGTTTTCATCATCGTTTCTTGAAGAATTTTCTTCAATATGATCATCGTGAATAGGTCTAGCCGCTGCATCATCTTCAACTTTGGAATTTTATTCGATGGGTAGTAATAATTTTGTAGGTCCAGAAAACTACATCTCGGCTGAAGATTATCTTCTTCGTGTAAGGATCTATCAGTCTATAGCCTTTAACAGAGTTGCTATAGCCCATGTAGAGATATTTTGTCGATTTAGAATCCCATTTTGCTCGAAGTGGCTTTGGTATGTGTGCCATTGCTTCAACCAAAAATCCGTAGGTGTGATAGGACTGGTTTGCTTCCTCCATAGACTTCGAATGGGGTTTTGCCTTTCAGATGCTTCACTGGCGATCTGTTCAATAAATAAACAGCTGTTGCCGTTGCTTCTCCCCAATACTCCTTCTCCAGTCCAGAATCTAACAGCATGATACGTGCTTTTTCGACTATTGAACGATTGCAACGTTCCGCTAAACCATTCTGTTCTGGACTGTAACGCACAGTAAGTTGGTGATGTATACCAGAAGAACGGATAATTCTGTTGAAATCAGCATTTTTGTACTCAGATCCGTTGTTCGACATGAATTTTGAATTCTTCAAAAACGTTTTTGACTTAATCCTTCCTCTCCTGGAAATAGACAAAGATTAATCTTGAGAAATCATCGATGAATGTGAGGAAGTACCTACTTTCACCTATGGTTATAGTTTCCATAGGCCCGCATAGGTCTGTGTGTACTAATTCGAGTATATCTTTTGTGCAACTCTTACGGGTTTTAAAAGGTTGCATTGTTTGTTTACCCATGATACACATTTCTCATGTCTCATTTAGATTTAAGTTATCATCTAATCCAGTCGACATTCCTCTCAAAGATACCATAGCCTTCATATTCAGGTGATCAAGACGTCGATGCCAAAGAAAAATATTCTTTTCTTGACTTAGGTAACTCACAGTCTGAGCTGTAGGAAATAACTTTAGACTATAGATTCCATTCATTTCAGTAGCAGTTGCTACTAGGTCTCCATTTGAATCATGGAGTTTTCCTCCTTCTTTTTTACTGTTCTACTGACAGAAAGTAAATTAACAGCTGCACCTGGTACATACAGGACTTCTTTAGCTTCAATAATGGATGACTCTTCTCCTATTTTGACGTTAATCACTACATTTCCCATTGATTCAGATTTTAATTCGGTCTTATCAACTGCTGTGATTCTCCTGTCAGTGTTTGGCACTTCATCTTTCAACAAATCAGCATCATTGGTGAAAGCACACGAATCTAGGAACCACTTATTTTCATGTACATTATTACTGTCATTTAAAAGATGAGCTACAAAGGCTCTTTCTGCTTTGACAACCGGTTTCTTGTCGTCTGCCTTCTTTCTCGGATTATTTTGACATATCCGTGATAGATGTCCGGTTTTGTTGCAGATAAAACATCTAGGCAGCCCCCGGGGTTTCTGTTTAGAATTGAGATTCTTAGTGTAGAGTGCCGTCTCACTATTTGCTGATGATACATTTTCCTACGCCCTTACATCTTGCAGAAGTTTAACTTTGATTCAATCTCCAGTTACAGCTACGCCTGAACATTCCAAATCCATGATCATTGGTCGATAAGCATCAGGGAGACCAGCTGATAATAGTGTTCCAACCCACTTGTCTTCTACTTCAAAACCTATCTCAGTTAAGCTCTGAGCTGTTGTCATTATTCTGTCCACGTACCCATCAACAGATTTACAGTTGTTCAGATTTGTAGTAACGAGGGTCCGCAGCAAAACTACTCTTCTTGTAAGCCCGAAGTCTTCAAATGCTCTCTCTAAAGAAAACCAAGCTTCTGACGAAGTTGATAATTGTTTCATATGTGAATAATTTGATGGATCCACAGCCAAAATTATCTTGGAAAGCGCTTTCCTGTCTTTTGCTTCGAATGCTTCCCTAGCAGTTTTTTCTTCTGGATTCTCTCCATTCACAACTTCCCACAAGTCGTCAAGTTGTAGAAATGCTTGCATTGCGAACTTCCAAGAGCCATAATTTTCACGCCCTTTGAGTCTCTCGATCAGAAAAAATGCACTGTTTGATCCACTCATTATTGATTAGCTTTTCAAAGTGTGTTTTTGTCGATTCCCTGAAAACTTCTTCGCTAGTATCACAGTAACAATTTTTAGTTAACTGTTGATCCTGGGCCCATAACCTGTTGGTTATTGAGTTTTTCGAGAGATAAACGCAATTGCAAATTAACGAAGTGTTTTTGACAACTATTACAGATTCATCTATCTTGACAACTATTACCTAAGATTTATAATCATAAGAGCAAAGCA
The DNA here is from genome assembly GCA_958502065.1 of Chrysolina americana. NCBI lineage: Eukaryota > Metazoa > Arthropoda > Insecta > Coleoptera > Chrysomelidae > Chrysolina > Chrysolina americana. Next base: position 72,910,111 of record OY293413.1, read on the forward strand.
TTCTAACATTCAGGGACATATATTTTTATTTCCAACAAGCGGCGGCCGTGGGTAATTCATCACCGGCTACCAGTCCCGCAGCACCCAGCCCCTCCTCGGCTACCACCGAAGACCAGATTTTCCAGTTCTTGTAGCGAATTTCTCCGATCCACCTCCTCCTAAAAACTCTGGTAGGGATTATTCACAACCGGCGGAGGGGCGGCTTTGGGTAATTCATACCGGCTATCAGTCTCGTAACACCCAATCCGAGGCCCCCTTGACTCCCACTGAAGGCCGATTTTCAAGTTCTCGCATTCCTCTGTAATGTGTGAGTGGTTATGTGTTAAGTGTTGGGAAAGTATTTTTTTTTTTTTGACGTCGGTGTATGGTAATCTAGGGCCTAAAGGTCGCTACTCCCGTTGTCTGCAACACCTCAGCCACCCTTGGAGTGATGAAGTATATAAGTTTTGCCTCTACTGGTCTTAGTAACGAAGCTTAGAAATATAATTCGTTACAATTGGAGAGAGAGGAGAATGTTAGATTTACATGAAATGCTTGAGGAGTTGTAACCCTAACTCCTTCAAAAACGGAAACAATACATAATTAGACAGAAAAAAGTCATAATTACTTTTATATTCCGACGTTTATTATATTATTATGGATTTCGTTTTTAGGGGCAAAGTGACATACTTTATAGGACTGAACTATAAAGCCGTAGACACAATGGAAGTTTTATGTAATAAGTTTTAATTTTGGATATCAATTTTACAAATAATGAAACAAGATGCAAAACAGAATTGAAAAATGGAGCTTGAAATTTACCAACAAGATTGTTTAGGAGGCGTGATCAGAATAATAATGGCAATGATGGTTTCGCGTTGAAATATAACCACAATTACTAAAATTAAAACTAAAAACATAAAACTATCATTGTGTTTCAGCCTCAATGATTCATTAGAGTACTGTGGACTATAATGAAAAAAATACACAAAAACTCAAAAATTTATTTTTTCTGGGAATAAGTTTTTTAATTGGCATAAGTTTTTTTCATATATGCCTTTAGACTTTTCGGACAACAAACCAACAATAATTGCTTTATTGGCTAATAAATATCGGATGGTAAATTATCCTTATTGAAATATTAAAATTATGAATTGAAAAAAATGCTTGAAGAACGTTTCAATAAAAAATGTAACATTGACAATGACATGAGAATACAAACTATTCCATTGTTACCTTACGTTACCTTACTGAAACTAAGCTACGTTCACATTACTTACTGTAATGCAACAAGAAATCTATTTTTGAAGAAATCGTCGAGATATAAAATTTTGTATGAAATTTGAACCATAAACAATCATTATTAAGTGCTAGAAATCGCACGTTAAAAGGTAAGACCTCGTTAATTCTTAGCTCGCACAAGTTTCTACTTCTGAGGGCTGTCGTTCGTAGGGGGACGACAGCTGGTTAAGAGTCTTTAGCCTTCGAAATAAGAAACGTATATCGCCAGATGGCAGTGCGAGTTCGCACGATAAAATAAATCGAAACTCCGCCCTATTTATAACATGACGATTGCAGTGCGGTACAGTACCGGCCTTATTTAATGATTCCGTGCTCGTTCTTCAAAATTACAAACAGGTTCAAACTTGTTCATTTTCGATTTTCGTGGTAATCTGAAAGTTTGCACGTACATTTCAGATCATTATTATATATTGGATTCCAGTTAAAGAATGTATCGAGAATTGAACATATATTTCAGAAAAATGCAAAATCTGAGAATGTCTAGAAGATGAATCGTTCAAAATAATATAACTAGTTTGAAGAGCCGCCGGTCGAAACTATTTCGGATTTCAGAGATAAACATTGTTTAGAAAAATAAATTGCGGAAGAGATGTGTGCTTATGGTCCGATTTGATTCAAAATTGGTATGTATGGCCTTTTTGGTGTTGTAGACAACGAATTTTCATCAATTCAAAATGGCAGCCCCAATATAACTATAGGTTTTGTGATCTAAGGTCGTATCCTATTCAAAATTGTCACATATGTGTTTAATTTAAATTGTTTTACAAACATGAACAGGGTCAGAAAATGAGATGTGTTATTCAGAATAATAAGAAATTGAGATGTCAAGTATCTGAATTGAAATGCATCTTTCAGATGTTTTCTTACAAGTTAGGGTCCTTTCACGATATAATTTTTCTGCATCAATTCAGAAGGAAGGAAAGCTTTTTTGATTTATAGTATAATTCTAAAAAGAATATACCTTATCTAGAACTTTTCGGGGTAAACTAGATTTCTTCTCAAATTTAATACCCTTATCATGAAAAATGGTGAATTACGTAATCCGAAACTTCCACAAAAAATCCTATACAATAGGTATGGTCGTCGGCAAGTATTTGACAGAAATCAACTAGTGCCCTCTATGACCGTTGATTTAGATCTGTTTAATACTTGGCAAAGTTTCCTACAAGAACTACTTTGCAATGAATTTGAATATTAAAGCTCAAATTATTTTTCGATTTAATTGGGGGAACACCTCTGTACCGGTTTCATGGTCCTTGCCAATCATCAGCGAAGGCTAGTTCGACCCAATTGATTCGAAAAATCCTTTCAGCCTAATTGGAAATACCTGAGACAAATACGAAGTATGAATTCAGCGCCATCTCTGGGTTCCAGTTTTCCATATTTTGGTATGCCAACTTGGTCCTGCTAAATGGGATAATGCAGCCCCGTGAGCTCTGGTATAAAACGAAACATGTTTTGTATAGTTGATCCTCTTACCCCCAGAGAATTTGGAAACCAATCACTTTTTATCAAAACAAATCAAACATAATTAAATAAGTACTATTGAACACAGAAATAGTAACTATAAATAAAGTCTTGATGATAAAAACAGACCGACTAGAAAGAATATTACCCCAACCTGAACAATGAAAGCCGTAACAATCCCCTGGTATTCGGTTCCCATTGTAAAAGTCAATGTTTCGTTTGTCTACCTTGCCGCAGTGCCCCATCGAAACATCAATGAAAAATCCAGTGCTGCTTTTCCACTTCAACGGAACATCAAAGACGCCGCCCAAAAACATTTTATTAGAAAGCAATGAAGAGCAGGGTATATAATTAATTTCTGGTAAAAATTTGCCGCATATGCGAGATTCTCCCTAAATTGCCCTCACGAAGTGGAGACTATATTTGATGATAACTGTAAGTAAATATAATCCAAGATTTTCTTTTTTAAATATTTTAGATCATTCTCCTACCCTAAAAACTCCTAAACTTGTCCAGTGCCATTTCAAATTATCAATTTCTGATAAAAAATCATGATCTCTGACTACAAAAATCCGTATACCTTTACCAATTCAGAATAAAATCAAGCCATAATTCAGAAATTTCATCTGCTATTTTGAAGCACCTTAAATTTTGAAATGCTGGCAACAAAATCATGATATTACCTAACCCAAACGCTCTTCACAATCAGCAATCACAAAATCCGTCCAACATTTTGTTTTTTTCCTATTACAAAAATGTTATGATACATTATCTCCCAAGTGATGAACACCTGCCAAATTTTGAGTCGACTGGATGCGTATAACTTGCGAGATTTGACATAGTGTACACCCGCACACAAAAACACATATATACAAACAGATAAAGTTGGATAAAAACTGGTAATGGTAAAGATAAAATTATTTCAAAGTTCCATTCGACCAATGAGTTTTACCTTTTCCCGATCCGGCCCTGTGCCTAAATTCACACTGACTTCATAATACTCTTTCTTTTCCTCACCGACCATGTGGGAGGAGCAACCTGAGGGGCGTGTCATTTAAAAGAAATTCATTTCCAATTCAGAATCCAGATTTGTAAAAAATAATTGATTTTCACCAATTGACTGCTAAAACGAACCTACATTAGTTATCGTGGGCAAAATTAGAAAATTTCCATTTCGGATGGAATAACGTAAGGTAATCCATTTCGCGAAAACAACACATTCTTGTAAAATTATTTCCAAATAAATTGAAGCCTCAAAAAAAAGGGGAAATGACTTGTAACTAAGTAAGTGTTATACTTCAATACTGTAATAAAACCTTATAAAAATATTCATTCGTTTTGATGGTGGCGATGAACAAAAATGCCCAAAATTTAAGGGATATATACTGTTTATTCATTTAATACTTGAAGAATATTTTTTAAGAAATTTTATCTTTATAAACTTACACATCCCTTCATCTATCAGAGAAAAAAAATCGTTTCTGATTCCCTTTTTTCCAGGGATGAAGACCCTTAACGGAAAAAACAATTTCAAAGAGTTTTATACACTGTGTTAACCTTCAAAGCTAGTACCACAATGATCGTCATTATGATCCTTATCATACATGTCTATCGAAAATCTGACTTTCAATAAAGTTTATTTATTATATCACACATTTTATAGTTGACAATGTAGGAGGAAACCACCATCGTTAGTTGTTTTGTATCGATTTCGTGCTCAACTCACGTTAACATTTTTGAGCTAATGTCTCGCATATCCATCTGATACATACGTCTGGAGGCTGAGCAGTTGAGAGTTTCTGTGTTATTTTCATTCCAGATTCGGGCATATTCACAATCGAACTGTCGTCATACAAAAACACCTTTATTCAAGGCACTTTTTGAGTAAAAATTTCACCCCTTTACGAAATCCCAGAAACATCAAATAAAACGATATCCGAGAGTATAAGACATACTTCAAGACATGCATACCAGAATACTGCTGCTGAAATATCCCTGGAGTGAAATTCAGAACTCTCTGAAACAATGGAATACGATAGGGAATATTTAGAGTTTCAATGGCTCCCTTCGTTGCTGCGGTACACTTCAAAGCTCACAACCTGAAAAATGAAAACAGCAATAAAAGTTGTGAGTTGGGGTGAATGTTGAAATATTCACATTATTTGTTTTTCTAGGCGGCAGATATATGGGTAGAATTGTTATATAACTATTATTACTTATGTTAGTTGATACTTTAATATAAAAGATGGAAGTTACAAGAATGTAGAGGGTTCAGGAGACAAATCAAAATTGGTCCACCTAGAAGTTTAAAGTATGCTCAAAGGTCTTGTCGGAGCTCTGGGAGTTGAGGAATCTCAGAGAACCAAAGTCATTGGAGGTAGGGACTATAGTTGAAGAATTTACAATGTTCAAGATGTTGAACGATAACAGGAGAATAGAATATACTGATATGATAAAGCTAACGATCAATATAACGAAAGAAACAATGAAGAATATAATGAGGTTTTCTACATGTCGAGAAATATGGCAAGAACAACGTTTACACTACAGACTTTTTGACAGCATATCTGAAGATGAAGCTGATAATCTGTAGTTGCAATTCAGTTACTTATAAAAATATGCAGGTAAATCCACGATTATTGCTTTACCATGCCTGATTGAAAGCGTTGAAAAGACATTCATTGCAAAAAAAATGGCTCTTTGTGCCATCATCGACATAGAGGGGTTCATTCGATAATAATAGTAATAAAAATTATGCATGCTCTGTCGGATTATGTAAGTATCCCATCTTCGGGATCGAGGCTATGTCAGAGCCCCTCCTCAGCCGGTTAACGAAGTGGCAGAAGTAGCAGATATGCCACGTGACGGTCTGGATATAGAGGACGCCCGCATCGTACCACCAACGGAAGGCATCAGAACCCGCTGGCCACTTCATCACACCAACCCCTGATACCACAACAACTGGCAAGGGTGGATGCGGCAAATCACGATGTCATTTCAGAAAAGGTTGACATCTGGCAGATCAATTTACACCCTGTCACAAGCGGAGAGGAGGGATACCTTTCTTCTGATTGGGAGGCATTAGCGACGCATTCACAAGATGGAAGCTAAGATCAAGTCGGCGAAACAACACGCATCTCGTATTCAGTGTATGGTGGACTACGTAGCGGCCAATTGGCCCTTCACGCTCACAGAGCGGCAAATTGCCACAAATTCAAGACGATCACACTTCACAGTGAATCAAGGCGTGCTGTTTACCATCAAACAACTCTGTATTGATAGGATACGAATGCTGATGGCTGCAAAAAAGTCACTAGTGAGGCGGGTGAGAAGAATAGCGGAAAACATGCAGTATAAGCGTAAGTCTTCGACTATCGAAACATGCTCATCATGCATTTGCTCAGATGCCTTGCGGTACCCGATCAAATAGTGAGATGCATTAACAGCTGATATCGCACTGTAGGAATCTCTTCACCATGACATCTGCTCAAGTCAGAGTCCAAACAGAGCAGGTTTTCTTCAGAAGTGGCGTGTTTCAGGGAACTTTACTAAGCCCTCTTTCCTTCTGCATCTCTTCGTCAGTACTTAAGGGTGGTGCGAGAGTACACGCATGCTACCTGAATGGAGTTTAGGATCGACAAATGTGCCACGGTTCATCTCAAAAGAGGATGATGCGAGGAATACAGAGAGGTTCAGCAAGCCTGGGAATAAGGAGGAGCAATATAAACGTAACCTACTCCTTATAAAGGCAATGCTCCTCGCGAAGCATTCGATACGGTCAGCCACTACTAGAGACATTAGAAGGACTTGGATTTAGGGGAGCATCACATGATTTACTGAATAGTTATCTCAGTAATAGAAACCAGTATGTGAAAATAGGTGATGAAATCAGTGAAAAAAGAACAGTATGATATGGTGTTCCTGAAGGTACTGTCATGGGCCCGATTCTTTTTAACATATACTTGAACGATCTCTATAAACTACAGATAGAAGGAGACATAATTAGCTTCACAGACGACACCGCAATCATATACAAAGCTGACTCCGGGGCAACACTCAAAACCACTACAGAAAATAACTTCAAAACTATTATGGAATAGTTTGATAGCCGTCTGCTTTCCATTAATGTTGATAGAACCATTTACGTTCCGTTTACCTCATACGCGAAGTACCTACCCACATATGACAACCTGAACATTTCTACCAGAAATGGCAATTTTAATATAAAATCAGCTACAAGTGTAAAATATCTAGGTATTTATGTTGACAGTAATCTAAAATGGGACGTCCATGTCAATTATGTCGTAAAAAAAGCCAGATATGTACTGTATAAGCTGAGATATTTTTGTAAAATATTCGATATTAAATACCAACGGATACTATACTATGCGCTCTTTGAAACCCACCTCAATTATGGGATAATTGCATGGGGAGCTACAACAAAAAATCATATTTCACAGCTTGAAATTATCCAACGAATGACAATCAAATGTATGTATAAAAAACCATATATCTACCCCACAGAGGACTTACATAAGGAAACCAAGATTATGGACACAGGACAACTCTATTTCTTCCAAATAGTAACTAGACAACACCATTATAAACACGAATTAATACCAATTAACCACACTCATGCTACTCGACACAGAAATAACTCAGTATGTGTACCAAAACCCGAAAAAAATGTATTACAGCGGTCTTATGATTATTTGGGACCATAACTTTATAATTCTTTACCACCAGAATCGAAAAAAATTAACTCTACTTCACTCTCTAAAAGACACTTGAGGAATTGGATGACACAAACAGACAGACTGAAAATCCATCAACTTCTTGATCCGACTATAAGGTTAACTTTCTGAAACGAAACTTGCAATTTTCTGAATACACTGACAGAAATAAATTGTATAGTGTGCATGTTGTATTTTATATTTTATTAAACAATATTATGTGTATAATTATACGTATAATTTTTTTATGTGAATATTTGCTAATTAATGTATTCCTTGTATTGTTGCTATTATCATCATCGATTTCAAAATAAGTAATCCCATGCCAAAATTTTCTTTCTTAAATAATTCTATTTCATAAATATATATTCCACCATGTTCCCACCCCTATACCCATGCTCGAGGGCAACCTTTTATGGGTTTACTATATTTATTTCTCTACGTCCATATACTGTTATAATTATGTACAAATGTATATCACTACCAAACGAAATAAATATTATTATTATTTTTTTTTTTTCATCCGTTAGGAATAACCCAGTCAGGCCCTGTCTCCGGAGCCCCGACACTTCCGGAGGGCGCGCTGGTGTGTCATTAACCCCAGTAAACACTCCCCACGTCTATGTGGTAAGTGATTACTGGGTCCGAGAATCATGTGCCCTGAGTAGGCGGAGTGAACCAAAAATTACGGCCTTCTGCATTCGCCCAGCTAGGATTTCTGCCAAGTCTGCAAGCCGGTATGATTTATAAGTTTGAAAGCAGTGTGTCCATCATTCCACCAAGGACCCCTATTATTATTATTATATATTTTTTTTTCCGTTAGGAATTATCCAGTCAGGCCCTGTCTCCGGAGCCCCGACACTTCCGGAGGGCGCGCTGGTGTGTCATTAACCCCAGTAAACACTCCCCACGTCCATGGGGTAAGTGATTACTGGGTCCGAGAATCATGTGCCCTGAGTAGGCGGAGTGAACCAAAAATTACGGCCTTCTGCATTCGCCCAGCTAGGATTTCTGCCAAGTCTGCAAGCCGGTATGATTTATAAGTTTGAGAGCAGTGTGTCCATCATTCCACCAAGGACCCCTATTATTATTATTATATATTTTTTTTTCCGTTAGGAATTACCCAGTCAGGCCCTGTCTCCGGAGCCCCGACACTTCCGGAGGGCGCGCTGGTGTGTCATTAACCCCAGTAAACACTCCCCATGTCCATGGGGTAAGTGATTACTGGGTCCGAGAATCATGTGCCCTGAGTAGGCGGAGTGAACCAAAAATTACGGCCTTCTGCATTCGCCCGGCTAGGATTTCTGCCAAGTCACGGCAAGCCGGTATGATTTTTAAGTTTGAGAGCAGTGTGTCCATCATTCCACCAAGAACCCCTATTATCAGAACCACCATCTTGCCAGAATGGTTTGGGTAAAGCCTGCGGAGTTCAAAGAGAAGATCTCGATATTTAGTCCGTTTTTCCTCCTCTTTTTGGACGATGTTCGTTTCGCCAGGAGCTGAAATCTCTATGACGGAAATCGTCCTACTTTGATGGTCGAGGAGTACTACATCAGGCTTATTGGCTTGTATTTGCCTAAGGGTGGGGAATGAATAGTTCCAATAGATTCGGCACTTCTCATTCTCCACCACGGTGTCTCGTCTACACCGTACGAGTGTCGTAGATGGTAGTACAACACTCGTAGGGCCGCGTTATGTCTGTGGATATAGGCTGAGACCGCATAAACTGGACAAGCTGACAGTAAATGCATTATGATCTCAGCTGCTCCACGACACGCTCTGCATCTAGTGTCAGGGACCTCTATACCCATCACGCGACTGCGGTAGACAAGAGTGTTGAAGACACCATCCTGGCAGGCCATTATGAATCCCTCGGTCTCCGACTTCAGCCCACTTGACCTGAGAAACGAGAAGGTCAGGTCTCTGGATAAGCCTAGTTCTTCAATGTTCTTGAAGAAGACCCCATGCATCGGCTTATCCTTATGCAGCTACAGGAGTCTCTCACACTCCGCAGCTTTTAAGTGGGCTTTTTGCTGAACGGGTTCCAACTCGGTGATAGAGTTTGGGTTTGTCCGTTCATTGTCGAATACGAGACCGAGTTCATCGGCTGCACGGGTTGCTGCCTTGAAAAGGAATGCTCCAATCCTTTCTTTTTCATGATCACATACCAAGCAGAGAAGGGGATCTGAACTCCTGATGACTTTACAGGCTCCATCCAGTACCATTCTGTTATGTAGACACTCCAAACTCAAAATTCCACGGCCTCCCCGTTGTCTGGGGAAGTATAACCGTGAAACAGACGATTTAGCATGCAAGCTTTTATGAAGATGCATCATTTTGCGAGTTTTTACGTCGAGTTGTCGCAGCTCTTCCTGAGTCCATTTCATTACAAAGAAGTAAAGTAGAATCGGAACGGCAAGTATATTAGTTGCAGCAACTTTGTTTTTCCCCGACAGTTCTGAAGACCAGATCTGTCGGATTTTGTGCTGGTACTTGCCGCGGAGAGAGCTTTTGACAGTAACTACCTCTTGGGTGCGGCGTTGTTCCACCCCTAGGTAGGTATACGTCTCTCCGGCATCCAGATGATGTAGGATGCTTCCGTCTACGAGCTGAACGTCCTCTCCGTATTCCTCCATTCCGATAGCATGTGTGTACTCTTGCACCACCCTTATGGACTGATGCAGGTCCTTTTCTCCGGAGGCATAAAGTTTAAGGTCATCCATGTAAAACAGATGGGTGACCTTATGCCTCCGGTTGCTGGGGGTGCCGCAGTCATATCCGCGGGTTTTCCGTAGTGCAACGGACAATGGCAGTAGTGAGATGCAGAAGAGAAGAGGGCTGAGGGAGTCTCCCTGAAACACGCCCCTTCTAAAGATATCCTGCTCTGTTTGGACTCTGACTTGACCAGATGTTATGGTAAATCGAGTCCTCCAGAGCGGCATCAGCTGTTCAATGCATCTCACTATTTGATCGTGTACCGCAAGGCATCTGAGCAAATGCATGATGAGTTCATGTGATTTTGTATCAAATGCCTTGCGATAATCGATCCAGGCCATTGAAAGGTTACGCTTATACTGCACGGAGTCCTGCGTGATGCATCTGTCGATCAGCAGGTTCTCCTTGCAGCCAGCGACCCCCTTTTTTGACCCTCTTTGCTCATATATCCGTTCATACACCGGCTCAACTGCGGAGAGTATTCGCATGTACAAGATGCGTGTAATTAATTTTTTTATGTTTTATTGCAAAACACTTTATACTTAATTCTCTTCACGGTTTTACTTAATTTTTCTAAAAGTACTGGTATGGGGTAGTCATGAAAAGTAGTTGCGCAACCTTTAAAATGAAGAATCACTCAATCCCCTGTTCCATTTGGGATTTTAGGGGTTGTGTCTGCTTCTGCTAGAGGGATGATATAGTTTTATAGAAAATCAGCCTATGGCAAATCACTTATTGGTTGCTTCAACACCACTCAAATGAAGCGGAATATTTTTCTGTTCATTTTTTGATATTGAATTTCCGCAGTTCCTTCCATGATTCTTTATAATTAGAGTTTTGAGTGTTTTTCTAGCACTATATAGTATATTTCAATCGAAGTTTCAGTAAACTACCCAAAAGCATGAATATAATTTGTTATCAAGGCCGCAATGAGGACAAAATATTATTGCAATGTAGTTTCAGCGTATCCAAATTGATTGACCAATACCATTGCAGATTCCAGCAAGCCACGAAGCGATCACGTAGTGATTATTGTTCATATGCGCTGAATTTTGGATTGGAATATACTATAGTAGTGAAGTTCCTAATCTATTTATTTATTTATTTATATTATGACCAAGTTTTCTGTGTACGGATTTTTTTTACTTCTTGACTCCCTTTTCGTGTAGGTTTTGCGAAAGCATGATAATATCGGTAAAAATTACCTTTTTTGGAGAAATTTTTAAATTGGCACCTATCGATTTGGAGGTATATTATGATTCAAGATAGCAATTTTACCATCAAGATTTATTTTGATAGAATACCTAGGTGAATCAAAATAGAAATGATCTGAAGAAAAAAAAGAAAAGAACCACTAAGAAATATTTTTATGAAATGAATCCCTATTTCATTCAAATGAAATTCTACTAGATACATCCTTCTAAATCGCACAACAATTGTCGAGTATTCATAATTCTAATAGAATCGCCTACGTTAATTTCAATGATTTTGAAAAAACTACAAAGTAAGCTCTTAGCTCTGTAATTTGTGATGTCGATAGAATCTCCTTTTTATAGAGAGTCATTTCCTCTGCTAGTTTGAGATAGTCTGAAAAAGTATCTATCCATTTTATAGGACTTATTTACCAAAATTACCAATGGCGCACATAAGTATCTACTTGCTTTTTTAATTATATTATTGGAGACATACCAAATCATATCCTGATTGGTCTTCAAATTATTGATGAGGGTTTTAACTTCTGAAAATATGACAGGTTTTGAGAAAAAGTTATACAGGAATATTCTTTAGTGAAATGCAAATTGAATTCAATTTAATGTTTATCTTCTCTCTTTGCACCTCTGAGTTTATTAATTATATATTAGGTCGCTTTCGATTTATTATCAGAATGTATTATCAAGTTGTCAAAATAATTCTTCTTTGCCCTAGTTAATGCAGCACGGTATTGCTTTTGACTCTCTTTACTAGCAATTTTATATTAAGGATCAGTTTGTGACAGACCTGAAAACAAGATCATCCGTTCTTTGAGTTCTTCAACATCATCAGTCACCCACGAATTTTTCACACCTTGTCTTTTATGATTTTAAGCAATTTCACGAACTAGGAAGCAGTTATTCTTATATTAATTCGAACAAAGTTCGAAAATATGTGCTGGAGATTATCACGAAAATGAAACGAATAAAATAGAAAAAGCCGAAGTACCCTTTCTCTCCACACGTTTCCACCAAGTGGAAAAATGGGGCGAACATCTGTAAGAAAACAACTACTTTCTTGAACTACATCTGACAGATATTTGTGCAACGTTCCTCCAAGAAGACCCAATTGCGAGTGCGTATCTTGCATGTTTGAAAAATTTGCCTCTCATCAGTGCCAGAGTAGGTCGGACAACATTAGAATTTTCCTGTCCCTGCCAAATGAATAATAATCAACTGTTTTACTACTATTTCCACACGTATGACGATACGACCCACAACTAAGTTTATTCGCGACGCCATCCGCAAGGAAAATCAAGGAACACACGCCTCGAAAAGCACAAATATCTGTCAATGTCTGTCGTGATATTAGCCAGGGAAGTAGTTGTTTTCTGACAGATGTTTGCCCCATCTTTCCTCTTGAAGGAAACGTGTGGGCAGAAATGCTAAGGGTACTTCGACTTTGTCGATTTAATTCGTTTCATTTTAGTTATTTTCACGGAATATCATTCCAATGAACAACATTGCTAATGCTAATACAACTGTAACACAAATTACATCTTCACTCTTTTTTCTCCCTTCCAATTTAGTAGAACTATGTCCAGTTATGAAAGGAAAAACAAAATTAATATATTTAATCACTTTCAGATTCAGAACTGTCACCAATGTTTATAATAATTGGTTTAATAACCATATCACATTGGTATGGGTTTATTTTCGTTTCTTATTTTGATGTACACCGTTTTTCGTGATAGTTTAAGTTCATCTGCAACTCTCTAAAGTACGGTAAAGAAAAGTTAAAACATTTTTGTGGTTTGGATATTGTTACCTCTTGAAAATGGTAAAAAAGATCCACTATTCGCTCTTTCCCTTTCAATACAATTTGTTGTGCTTGTAAATTAGTTACAAGCATAATCTAAAAAAGACTTAAAATATATTGTGATTGTTTTTACCTGTATTCATAGATTTAGGTAATGTTTTTTCTCTCATAAGGATTTTTACACTATTAATAACTGTTGTGTGGATATCCCGGCAGTACGGGATTATAGTCACAAATGTCAATTGTGAGGTTGGAAATTTCAAAGAGTATTTGTGAATAAAACATATTGTATTGTACTTACTTTTGAAGTAATGATTCCAAGAGACGTTTAGCTTTGTAAATAACAGTTTTTATTATACATACATATATTCCACTGCAAAACTAAGTGAAACTGGCGACAATACCCCAATGACAGAAAACAATGACGCAATGTTTGGCAAGTTTAGTTGAAATGTAAAACACTGTCGGTTTCATGGCTATCTCTTTTCACTGTTTTGAGTCTTAATCGATCATCACAATACCATAATTCTTAGCTTAGAAGACAAATGTTAACGAATTTTGATCCGCTCATATCGGTTAATAGAAAGAGATGTTCGATAGAGGGTGTGTGATTTCTTCGATCATAAATTGATGACGCATGGGTAAAGATAAAATAATCGAACTGTATTGATCCTAACTCATACGAAAAGGTACTCTCCCGCACTACGTAAATGCAGTCGCATGCGGGAAAGGTACTCTTTCCGTACTTCTTAGAATAATAACTATCACGGAACTACGGATACGAATCGAACGTCTCGAAACAACTAGATTACCTGAGTTTGACTATTTTTTCTTTTTCAAGCCAATACCAATTTTTCAAAAATTGGCTTATTCATTGAATTTATTGAAAAATACCAGATTGCTCAATACATTTGGAAAACTATATTCCTTATTATTAATTGGTGGTTTCATGATGGAAAAGTCATTTATTTTTCACTGGAGCAAAGTGTCTTTTTCCTTCCTTTGCGTTTGCTGTCCTCGAGCCCGAAGGCTATCTGGCAGTGAAACGAATACCTACTTATTTACTTACTTTCTAAGACGTCTGTGAACAGAAGCATCAATTCTTTATAAGCAGTGGATATGATAGTTTATTTTTAGTTCAATGACCAGTTCCTTACTCAAAGAGAGACAACTAGGGAAAAAAATTATTCTGAACAGTTCTGAATCATTGACATGAATGAAGGGACTCCATTCCAGAACTTTTACTTTCCCTCAGAGCTTTCACGATAACGACCCACGGTTATCAAATTCAAAATTTCAGTATGCCGCCCGAGGCGAATTCTCGATTCGGGTCCTCTCAAAGAGACTGATGAAACTCTCAAGCGGAAATGCCTCTCAAGTACGTTTGTATTTGGTAATTTCACTTTTATTGGACTGCATTTGGGTACAGTTTAGAGAGCGTGTCTCCAAAGGAAGAAGGGCCATTTATTCCAAATCGCTTTGAAAATACGAGGAACGGAGCTGAAACTTCAGAGGCGGGTTTTGCTTATTTATGAGGGAAATCACATTCGTTTGAATATGTTGGCATAAAGTGAATGAAAGTATTTTTCCTTACGTGACGACTAACCCCATTTTCTGAATAACAATTTATGCTTTTCTGGGATTCAGTTTAATAAAGGTTTTTTGAAAGTTGTCTGAATGCTGAATGAATTTCAGTAACCCTTCCGTTACACTGGAGGACTTTTAAGGAATTTATTGCCTTCAGATGAATTATTTTGATGAATTTATCTTTCTGTAGTAATGCAATAACCTCGTATATATGACTGGTGGATCCAGGATTGCCGCAAAGCAAAGGGCTGACAAAAACGTTGTTACAAATGTAACCTACTTTGTAAAAATATAATATGAATGAGGTTAGAAACAAGAAATAGAAATACAATAGTTATTTATAATATAAAACTTCGTCAAGTATCAACTTTTTGTGAGTGAGACAACGCCAAGTTGAATGCAATATGTTGGAACCATTAAGCTCTATACGGAAAAGAATTGTATACAGTTTTTTCTACGGCATTTATTTAGTTTGATTGCTTCATCTGATGAATTTAAAAATTTTCGTTGTATTATCGAATGAAGAAAGACATCCAAATTAAATTTTACGAACGCTGTCGTTTTCTAAAATGAGTTAATCTACGAGTAGTTGTGATGTTAAAATTTGATTTCGAGACGTTCACTTATTAGCAATCGTTCATTAAATGAAATTATTCCTCATATGTTGGACGTATATTTACTTTCAGTCCACATCAGTCGGACAGTCGACCGGTTATTATTAATATCCATAATTATAAAAATTATAAAGAAAAAATATTTTCAATGCCAGTGACATCTCGTTATTAGCAGAAATAGTACCCATAAGTTACCAGTTTCGCTAGGAACCATCAGAACTGCAGTACTAGTTTCGAGGTTAAAAAATATGTTATATCCGTCAACCGTCTGCACCCTTACGACCAACCCTCAGAAGTCAGAGACTTGTGCGAGCTAAGGATGACGTAGCGCTTACATTTTAACGTGTGATGTGACGAGACCAGTGACCATGCTGGGAATCAAACCGATGCCCCTGAAATTGAGGGGCAATCGCTCTACCATCACGGCCACCCCGGCGATAGGATTGTCTACTAACCTGACCATTTTTTTTTTCGTTAAAGTAGTCGTTGAAGGAAGTTAGTGTTCGTGTATTTTTAATTATTAATATTTGCATACTTATATCTCTATTTTGAACTTATCTGGTGACTATTGTTTGAGTACTTTGACAATGAGAGAACATTACTTGTACTTGAAATTTCTTCGCTTTTAACTTACGATAGTTGGGGTAGGTCTCCTTTCTTACGTTCACGATTATTCAAAAGTACTTATGTGATGTAGTTACTCTCGAAGTTCAAGAGTATGCCTAGAATTTTGACATCCTAACGCTATGCGCACTTCCCCATTTTTATTTCTGGGAAATGGCATGACCTGTTATAACGACTAACGAAATAAATGTTTTCCCTAAAATTTAACATATGAACACTCAATCACAGAGGGATACGAGAATTGAAAAACCTGTCTTCAGTGGAAGCCGAGGAGTGGTAGCCGGTAAACGAAAATTTCGCATTCTTCACATTATCCAGTTGGGAAAGAGCTCTACCAGAGCTTTTATAACAGGATGGATTGAAAGAACTAGCAGCGAGAACTGAGAAACTTGTCTTCAAGGGGAGCTCTCACCCAGTGAGTATATCCTTAACAACCCCCAACGCAATAGATCTGATTTATCTTAAGTGTATTTCCACTAAAAGGCCACTGCACAGTCGCTGTGTTTTCTGGTATCTTGAGACTGAAGGATCCTTGGATTCACTACTCTAGTCTAGTCTAGTTCGAAGAGGAGCAGCTACGGGGCTCCTCCACAAACGGTGGGATCATAATTTCTTGAGGAAAAAAAGATTAGGAGGAGAAGGAGAAGGAGGAGAATTCATATTTCGGCAATGGGGCTTATTGGTTTTTATTTGCCGGTGAGGAATGAGTAGTTTCAATATATTTGACATTTTTCATTCTACACAACGGACTTAATATCACACGGAACATGAGGCATGACTGGTATCTTGACCATACCATACGAGTGTCGGTGGTATTATAACAATCGTTATGCCCGTGGATATAGGCTGAGGCCATATAAGCTTGATAAGCTGACAGTAAATGCATGATAGTCTTAGGCGCCTCATGACGTGTTCTACATCTAGTGTCTGGGATGAATGATGAATGAATCCATCGGTCTTCGACTCCAGCCCTGGGCAATGACAAGGTAAACTTCTTGGATGAGCCAAAAGATCTTTATTGTCCCTGAATAATTGGCTTATACTTATGTTGCTGCAGGAGTAACAAAGTATCCACACTAACCGGGTTTTAATTCGGTGACAGTGTTTGGGTCACCTTATTCAGTGTTGAATACGATACCAAGTTCATTACATACATGAGTGGCCTTGAAAAAAATGCTCCGATAACTGCTTTTTCACGGACGTGGACCACGCAGATATGCAGATAAGAGAATCTGAATTTTCAATGCTTTTACAAGCTCCATCCAGGACAATTCTGTTATATAGATACTCCAAACTCAAAAGTTCACGGCCTTCTTGTTGTCTGGGAAAGTATAACTATGGAACGAACGATATAGAATGCAAGCTTCTATGGAAAAACCTCATTCCAAGAGTTTTCATGTCAAGTTGCAGCTATTCTTGATTACATTTCATCACTCCAAGGGATTAGACTAGAATGTAAACGGCAAACATAATAGTTGCAGCAACTTTGTTCTTTTTTTTTAATAATAATAATAATATATTTATTCATATTTTCTACAGATTTAAAATATGTTGATTAGAAATACAATGTGAATGAATAAACATAAGTAGAATTCCACAAAAACAAATGCTTGTCGTGGAAGGACAGAGGGTTAATACACATATATATTTATATTGCCATTAAAAATATAAGCATGGATAATGCTTCTTTATAGAAAACTCAATTAATCGACTAGCGCTAGGAACTAAGAAAATAATTTTGAAGAATTGACCTGTGACTCTAATGCTAAATTTTATGAGTTATTTTTTATATCTATCAACTGATGGGTAAATGATCTAGGTGAGCTTGAAATCCAGTTTCTAATTTTAATTTTTGAAAAGGCTTAGCGAATTAATCGTTTTCAGTTCATCGGGAACTGCGTTGTATATTTTTGGTTTGAGAAAATATGACGAACGCTGGGATATTGTTTTGGTAACGAACGGGACAGCGAGGTGGTTGTCTCCTTTTTGAGTATTAAAGGTATGATTATAATGAATTTTAGACCAGTCTTTTTTCTGCTTTAGAATTAAAGCGTTCAAAAACAATTGTTTAGCATCTAAGTCGTTTGATAGTTGGTAAATTCCATCGCTGGAATATAGTTTATTTTTTGAGTATATTATCCTCAGTAACCATTTCTGAAGTACATCAAGTCCATTCATTTGATTATTGTAGGCACCCCCCCAAGCTATTATCCCGTATCTCAGTTGTGATTCCACTAGTGCAAAGTATAAAATTCTCAGGCATCTTATTTCAAGAAATTTCTTGATATGTTTAAACTTTGCGACGAGGCTTCTCAACTTGAAAGTGAGCTTTTTTATATGCATATCCCATTTCATGTGGCTATCTAAGTAGACTCCTAGGTATTTGATGTTCTTGGTCATAGGTATGGTGAAGATGTTTTCACTGTCGGTAACTGATAGATGTGTGATATCTGGAAGTTTGGCTTTCATTATCGAAAAAGGTAGGCATTAAGTTTTTTCAAAGTTAATAGTGAGCAGTCTCGAATCGAACCATTTTTTTATTCTTAGGAAATCTTTCTCAACCCTGTCAAACAATTGTTGCCAGTTTTCACCTGAATAAAAAATTGCGGTGTCGTCCGCGAAACTGATTACGTATCCTTCTGTATCAACATTGTACATGTCATTGAGGTATATGTTGAATAGGATAGGACCCAATACCGTGCCTTGTGGGACTCCAAATTCTATGGTTTCAAAGCAGCTGAGTTCACCGTCGATATTTACGCACTGCTTCCTTTCTTCCAAATAGCATTTCATCAATTTATACACATTTCCTCTCAACCTTGCGTCCTCAATGGTTCTCAGAAGCTTCTGGTACTGTATCAAAAGCTTTCGCTAGGTCCACGAATATGCACAATGTGGGTTGTCTTTTTTCAAGCGTTTGATATATTTTTGTAGTCAGTGTTTCAATTGCATCGTCCGTGGACCTAGACTCCCGAAAACCATATTGGTTGGGGGAGAGGATCTCATATTTGTTGAAAATTTCCAAAATTCTGGATTTAACAATAGTTTCAAGTATTTTTCCAAGGTTCGATATTAGAGATATCGGTCTATAATTATTACAGTTCAGTTTGTCACCATTTTTGTATATCGGTTTATTACTGAAATTTTGAAGTGGGAAGGCCAGTAACCTTGGCTTAAGATTAAATTAAATAGGTTTGTCAGGGGTCTTGAAATATCATTCACAATGCATTTGAGAGTTTTTGCACTTATGTTATCAAATCCAGGAGCTTTATTGTTCTTCAGGTTGGTAATCAAAATTTTCACTTCGTTCTCAGATGTTTCTTTTAGGAACAAGGAGTTCTGTAATCGTTTATAATTTTTCATTTCTGTATTTATTATGTTTCCTGCTAGTTTTTTACCAATTCCAGTGAAGTGTTTAACAAAGATATTTGAAATTTCACCAGCTTTTTTCACAATAGTACCTGATTCGTTCCTAATTTGGGTTATTTCACATTTCTCGTCTTTGTTTGAGCATGCCTCTTTTACTGTTTCCCACATTCGTTTACTGTTGCCCTCGTTTCTATTGATCTCTTTTTTGAAAAATTAATTTTTTGCTTGTTTCATTATGCCGTTTAGTTTATTCCTGTGGTTTTTGAATTGTTGTAACTTTTCAATATTACCTTTTTCATTTTGCCATTCTTTGTACATTTCGTTTCTCTTGTTTATAGAGGTAACTATTGCTTTTGTAATCCATTTATTTTTATTGATTGATGACCTGATTTTAATTATTTTTGTATTTTTTTGTGTAACTCTTTTAATTTTCTCTATTATGAGCTCAGTTTTTCTCTCGATATCATTTGTATTATAAAAGTCGTGCCATGTTTCTAATTCCATATCTGCCAATTGTTCATACTTGATAATTTGTTTAATTCCTAGGTTATTTTTTTGTCACATTATTTTCGATTTCAAATTGTAAAATAATTGAGAAATGGTCTGTGAAATGTGTTTTTAGTACGATAGGAATAACGTCTTTTCGAATATTGTTGAAAAATATATGATCAATGCAGGATTCTGTATTTTCTGTTACCCTTGTACTTTCATTAATTGCAGATGAGAATCCTGCTCCGCACAGAATATTTTGGTATTCTTGCGAGATTTCAGTATCACCCAGTATGTTTATTTTAATATCCCCTACGAAAATGTTAACATGTCGTTTATTTATATTTTGTTTCAGAAATTGTTCCAAGTGCAAATAAAAGTTTTCCGGGCTTGAAGATGGCGATCTGTAAAGGCATATTATATCCAAGTTCTCAGAGTCCAACTG
This sequence comes from Chrysolina americana, assembly GCA_958502065.1. Classification (NCBI taxonomy): domain Eukaryota; kingdom Metazoa; phylum Arthropoda; class Insecta; order Coleoptera; family Chrysomelidae; genus Chrysolina; species Chrysolina americana. The sequence continues at coordinate 72,930,444 of OY293413.1, forward strand.
CAACGACACCTTGATTGCTGTCGATTCAAAAATTGTTATTATATTGTAGGTGTAATTGTATTTGATAATAATATAAATCATACACCCATCGTTCTGATTGTATTGTCCGTTACTATAAATACAATTATATCCCGATAAAGTAAAGTATTCAGGATAAGGAATTATCCAGGTTTCGTAGAGAACAATTGCATCAAAATTTTCTTTGAACTTTTTGAGTAAAACTTCCAATTCTTCAAAATTCTTTCTGATACTTCTGATATTACAGTGATATATTTTAAAATTGGATGCACTACCGTTAATGAGCTTGTTCTCACAGTCAGTGATGTTTTCGCTAATGTACGTATGGGACAAAGATCTATCGAGCTCATTTATGAAGGAATCCATTTATTAAATCGCAATCTACAATAATCTCACATATTATGTTTTGTCCAATTAGAAAAAGGTCAGCTGGTTCTTTGGATTATACGAGAAAGAAAAGTAAATAAAAGTAAGTAAAAGTAAGTGGAAAGATTAGATTATTCAGAATGTATACAGATAATATATATATAGGCAGATTTAGTCCAGTTAATTTAGAAACACTATTTCTGATGGCGAAGAACTCTCATAGATTTTTCACTAGAGATGGAATCTGATCTTTGATGAGTTTTTCTGTTTTCTGTTACAGGTTCTATATATAGGAAGGGATTATATCTTTTTTTTTTTTCAATTTTCTCTCTTGTCTTTGTCTCTTCTCTTTGAAGGTTATTCTTGTTTCCGAAATAGTCTCCAAATTTCTCAATTTCTTCCTCTCTTTCTGAATAGGGATTTCTTGTCGGTGTACCTGGGGCACTATTTGAGGGTATTATCGGTAATTTTGCAAAAGTAATGAAGGACTCTGTGTCGTTATTTTCTTTAAGTCTATCCAGTCCATAACTTTCTCCATTCACCACCAACGTTTTTCCCTTGATCACTGCATTCAGCTTCTTTGCTTTGGCTAATTTCAGATGTGTCACTAGTATTTTTTGGTCTTTCCTATCCTCAACTGAATGATCTTGAGACACGAATATTTTATGCCCTTTTAATTTGTGGCAGTTCTGCAATACTTGTTTTTTCTTTACCGACAGTTCTGATTATCAGATCTGTCGTTTATGCTTCAGAGAAAGTTTTAACTGTTGTTACTCCTTGTAAGCGATTTTGTTTCATCCATAAGATCTGTCATGTATTAAGATGATGTAGAATGTTTCCGTATACGAATCTTGGCATATTTTTCGATTCCGAAAGGCATGCTCGTACTCTTACACTTTAAGGACTGAAGAAGATCATTTTCTGCTCAGGTATAGAGTTTCAGATTATTCATGTAAAATGGGTGGGTGACCTTATGTCTGTGGTTACTCCACCCGTACACTGAAATACTTATGGGGATAAATCGTTAAGGTTTGTTGCGAAGTGACACCGCAACTGCTGCAGAATGTACGACAATGGTTTGAAGATATTCTGTATCACTGAATGGAGGTTGATGTTAAATTGATGTGAATTTTGCATTTTTCGGGAATGAAAAACTATTTTCAATAAGGCTATACTCGAACCCTATCAACATTTGAAAAAAGATTGGGGTATAATTTAAACGTAAGAAATTGTCTGTATTAGAAGCAAATTTGACGTGTTTCAGTTTATTCTTTCTATTGAGATAATTTCTTGACAGTTATGCCATCCCGTACTTTTTTGATGGCCCAACCTAAAAGAGCAAGTACTGTACACCGGACGCATAAATCGGAGTGTGATCATTTCCAAAATCACTTCAGAAATTATTCTTCAACAAAATTACTGGAAACTTTGTCCCCAAAGCTAAAACTCTCAAACTAACGCCTGACCATAATAGATACAATTCCCAATATCCTCACGAACTGTAGAATATGTAAGACTCCGTCGCAAATATGCCTCTTGACCCACTAAATTTACAGTTATGCGAGCTGAAGGAGTTTTGAATTGTCCTTTTTACGGGTGATTTGGGCCGAGCTCACCTGAATTAAGACCATTCTGGAGCTCCCGTGTCATCTCAAGTCTGGTCTCTCTGTGCCAAACGGCATCGTCTACGTCAATTCGTGACTGGAATTCTGCCAGACTAATAGTATACATGGCGTGTTGCTCAATCCCAAAAAATCTTAAATGAAGGAATTGTAAAGCTTTGGCTATGGTTACTCTTCGAATTTCTAATTGGATAAATCGTAAAATTAGTTTGTGTTTCAGTTCGTTAAAGTTTGAAAGTCAATTAAATGAAGATATTGTAGTAATGGCTAAAAAAATCATTACATGATCCCCTAGAAAGTTTTCTGAGTCGAGTCATGTTTATAGGGATGTAAACCCAACATTGACACATGAAATTCAACAGCAATATAACCCAAATGATTTCCTCAAATCACTACCTGAATTGATTCAGTCATATTCAACAATCAGATACTTTATTGATTTTTGATCCTGCTTAAGGTTCTGGTGAAACAAAATTTGCAAAATAACGTCTCAACATGAAATTTCAAAAACTGTTCCATAAATTTCATTGTCTTCATAGGTGCGTCTATGAAATTCGATGATATATCAGTAGTCGGTGGACAAAAGTTTCTGTTTTGGGTAAATATGAAACTCTCCAATCATAATTTTTTCCTTCGAGAAGCTTGAGTATAATACCGTATTATTATTGCTCGGCGGAGGTGATCGATGGCAAAAATATGTGTGGTGAAAAACCTTTTTGCACCCTTCTGACAGATCTGTGTCGTGAGAACTTGGATACCTCTGATGAACACCTGCAAACTTACGAGTTTTTTCTGTGTGATGATATCTATCAATTGTAATGCAGTTTCCGAAGATATACATTCTCATAAGCGCAACAGCTTTGCATTAAAAGAGTATGTGGAAGACTATTACGTCACAGAACCTGCATGGTGTGGAGACTTCGTGTTTTCTCGGGTGGCCGTGTCCTATCAGTGATCCTACCACATTTCTGAGAGGGTTTCGGATCAGTTCAAAAAAGTGTTCTGATAGCCGATTAGTTGACCCTATGATCATTATTTTTTCATTGGTATTGCCTGATGCATTCTCCCAGGAATATTGATGATGGTTCCTCACCCAACTCGTATCCTGCTCAATATCATCAAATCAGATTCTACAGATGTGTTCCGATCCAATGAGAGTTGTTGCTGCCTTCACTCTTGCTAGAACTGCATCCACAGCACCAGCACTACATCACCACCCATTATTATTATGTCTGCTTTCATTTCCCTGGATGACCCTGTGACGTGGTATCCATATAAGTTTTACCATGTTCCGTGCTCATACATTTCTGAAAATTTTCGAGAAAACCTGCATTATTGCAGGATCTTTATTTATTGCCACATGACTGTCAGAGAGGATGAGTATGGGTTGGTTTCTGGGAGCCCTCCTCAAAATCTCTTTCGTGCAAACAGAAATAGCCAATCGTTTATTCCACCGTTGTGTCCTGAGCAGCTTCACTTCTTATTCAGATTTTGTATCGTTCCTTCAATATGCGTGTTTGCCTGGATACTTCATTGGTTTTGGTTGGGATCCTTGTTGAAAGTCGAATTTGGTGATTCGAATCTCTTTTGATCTTCGTTCCATGGCATTGCAGATGGTCTGATTCAGCTCGATAACTATGATTTCGAGATATCCACTCAACCTGAGCTGTATGACGGGTAAACGTGTCTATTGCTTGAGGCGCAACAATTGAAAGGGATAACTTTCTACAGTGAACAATACTTGTTTATCCATCGTGTATATTTGTCATAGTTTGTTCTGGTCTTCTAGCTTCCGTACTTCTCAATTTTTCTCAATGTATAACCCATTTACGTGTTTGAATAAAACTTTGAAAACACAGTAACTCTGCTTTGGCCTAGGTCACTGCCGTTCGCTTCAAATGCAGCACTTGGCATAATTTCGAGCCTCAAACGCGGTAGAGTTTTTTCACAGGTGCATCAATCTGGATAGGCACACAGATGTCATGTTCAAATTCCTTAGAATGATCAGTATTTTTCACTTTTTTCTGCATTTTTTCGGATTGTTATTTTAGAAAAACTCGTTTGATATGTTATGAAACTAGATCCTGAAGTGAGAATGTATTTCTTCTACTCTAATAAATATAATAGGATCGAATAACTCACAGGTTCCAGCATAAATGATTTCCTTGGGAACCTCTTTCATGGTTCCTATTTTTAACTCATCCTGTTAGGTCAGTATGGTAAATCAAAGTACACAAAAAGGATAGTCCATGTGGCATAACTCAGTTTTGATTTACTATCCCAGTTGTGCATACTTCAAATCATCATATCAGTTCCTTTCCATTTTCCACGCTGAAATAATTCTAGAGAGCTTGAAAATTCTGGAATGGAGATATAAAGTCGTAATATATGAAATATCATATATCAAAAAAAGGTTCGTATTTAATATTTATGGTAGATTGAAACCACAGTAGTATAAATTAGCATAATGAGTTGAGGGGAGATCTTTTCTTGAATATACTTTCACTTCCAGAGTTTTAAACAATAACTCATACTAAGCTTTCCATATTACCGTTTCATGAGGGAAATCTCAGAAGGGTACATAATTCATTCGTAAAATGTTGTCATGTTAGACTTGGCAGTTCATGAAGCAACATGAAATAGAAAACGTAATTCGTAATTTTTTCGTTTTTTTATGAACACATATTAAAGCGATAACATTGTACTTTTTTGAGTTGATCATAACAGTTCTGATTGACAGAGCCTAACCTAATGGTTTGAATAGCGAGTTTTTCAATGAGATTTTCATTTCTACGAAGAAATTATTCCCTTTTTCAACCACCAAAATTGACATAGTGGGTAACTAGCAAAGTGGCTGAGACAAATTTGAGTGAAATTTCAGTCACTCACACGTGTCAATTTTTGTGTCAATTTTGATCCAAAATAAGCGCATTTTAGAAGTTATACGATTTTTTATACTAAACAGTGTCAAAATTGACAAGGTGTCGGTCTTGAAATGATACATTTTCTAGCTGAAAGATAACAAAAAAATTCGGTTACTACCAGTGGCTCACAAGTAGGGTATCATGGTCTCTTTTTTCCCCAATATTCTACGTCACTGGTAAAATAAAAAAATTATCATGTTTCAAATTATCGTTTCAATTTTGAATGAGAATTGTATATTTGTTCGAATACAGAAAAACTAACAGTTTTCAAGATAATTGTGCCTTCATGAATACATGAATATAATTATTCGTTTAAACCGAAACTGCATATTCTACTAAAAAAATTAATGTCACTTTTATATGCATTTGTAAACAGAGATGCTTTCTTGCAGAGGTACAAGTTGTGAAAACTGGGAAATTGAAAGGCTTTTTTCCAGTGACTTTATAGTTTCCAAAAAAAAACTAATAAATTTGATCGTATGCTCTATTTTGGAAAATAATTGTTGTTACAGTGAGGTGCAAAGGACTGATACATTTTTAGTAAAAAGTGTATAACTCTTTCAAAAATTAATTTTGATTTTACGAAAATACAGCATGTTCATTATTTTTTATTGTAGTGTATTTTCATTTCTGAAACAAAGTTTACATTGAATTTTCCATCCAATTATTTCAAACAGATATGTACTTTTGAGGTAAATTTTTCACCTTATTGGAATGATGCAATCATTTCTTTCATGGAAATGTGTAATAAGAAGATTCTGTCATAATATTCACAGTGCTCATTGAAAGGTTCCGATTGAAAAGATAAAAGCACAACAGAACCTTTTGATATACAACAAAATATAATAGAAAATTTGAATAGATAACAACCAAGTTTTCATCTGTCACTGCAGTGATATTTCATATGAAAAAATATTTTAATCAAGTAGGTACCTACTTGGCATAGAATATTAACGAAATTTCATTGTTTTTTTGAACCGAGTAATGACAGTTCCTCCGGAGAACTTGTTCCAAAATAAAAAACTTTTCCTCCAGTTACCTTCAGATATGCATTTTCTTTAATGTATGCGTCTTAGAAATTCGAGAGCATCCTTGATAAAATAGCAAGAATTATTTTCACATAGTAGACAACCTGGCGAAAGGATATTCAGTTCCTCCTCCCATCGAAGGTTGGGTGAAAATGGGTCTTTCACGACCAATTAGAGATCAACAGAAAGACTAAGTTCTGCCAAAAATATACGGGTAGAAGGAAGGGTTCTTGTAAATGTATATCAATATGAATGTGTCCACAGGATATGTAAGGAACAGCAACTTCATCCATTTCAGTTGGTCAAAGTGCAAGAACTTAGTGCTTGTAATCACCGAAAAAGATTGGGGTTGTGTGATTGGGTTAACAAAAAATATGAAAATATAGTCCATGGAAGAAACAACATTTACGTGGAAAAATATTTTCAATCAGCGGAAAGAACATATATGGAGGAGAGAATTCATATGTCTTTATAAAACACTATTTCCAAATAAAAAGTAAGTTTTTTGCACGAGTTGCATACAAAAATTTTTCTACGTTCATGCAAAAAGCAAAATATTATTTATTTAGGTGCGGCCCTAGGTGAAGGAAAATGAAATACGCAATATAAATAAATAATTATTACTATCGATTTCATCACCATCATCTAGTTTTCCATTAATATTACTCATTTTAAAACTTCCAGTTCTGTAATTGTCGGAATCAAATTTTGACTGACGTTTATGTAACCACAGTTGCATTATAAAAATCAAAATCATAGTATCCAAGAGGGGGTATGTTATCACGAGGTGTGGTCATAGCACAGACAGTTTGCTCTATGCAGGTAGACGGTTTAGAACATAGCGGATCGGTTTTGATTATGGAGTTATTCTCGGGAAGGCATTGTTTAACTCTGACTGCTAACATTAATACAAAATAATACAAAATATGTAGCTCTTTAAAACGTATGGCCAATTTCACAGAATATCTGCTAAATATGTAGTGGGTTTGAACGTTTATGTTTATCATGATGACAGAGCACGTTGCAAGATGAGTGCAATAAAACTTTATTGCACTAGTCCATGTTTGAAGAGAATTGAAACAGAAAGTTCATTCAAGATAAATTCAATTTTCTCAAAAGGGTTAGAACTTGTGGGTTTTGAAGAAATTGTTCAATAAAAAGGTTCTATGGTCTCCTATCTTAATTTAAAAAAATTGCCATGACACTCTTTTTGTACGCTACTGTGACAAGTGATTTTTTTCAGATAAAGCACCCATCGTAGGAAAACATCTTTGAAAATTGATTTGAATATTTCTTCAAAGTTACGAGGAAAATACCTTTTAATTTTCCAGTTGCAACAGCCTACACCTCTGCAAGAAAGCATCTTTGTGAAAAAAAAAAAACATGTGAAGGTGTGATTATTGTGTTTTGGGAAATATCCAGTTTCCATTTGAATTAGTAATTCGTAGTGTCGAGTTCAATTCATCGGAACAATTTTTTTCATCAGTAGTATGTTTGTTCTCATAAAAGCGCGTTTGTTTTGAAAACGGTTGCTTTTTACGGATTCAAACGAATATAAATTTTTTACTTGAAATCGAATAAAAAATTCAAATAATCCATCATTTCTAATGAATTCAGCAGTGGCGTAAAAATAGGAGAGGCAAAAAACCATGATACCTTTTTGGTATGCCACTGGTGACAATGAAAATGTGACTTATTTTGTTCAAAATTAATCAGCTCTTGAACAAAAACATGAATTATAATGTAATTGAAAAATTTTCAAAACTGGAAGTTATGAAACAGCCATGGGAGGAAAATGATTATCTTCCAGAGTATATTGATGAAACTATATCCGCGGGAGAAAAGGCAATATTTTTCTCCCTTGGTATGTGAATAGCTATTCCCTATTCAATCACACTACGATGGACTTTCTGCAATGAATTTGATCGGATTCATTCAACAAAGGAATATGGGAAGAGATTAAGGGTTTTGAAATGATAGTGCCATAGTATCCACCAGATAGTAATATTTATATTTGTTGTATAAGTGGCTCCAAATTTGTTGATATGTGATGTTATTATGTTTCTGAATATTCTGTCTGAATAAAGAGTATGAGGAAGGCTATCATCTCACTTGCTACCTGAAACAAAATATAATAATTCATTCGATATATTGAACACAATGGCCACAATGCAGAAAATCAATAATTTTCGTGGGATCTTGGTCAAATGGTCTCAGATTAAAATTCAAACCTTATTTATAACACACATTGTGTCAAATTTGTCTGTTGATTTTTCGTCTCAAAATCCGTGCAAAGTTCTTACAAGAGATAATTTGATACCAATGTTTCCGAAATTGATGAAGTCAATAATAAACCGTTAATGGGATTATTCTATAACTATGTGTATTTACTTCTCTAGAGTGAATCTGTTCTATATTGGTTCATCATAAAATTAGTGCAAAAGCTTAAGTAGTGATGAAAATAATAATAGTAGTATTTTATACATCGTGAATATTGGTCTGTGAGTAGGTTAATTTTTATACAATTTTTTGTTTCTTGTGAGAGAAGAGATGGATCGAGAAACAAGCACAATTAGTTATTCGTGATTATTTTATTCCAAAACATAACAAAACAATTCCAGTACCTTTTAAAGAGTTCCATTATTCATGTGTTTGATTTAAAATTTTGTAGCGATTTCAAATGTGATTTGAAAAGACGAACATTGACGTGAAATTACTTTTGTGTATTTGAAAATTTTTTCGTATATACTCACACTGAATACCAATGATTTATTCAGAGACAAAATACCAAGTATCATGAAGTCTACATCCATGTAGAGAATTTGACTCGAAAAATGCTTGATCTGGAAAACAACGATGCATGAATCAAGTTGGTATGGAAATACGAGAAAACATTGCTGTAAACATTAAAAAATTGCGACTGTTGGTAACAAGTTAATATTTTCCATGCATATAATCATTGATGCAGATTTGAAAAGATGACTGTAAAACTGATGCTGATATTTTCTTCTAGACTAGTAAGATACCCTCCAGCGACACTTGATAGTATCTATCTTATATTACATAGCACTTTGGAGAAAACTTTTTTGGTAGCTACTTTTTACTAGTTGAGAACGATTCTACGCCCGAGCGTAGCGAGATTTGCCTAAATAGTTCTAGACTCGTCGAAGTACTTACTTCCTAAATTTTGTATAGTGTTTTATTTGCTCCCACAGCTACCATTTATGAAATAAAACCTGATTCAACATTTCTTGGTCAATTCATTCTGTAAGTGTGTGACACCACGAATTTGCAATACACCAAATTTGACACATGCAGGTTACTACAGAGTTCCGCTCGGGATCGATTCTCAAAATCCCTGCACGCTCTAGGCTATCCACGAAGTGGAGATGGTCGTAGGATAAATAGGACGAGTGGAGAGAACTTGCAGAATCAAGTCTCATTCCACATCAGCAGGTCTAATACTAGCTCCTTCCTAAAGAACTAGCAAACCAAAAAAAGGAAAGCCAATTCCCAAAGTTATACCATATATATTCAATGAAATTTCAACCGCACACCCAGAGCATTTATGGTAGTTGAATAATTCAGATGACGTAACTGTTTTCATTAGTACTTTTGCTTCAAATATGAATTTGTGCATCTCTAGCTAATTTCCATATACTCACTCTAGGGAAGAAAAAGATTATATACCATATACAGATTATACCTCACTTTAAATAAAAAATTTGCGAATGTTGGCTAATGGATCCATTTGCAGAGATTACCCTTTGCAAACTTGTGCGCTTTCTATACAGGGTGTCCCGTAAAGACCACGTCAAAACGAGGGAGAATGTAGATCAAAGGATAACCCACCTGCTATGACAAAATTCCCACTATAAAAGTCTTACCGTTTTCGAGATATATTTTTTTTGAAAATAATAAATTTTTGCCCCCTTCAATAGTTTTGTCTTTACGGTTGGTACAATTTTACACCTTTTTGGTTCATTTTTTCAGTAAAATATTACTGAAGAATGATTTTAACGTTTACATTTAAAACATTCTCCGACTATTTTAAAGGGGGGCTGTGAGAAATATTTTTATTGAAAATTTTGGTAGTGGATTCTTTTGTTCATGAAGTTTAGCCCATCGTAGTGGAACCAAAATGTACTGAGCTACTGCTGCACATTACACCAAAAAATTATCTATTTTATAGTCATTTGTTATTCAAAGACAAGCGATATGGCTGTTTCTATCCAACAGGGTACGTTTCTGACTATAATTTGACGGTTATTATTTAGGGTAGGTAATAATATTTTTAATGACATGAAAAGAATTCACAATCATTACAGAACATGTTCAAAATGGCGACCTCCTTCGCGTATACAGGCTCTGCATCGAATGAGAAAAGAACCTTTTCACTCCCCTCAAATGGATGTCGGATATTTCCGCTGCAGCAACTCGGATGCGTTCTCTCAATGCGGCTTCATCACGTATGGGTGTTGCGTATACTTTGTCTTTCAGGCAGCCCCAATAAAAAAAGTCCAGAGGATTTAGGTCAGGTGAACGAGGAGGCCACACAATTTCAGCCCCTCTTCCAATCCACCTGTGGGGCTAAGAGTTCTATTCAAATGTGCGGTTACTTCGCGTCCATAATGTGCTGGGCATCCATCATGTTGAAACCACAGACTACTTAGCAGCGCCAGTAGCACATCTTCCAATAAAATGGGCAGTTGGTCGGTTAAAAATTCCAAATAATTGTTGGCGTTCAGTGATGGCGGCAGTTCGATCGGGCCCAAAATTGCACCACTAAATATTCCAGTCCATAAATTGACCTTGAATCGATATTGTGATCTATCTTCTCTCATCTCGTGTGGTTTTATGATCTGCCAGCTATGCAAATTGTGGAGATTCATGTACCCATCCTTGGTACAGGAAGACTCGTCGCTCCAAATGATCTTATTAAAAAAATCTGGATCTGCATGATGTTTTCCCAACATTTGGCGGCAAAATTAAATTCGCGCTGGGTTATCCCTGGGTAGCAAGCTTTGAACTCGTTGGACGTGGTAGGGGTGATAATTGTGCCGCTGCAAGATTCGACTGGCAGTTGATTTGGGTATGCCTGTACGGCGTTTTATCAATCGAGTAGAAATTGATGGATCTTCTTCGACTGCATCCAAAACGATGTCAACATCTACCGTTGCGGGCCGGCCACTACTGGTACGACGCCCAGGAACTCTGCCTTCGGCAATAGCGTTGTGTGTTCGGATAACCACTTCATAGTTGGGGTGTCGGCGATTAGGGTACCGTTCTGAATACAACCTCGCCGCAGCTCGAGCATTGAGTCGCACTTCTCCGTAAATCCAATGCATGTCAGCGTATTCCCGCGACGTATACGGAACGTTTGCTTCCGCCATTTTGCAAAGTAACATCCACAATAATTAAGAGATCAGAGTCCACAGAGCGCTAAAGTTCCGTTATCACTTCACGAAACAAAATCCAATTCGTTAGGCAAAAGAAAGTCCACGTCTGGAGCAAAATCAGATACTTAGTACGTAACCGCTTACCAAAAAGCGAGAACGATGCGCGAGCTGAGTGCAGGCAAGTCACATACTGAAGAATGACAGGGAAAGTTAATCTCAAGTGAAGCCACAGCTGTACTGCCTGTGTTGAGTTCTCTGGCTGAGCCAGGTGGATAAATGAGCTAGATGGCAAGTACTTCACTAGGTCCGCGACAAATGACCCTACAAATAATGGCCGGGGTACCGCTGCGCCTCGCATGTGAGGAATAATTTTCGTTGAGGTGAATAATTATGCTAGTAAAATTTTCGCACGTTGACGATTGCCATTGTAGGTAATGCAAAATCGAAGATTTCTCAACAGAATTGACAAACTTGATTTTGTCAGAAATGTACCCATTTGGATAAAAACAGCCATATCTCTTTTCTTTGAATAACAAATGACTTGTGTTATACCTTTTTGAAATCACTATAAAATACACAATTTATTGGTGTAATGTGCAGCAGTAGCTCAGTACATTTTGGTTCCACTATGATGGGTAAACTTCATGAACAAAAGAATCCACTACCAAAATTTTCAATAAAAATATTTCTCACAGCCCCCCTTTAAAATGTTCGGAGAATGTTTTTAATATAAACGTTAAAATCATTCTTCAGTAATATTTTACTGAAAAAATTATCAAAAAAGGTGTAAAATTGTACCAACCGTAAAGACAAAACTATTGAAAGGGGCAAAAATTCATTAAAAAAAAAAACTCTAAAACGGTAAGACTTTTATAATGGGAATTTTGTCATAGCAGGTGGGTTATCATTTGATCTACATATTCCCTCGGTTTGACGTGGTCTTTACGGGACACCCTGTATAAATTACTTTACTGGCTCTTAACAGATATCCCACCATATCAGTGTTTTACCTCGATTATATCAAGGTCTTAGTCGTTCTTGAAAATATACTAGTGATCTTCAAATATGAATTTTCCACTACGCTAACTGGCGGTTGTGGTTCTATATGGACATACTTACGGGCTCCATTTTATCAATCAGGATCTTGAGTTTGTACCTTCAACAGGGAGTCTGGAACAGAAATCTTTTAATTGGAATCTCCAACAAATATCTTGTATCGATGCTCAGAATCTGCACTTCCAAAAGATTGTCAAATCTTCAGCCTCCAAAAATTATCCTCGACTGGAACTTGCCTCCAAAAAAATCGTTTATGCATCCAAATGGAATTTTCCAGTCCTCAAGAAAAAAACTTTAGCTCGCAAAAGAATGTAACTCCCAAAGTAACCGTATGAGACAGTCATAATTCGAAGATTTCCAATCACTCCTAGTCCTCTATAATCGACCTACTTTGACCATCCCACTATAACCATTTGAAACGTTACATTTGAAAAAATGAATGCATCATCAAAAATTAGTGTAGCCCAGAGCGCCACGGCAAATGATAATAATGTCGTCTTCTACTCGCACAGACTGCTTTTGGGTTCAATCTACTAGGGTTTATGGGGGAGTATAATTACTATTATTAGTATTATAATGGACGAACAAAATAATTCAACAATATTATCACGAATAAGTATACAAAAAGAAAATGCCGGTCTTGCCAAAAATTACATTCAACGCATAAAAATTACGAAATAACATGTTAACTGATTCACCATGTTAACGAGAGTCCTAAACAAAATTACAATGAACTATTGAGTGAAACCATATGAATTCATTAAACAAGGTCCTGAACAATTCATCCATTATGTCGATAAAGTCACCAGACGAATTTCATGTAAACCTACAGCTTGTACATAGCAGTACGAACATTCTCCAAATGATATTAGGCAACCCAAAAGACAAAATTCCAATTTTAGATAGATGAGGAATTTATAAAATTAGCTGTCAAAATTGTAATAATATTTAGGTCAAATGTACGTTTTCGTGAACATTTGGCCCATGCCAAATATTCACGAGAAAATAAGTCGAGTGTTGCTGATCATCTACTAGAAACTCATCATAAAATCGACATTGAAAATTTAAAATTAGTAAAACCCGTTAATGATTAAAGAAAATTGGATTGTTATGAAAGTATTGCTGTATACAAGAACGGTTCAAGCAGGCCCTTGTTTAATAATGATAATGGTCCATTATTTGAGTTGTTACCGACAAAGTAAACAATAACATTTCGATATAGTTGAATTATATCTGACTGTAGGTTTGTTTACAAGTTAGGATCAACTCCTGTCTCACATTATGTTAATCATAACAATTAGGTTCGGTTTAGTAATCCTACTGATGAAGTTAACTTGGTTAACGAAATGCGCATCTAGGAATGAAATTGCTAGTGTGGTGAAGGGGAAAACTTCTTTTGTTCTCATTGATACGAAATAGAGAAAACATTTTCTATTCCCAGGCATCGTTACCGAGAGACTTCACAGTTACAAGTTACATCAACAATATTGTGTAATATAACTTCATCAAAATCAGGAAGATTTACGATTTAATTTCACCTCAAAATTGAAGAATTATACTGTGATTCTACATTCAAATTAAGTTCTCATGATTTCACTCTCAGGGCCGGTTTTTCAAAGTACTTTAACTTCGAGCTAAATTTAACTCATGGTCAGAATGTGAGTCGATTCCTTTATTTAGCAAATGTCATATTCATTCTAACCACGAGTCAAATTTAACCGGGAGTCAAAGTACGCTAACACGACTTTGATAAACTGGCCCTTAGACACATAAATGAGGTCCAAGAGTAAATTTACATTAATATTTCACATCTTCCAAGAATTTCATACTGTACAAATACTAATAATCTTGTGAAATTCTCTTATCTAATCGGTTTTCATATAGAATTGTGAAATTCATGTTCATATGTGGAGTTTAACAACTTTGTTGGTAATAATTCACAGCAGATATCGTAGGCCACAAAAATAACCTAGTAGTTTTGCTGTAACTCCACCAAAAACTTTTTTCAGTGCAGACCAGAAAAAATAATCCAAGTAACGATTATTAAAATGGTATGGTAATTTTCAGTAACCCATCAAAAATCTGAAATTCACTTACATAGTCTATCATCTCATCTGAAGTATGCTCGATTGAGTGTAGAATAAATGCTGATTTCTTGGCCTGAAAATTCAGTTTAAGAATTGTTTACATATGAAGATCTAAACTATTTTCATAGTTGCAGATTGCTATAGCTACTTTGGCGACAATAAAGGACCACGGTCACACCTCATGGGAAAAAGTCTTTCGGTGACAATATATCTCCTTGCTTAACAACCAATCAGTGGATTTCAAATTTTGAAATTCAGCCAATAGAATCGGAATTACAGTGAAAATATAGCTTGTCGCTTTATTTTCACGGTGATAAACCTGCTTAGTTTCTGTTTACTAGCTGTCAAGTGAAAATGATTTAAATTATAAACGTCAAATTCATGTGTTTTGACTAGTTATATTTCTTAATCAATATGAGCGATCGTTGGGGACAAATGGCCATTGGTATCATAGATGAAGCAGTGGAAAAGAGTGTTCCGTTGAATACGGCCAGAAATAAAGAATCAATTACCAGGCAATTCAACAATTTTTGCACAAACAGGGGTTATATTGTCAATGCGAATACCACAATTGTGGAGCTGGCTGATATTTTGAAAGATTATACATGTAATATGCGGAAATTGGATGGTACAGACTATAAAGAATCTGTTATCAAAACACACTGGAATACTATTGCCAAGGGACTACAAGAAAATTGTTTGAAAAGCTATAGAATAAAATTTAACCCATTTAGTGACCTAGAATTTAAAGGTTCAAGGGACGCAAAGAAAGCAGCTACAAAAGATACCGGAGAAACGTAAGCAAAGTGCTGCTGCTTTTACTAAAGAGGAACTGTCATCTCCGCAAAAATGTTGGGACGAAGATTCACCTGCAGGGTTGCAGAAGTTTTTCAACATCGTTGCTACCGAACTTGAAACAGGAAGAATAGTGTACAATCCAGTATTTACGAAGACTAACCAAGGGGGTGCAAGAAGTTGTGCTAATAATAAATGGCTGACTGCCAACGAAATTGACCCAGACATATGTCCAGTTCGTTTATTCAGAAAGCTGATGGAAAAACGTCCGCCACATATTAAAACAGACAGACTGTTCATTACACCAAATTCTAATTGGAAATCGGCCGATTCTAAAGGTTGGTACAAAACCACTTCCGTGGGAATCTGTGAGTTGTCCAAATGGACTAAAAATACTGCGAACAAGCTGGGCTTGATAAAAAGCGAAGAAAAATCACTAATCATAGTCACAGCTTGCAAACGCAGGTGTTTCAGATCAGCAACTCATCAAAATTACTGGTCATGGTAATTCTAATTCCATTGCTCCATACCTCACAATACAGCCTAAGCTTCACGAGGAAGTTGTGAACAAAATGAGAGGAAATATGGAAGAAACTTGTCTCGACTGTAATAGAACAAACAAGGTTGACTTCATAAACAATGTGATAGCTGCAACTACCAATACTGAAGTGACAACAAAGACAGGTCCACGCGTTCTTTTCGAAAATTGTACCTTCAATATTCAAACCTTCAACTGTAACGAATTAAAATAAAATAACCCAAATTTTCCTCTTTAGTGTTCACGTTGTTACATTTTGATTTCTGTGAATTACTTCAAATTAAAACGGTGACATGATTTTTCTTTATTTCAAATCGATATATTGTTGTCGTAAATATAATTCGTGGTATGATTAATAACCTATAATTTTTTGGAATATCAATTCATTGGCAATCCCAATGCAAGAAAATACAACTCGTCCTGCGGACTAGTTGTATTTTCAGCTTTGGGATTGCAATTCATTAATATTCCAAAAAATTATCGGTAATAATCATACCACTTATTATATTACCCCTGAAAATGGCTCAATTTTTGATATGTTGTAGCTGGAACCATTCTAAGTAAAAGACTCCATTGGCTTATGACTAGATTCGGTGCGACTGGATCTTCCTAATGTTCGCGAAAAATATTTTTCTATATTACAGACAAAAAATATGCCGTTATTTTTATACAGGGTATTCAACAATATACTCAATTCTTCAGTGATTGATTTCGCCTGAGAGGTTAGGAGTTGATTGACTTTATCATTGAGGATCAATTAGAATGGTTTGTTGATCGACCAAAATATAATGAAGCTATGAATACAGAGTGTGTGAAATAAGATGAGGTCCATGTTAATCTTATTTTAAATACACTGTATTCATAGCTTCATTACATTTTGGTCGATTAACAAACCATTCTAATTGCTCCTTATTGATAAATTCAATCAACTTATAACCTCGTAGGCGAATTCCATCACTGAAGAATTGAGTATATTGTTTATTACCCTGTATAAAAATAACGGCGTACTTTTACTCTGTATTATGGAAAAATATTTCTCGCGAACATTAGGATTGCCCAGTCTCACACAATATTGAATATAAATGAGATATTGATATTTTTCCATCCAGCTGAATTTCTCAAAAAATCAAAAATTTCATGATTTGGCGCCCTCTAGCGCCGAATCTTGTTGGGTCAATGGAGACTTTTACTTAGAATGGCTCCAGCTACAACATATAAAACATTCAGACATTTTCACCGAAATACTTTTTCCCATAAGGTGTGTGCGTGGTCCTTTGTCAACTGTAAATATAGTGATTAGATCCAGTCAGAAATTACACTTTCATAACATTAAAATACTGATTACATTCTGTAAAAATAGTAAAAATGTACATTAGTGAAAGTATAACCCAGTAATGCATAGTATATCGAAATTACCAGGTATCCAAATGGTTCATCAACAGAATACAGCAGAAGCGTACTTATGCAGATTTGGAATTGATCAAATCCGGATTTCATCAGACTGGATTCTGTAGAGCCCGAATCCATAAGATTGTTCAATCCAATATCATGCATCGTCAGAAAAGGTTTCTCAAAAAATTACTGATTGTGATCTGTCACATTGGTATGATTTCTTTCTTGAGCTTACCCCTTTCAGGACCCTAGTCTCTGTTGTCAGTAGGTAAACCCTGGAACGTTCCTTTTCAAACCAAAATTCATTAATGAGGTAGGTTGAATTTCTGAAAGTATTTGGATAGTGATTTTTCTCACATTTTTTTCAATTTTACATAATGTGAAAATAATGTCGTGAACACACAGTAAAACTGTTACTTTTCCACTATAAATCACGACAAATGTAATTTCTTAGGTTGTTCAATCCAATTTTCCCTCATGATCTGTCTCATAGTGAAGTTTCAAAATAATAATATTCCCACTCACCTCTCTCGTTGTCCATGATCCTAAAAACGATAGAACTATAAGATGGGCGTAACTGTATAGGGGGCTGATTCCATAAATGAAAAAAGTATTGAATAAATGTTGATTTATCACTTCATGGAAAGCATGTTTCAACCTCATCAGTTTCAAAGCATATCCTAAAGGAAAAACGAAGGTATCCAATATAATAATCAGGATAGGAATCGTATATAAAGATTTCAGATCTTGAGTCAGACTTTCCAAGCAACAGTATCGCTGCCGCAGATTCTCCAAAGTACGTATGAATGTTGCTTCGTTGTACCTGAAATAAACATACATAGTGTCTTTCAAAAGTATCGGGACGGTCTCATATTTCAGAAACGGCCAAGAGAAAATTTATGAAAATTTCGTCAGGGTGGTTTTTGATGATGCCCGATTCAATGGTGATATAGACAATGTTGCCAAATCAACAGTTTTTGAAATATTGAGGTTAACTCAATTTTTTCAAATAGAACACCCTATTTATTTTCATTGCAATCAATTCAGCGACGCCTCATCACTTATGTCTCTTGGTTGGTTCATTATTTCCCTTTGTCCTCATTTGTTGTGGTATTTGATTTGCAATTTGTTTAACCACCAAAACAACATAACCATCGTTAATTAAATGACCTTCAGTTCCAGTCGACTTGACAGTTCTTCTTCTTCCCAGCCAAAATCCCGCCACCAGCCGATTGGCCTAGTAACTGCATGCGCGCCAACGGCCAAGGTTCGACAAACCACTTTGGCACTTAGCCTCCCCTTAAGTAAACCCACTCCACTCTACCCAATTTAACCTGAGCTAAGCTGAGCAATAACCGGCAACGCTGGAAACAGCGTAGCACCAAACTGTTCACTCTTATATAGAATACCCAATACTATAAATACCAATCACCGAATACTGTATAAACGAATACCCTAACCATATAATATCCAACCAAGAAGAATCTGGGCCAAATTATCTTGTTCGAAGCAAACCCTTTGGCAAAGGGCGCAGACCGTATTCCTATAAAAAAAAACATTGAATGCGAAATCATTAATTTTATCAAAAATCACGTGGGCTCGAAAAAATTGCATTATATTTTCATCCACAAATCAGAAGTTGATCTCGTTCAACTTCTAAAGAGTACTCTTTCAAAATGCTTTAAAATCCACGCCTACAAACTCACGATTAAAACCCTATTAGTTATGGATATTCCTGACGAAAATAGGGTGTAATTATAAGCTATCACCTTGAGAGAACCTGCCATCGTGGTATTAATGAGGCCCTTACAAGTAGATACAACTATGAACATCAAAAAAGTGACATAACCTTTTGACTCCCGCCGACTGGTCGTGCTTATGTGGGGCCCCCATTGAGTTCTCGGCGCCGGAGCTGGTGCTGCAGGACGGGGGCCCCATCGAGGAACGTCCCCACAGAAGAGGGGGCGCGCTAGAGGCCAAGGGGGCCAAGTTTTCGTCAATTTAAATTCTTGATGGTTATGGTTGTATAGAATTGGGTAACTGGGATCGACTGGGAAAAAGTGCGGGGGGCTGGGGGCGTGGGCGAAGAACGTCCCCAGAGAAGATGGGGTGCGCTGGAGTGCCGGGGGCCGAGATAATTCGATTTTTATTTATTTATAATTTTTCGTTGATTTTATAGTTGTTGACGCTGGCACTGGTGATACGCCGCTACTGGACCGGCTCGCTGGCGATACTCGGCGGCACGTCAAAGGAAGATTGTTTATACATAGAGGCGGTGACGTCACATTCTAAGAATTCGGTGAGTGTTTTCCATCAAGACTCAGGTGTTGTGTCGGAAATAAGACATGATTGGCATCTCACTCTAACTCATCGTTTTTTTTTCTGTTTTTTGTCTTTGAGAATTACGCGGTTAGTTTGTTATGAAAACCCAATATTGGACTAAAAATTCATGAAGACGAGACTTAGATCGAATTAATCTCAGTATTCGTGGAGAAATTTCCGAAAAGAAAGAAGCCAGAAAATTTCTCGTCCGAGTTTTGTTCGGCGTCTGAGAGCGCGATTGGTCAAAGCCAGGCCACGCCCTCCGGCCGACGATTATGAATATAGAGCGCTTTTCGCGTTTCGACACAGATTTTCCTGAGATTAATTGTTGAAATATTGGAGATCGAGAAATCTAGAAAAGTCCTTCAACCCGGGAAGGTGAAGAATAGAAATTTGAGAGGGAAAATTCGAGAAGTCCAAATATTGGGAATTCAAGAAAGAAGATTCCAGAAGGTGACGAGACTCAAGAGGAGATCTACGGCCAACATTTTTCGGTCAGTGAAACTTGTGTTTCTTGGAGGGATATCAAGAAAACCAAAGATCCCTCCAAAAAGAATTCGTTTTGACTGCAAGGCAGCTAACACACTTTGTTCTTTTCAGAACAAAAATGAAGTGTAAAAAACTTTGGGACTCAGTGCGAGCCCACAACAAGAGAATTCGTTACTGATTTATATTGTGAATTTACTAATAATATTTTTCTCTTTCAGCCTAGCCTCCACCGTCGGTGGAAGCAGCGGCCCTGTATTGCCTGGATTAGATTGCGTGGTCCCGGAATCTATGCCAGGTGATGCCTACCGGACCACTGGGGTGAGTCTTACGCAATAGACAAACCATTGCACTAAGGTGAGACGGGGCGGTAAATCGCAACTTCTCTCCCGGGAGAGACACGGGTAAACTCCCTGTGTTAGGAGCGTTAAAAGATATTATTTTATTTGTATTACATTTTCTTAGATTTCCACTAATCTACTTCTCTTTCAGCTATCTGGTAAGTTCTGTTAGGGACATTAGGGCTTGCTATGTGTAGGCTATTTTTATAGACAAAATCATTGATATTTTCCCTATCGATAAATTTTCTCTTTGTTAAAAATGGAGACACTCTGGGCGGCGAGAATGCGGTCGAACCCGGAGCTGGCCGAGGCACCAGAAAATAATCAAACTATTTTTTTTGAAAATTTCACATATCCACATTCTCGACAAGCTGCGGGCTGGGTGCTACGGGCTGGGTGCTACGGCAAGGTGGTGGGGGGAGGAGGGAATTCGTACGCTAATTGATGGAGAGAACGCGCTGCATACGTAATTTTGAAGAACGCGCGCTTGTAGTTCAGACGTACCTGCTGGTGCTCTGTGAA
Source organism: Chrysolina americana (assembly GCA_958502065.1). Taxonomy (NCBI): domain Eukaryota; kingdom Metazoa; phylum Arthropoda; class Insecta; order Coleoptera; family Chrysomelidae; genus Chrysolina; species Chrysolina americana. Next base: position 72,951,340 of record OY293413.1, read on the forward strand.
ATTGTACTTGTGATTTTGCCGGTTTAATTGCAAAGGTGAGTTTTTGTCTGTAATAGAGTAATTGTATGCATGTCAATAGAAATCGTTTGAGCGTTTTGATACTGTTCATTTCGACTTGTGAATTTTTTGCTACTAATTTTTTTGCAAAGTGTTGCGTCCATATATACAGCGTGTATGGAAAAACACACATATATATATATATATATATATATATATATATATATATTTACACAGTGCGTATAAAATTTTCCATTTCATATACAGTGCGAATAAAATTTTCCATTTCATATACATTGTGAATGAACATAAATATATTGTTCGAATATTTGAGTGGGGTATGTCGCTCTTTCGCAGATGTCTCACATTGACGAAATTAACAAGGTTGGTTTGGCCTGCAGGTAGGAGTTGAAGAAG